>CM031885.1:4067417-4619154 GCA_018691285.1 Cucurbita argyrosperma subsp. sororia | reverse complement strand
AATACTAATATTGAACCATTCAAATTCTCTTCATCAATTGTGTCCATCTCATACTCATGGACTTAGAAGTGTAGTCTGATTCAGATTGATGAAGATCTTTAGCATTATCATAAAACTTAGAGTATTCATTCAAACCAATTAAACAAATTCTTTATGCCATCCACCATCACTTTAGCCATATCATCTTCATAAATATTCGAAAAGCGCAAAATGATATGTAATCCAATTTGTAACAAGAATCGAGTACCACTGCTATGAATATCAACTTATTAATTCTTTCCATTGAGCCCCAATATTTGTCATAACTTAACTTTCATTATTTGAACTCCTGTCACTTAAAATAGAGTTCACATTTGTTACTCCACTGAATTAAAAGTTCTCGAATACCCCAAAGTTCATGAAAATAATAATTAGAAGTCACATATAAAGAACCACTTATCTTCGTAGTTTCATCATAGAAAACCTTCAAAAACTTTACAAACACTGGAACGTTTTTCCAATCATCAATGGCTGGCGGCCCTATTCTTTGTTTCCATGAATCCCTGCTTTGAAGTAATCAACATATCTAATTCTTCTTCCCTAATACTTTGAAGCTTTTTCAGATTTTAAGGCATGATCAAACATCAAATAAGTGGAATTCTGTCGAGTCGCCACATCCAAACAAACAAGTGCTTTACATTTAATTTTTTCTTGTTCAACACGATCTTTAAATTTTGTCAATCTCTTGGGGGATGATCTAACATACCTCACGTCATTGCGAACACTAGAAATGGAGTCATGCATTTCTTTAGCCTTCATTTACAATCAAATTAATTATGTGAGCACAACAGCTAAATGTGTAATATTTCTCCATTTAAGACAAGTGAATTCCAACTTCTGAGTATTCTCATAATATATGAAATAGGTATATTATTGAAACTTGCTTTATCAACTGTGATCGAGAAAACCTTATCCATTCTTCTTTCAAATAAACAACTCTCAATAATCTTGCCAATAGTCTCTCCCTTGTGGCTAGCAACTTGACAAAAGTTGAGAACTCTTTTATGCAAATTCCATTCTAAATCTATAAAATGTCCGGTGATTACCATGTAATTAATGTTTTGCAACGAAGTCCATGTGTCAGTGGTATGACAAACCATCTTGGAATGACCGACTAAAAAATCTTTCAACTTCTTTTTTTCTTCTAGATAGAGCCGAAATATATCTCTAGGTTACTCTTGACGGAGGGTCAAACTTAGGACATGTAATACTACAAAACAATTTGAAACCCTCGTTCTCTGTAAATTTAGATGACAATTCATCCATAATTATCATCTTGGCACATGCTCTACATCTTGTTTGACTAAATAACGAAGTAACAATATTGCTACCACCCTTTCCATCTATTGAACGTTAAAAACTTAGAGTGGTGTGTCCTTTGTCCTCCACCTTAATGTTTACTTTCTACACTGATTTTTTAAATGCTTCCATAACTGCCAGTTCCACAAGAATTAGTATCACAAGTGTAATCTTTAGAACATTATTAAATAAAAGCTATGGAATAGCTTAAATTTGGCCGGCCATTTTTGGCTAACTTTGTTCTAAGTTTTAGCTCACTCTTTCTATTTTTGTAATTATCTTTGTTATTTAAAGAATTCAACTGAGAAATAAAACATCGGGTCTTCAGCAAAAATTCTCTCTCTCTTTTTACTTTCCACTATTATTTCTTCGAAGAAACTTTCTTTATTTTTCGTCGACGTGTTTTGCCAGAGTTAACAAGTGGTATTAGAGCCAAGTTGAAGCGATCGGTGGTATATCATTACACAAGAGTCAATCTTATCAACAGTCAAGTTGAATAGCTCAAGTGGTTAGAGCGTCGACCTAACAACACCACGGGTCTCAGGTTCGAGTAGAAGAAAATGCAAAGCGCGAAAATACATACATCGTGGGGTCCATCCCAGGCAGGCTCACTCACTCCTCCACGTCGCTCCGATGAAGAGGTATCTTAGAGGTGGCACGCAAGGTACGGGCACTTAAACTTTCCTGCTTTAGAAAAGCTACAGAGGGAGGAGATGGTGCATAATTTTTCGGCAACTGGGGAGCCAATTCAACTGGAGGAGGAGCGGGTGAACTCTCGAGGCTCAAGGCTAACCTTGTGAGCCTGGGTCAACTCGATGAGGCAGGCTGCTTCATTTCCATCGAGCGCGGTCTACTCAAAATCTGAGATGATCGACGACGGCTGCTCACGTAGGTTCGGCGCACGACAAACTGTCTTTAAATCCTGAAGTTAAAGATAGAGCAACCCGTCAGCCTCTCGACCAAGACCGAAGAGGTATCTTAGAGGTGGCACGCAAGGTACGGGCACTTAAACTTTCCTGCTATAGAAAAGCTACAGAAGGAGGAGAGAGGTATCTTAGAGGTGGCACGCAAGGTACGGGCACTTAAACTTTCCTGCTATAGAAAAGCTACAGAAGGAGGAGATGGTGCATGATTTTTCGGCAATCAAAGGCATGAACAAGCTGTGCGACGGGTGCCTCATCGACAAAAAGAAGAGGCGCACACCTTTCCGTCTTGGACATCCTACCACGCCGATGAGCTGTTGTCATGTGGCTGACCCTGCTGCAAGCGAAAAGTGAGGAGGCAGAGGTGGTTAAGTGCATTAAAGTGTGAGCGGAGGCCAAATGTGAGAAGAAGATGCGAGTGCTGCGCACAGACCGAGGCGAAGAATTCACCTCGACAAGTTTCGATAAGTAATGCGATGAGTTTGGCATACAACGGCACCTAACAGCGCCCTACTCCCCCCAATAGAACGGAGTGGTGGAGCGCGTTTCGATAAGTAATGCGATGAGTTTGGCATACAACGGCACCTAACAGCGCCCTACTCCCCCCAATAGAACGGAGTGGTGGAGCGCCAAAATTAGACCATCGTCGGGACAGCAAAGTCATTGCTGGTGACGGCCGAGATGTCTAGGAGATTGTGGGGAGAGGCGGGGGTAATGACTACCGTCTATCTCCTCAATCGGGCCAATCACGATGATGATCTGGTGGCCAGGTACCGGAGGATGGACGACCTAGTGGGAGGAGTTGAACCACCTAGACTGGTAGCGCGCGAGCTCGAAGAAGTGGCCAAACTACATGCCATCAGTGTAGATGAACCGAACACCTTGGCCGAAGCAGAAAGAAACCCGTGCTGGCTGAAGGCAATGCATGAGGAGATGACATCCATCACTGAGAACCAAACATGGAGTCTGGAGGATATGTCGCCGGGACACCGAGCCATAGGGCTCAAATGGGTGTACAAATTGAAGCGCAACGAAAAATGAGAAGTTGTGAAGCACAAGGCCCATCTGATGGCGAAGGACTACGTCCAGAAGCAAGGAGTGGACTTCGAAGAGGTATTTGCACCGGTGGCAAGATTAGAATCCGTCTGTCATTTGCTGGCAATTGCAGCACATTGCTCTTGGGAGGTTCACCATATGGACGTGAAGTCTACTTTCCTTAATGGAGAGCTGAAGGAGACTATCTACATCCGACAACCACCTGGCTTCCTAGACAATGACAATCCTGGTAAGGTACTGCGCCTGCATAAGGCACTCTACGGGCTTTGACAAGCCCCACGAGCCTGGAACGCGAAGCTCGACAGTACCCTACTGTCACTGAAGTTCAAGCGCTGTGCCTCTGAACATGGCATGTATACACACGGCCCTGACAAGCAGCGACTGATCGTGGAAGTGTACGTCGAAGACCTCATAATCACTAGAGGTGACATGAAAGTCCTCGGAAGGTTCAAGAAGAAGATGTCAAAGAACTTCGAGATGAGCGATCTCGGTGTGCTCAGCTACTACCTCGGCATCGAAGTGCAACAGAATTCTACCGGCATCTCCATCTGCCAAAGTGCGTACGCGAAGAAACTGCTGGACACAACTGGGCTTGCGGACAATAATTCTATAAGGACGCCAATGGAGGCCCGACTCCAACTAAGGAAAGCAGGCACTACGACGACAGTCGACTCCACCAATTACCGCAGTATTGTCGGGAGTCTGCGCTATCTAGTAAACACTCGTCTTGATCTTACTTATTCTGTTTGATATGTGAGTAGGTTTATGGAAGCACTTAGGGAGAAGCATCTAGTGGTTGTCAAGCGCATCCTGCGCTATGTAGCCAGAACAAAGGCTGGGGTGTAAGGTACTGTGCAGGGAGAGGAAAGAAGAAACTCAAGTTGGTCGACTACAGTGATAGTGACATGGCCGGTGACGTTCATGATCGTAAGAGCACCAGTGGAATGATCTACTTCCTCTCAGGCGGTGCGTTCTGCTGGCAATCAACAAAACAGAAGGTAGTTGCTTTGTCTTCCTGCGAAGCAGAATACATCGCCACTTCGATGGCAACAACACAGGGGGTCTGGCTTGCGCGACTAATGGAAGAACTCCTCGAGAGTGAAAGCGATCCACCAATGCTATATGTGGACAACAAAGTTATGATCTCCCTGATCAAAAATCCAATTTTGCACGACCGGAGCAAGCACATAGAAATCAGATTCCACTACATTCGAGAATGTGCAGATCGAGGGCTCATCAAGATTGATTTCATCCGAACAGAGGAACAACTTGGAGATATTTTCACCAAGTCCCTGGCGCAGGTAAAATTTGAAGAACTACACTACAAATCGGAGTTTAAATAATAAGGTAAATATAACACAACTTGAGGAGATTATTAAATAAGAGCTATGGTCCTCCTTAAATTTAGTTAAATTGTTTTGACCTTTCAAATTCTGAATTCACGCTCATGGAAGAGGGTAAATTTGGCCGGCCATTTTTGGCTAACTTTGGGCGAAGTTTTAACCCACTCTTTCTATTTTTGTAATTATCTTTGTTATTTAAAGAATTCAACTGATGAGAAATAAAACATCGGGTCTTCAGCAAAAATTTTCTCTCTCTCTCTTTTTACTTTCCGCTATTATTTCTTCGAAAGAACTTTCTTCGGCCGTTTGTTTTTCATCGACGTGTTTTTCCAGAGTCAACAAACAATAGTTGCACTTGCACCTCTTATTATTGTTCTCTAATCGTGTAAAGTGATCCCATACGGTACTAGGTTTCTTCTTCTTAAATGCAGATTGTTCTGCCAATGGTGGTTTCGATGCATTATAACTACAGTCATTTCCTGAGAGGACGTAGAGAGAAGAGAGGGAGGCATTTCCCTCAAGCTAAAGACGCAGAGAGTAGAGAGGGAGGGTGCCTACTGCCGAGGACGCAGAGTGTCACGGTCCTATATCTTTGACCGTGCGGCGTCGTGATCTATACACGCTCACGACCAGCCTTAAGGGGAATTAAGCCCCATTATATTTTTCGCCCCGGCTTTGTGGCTTCGTCGGACCTTAGGCGAGGTTTGTCTTCGCCAATCGAACATCGCTTGTGCGGAATCCAAGCTTGTTCAACCACACACGCCGCCTGTGCGTGTATGTTCAATCATCTGCGACACATCCGACTTGCCTCTACGCTAGGCCAACTCATTCGGCTCGACCTTGCCTCTGCTCGGGCCAAGGTCTCTCGATACAACGTCGCATCTCGTCTTGCCATCTCGATCCCCATCGACAGGGTCCATATGTCTTGACGCCATCCCGAGTCTCGGGATGTTGTCGCTCATCATAACTCATTCGGTCATGCCATCGAGAATGGCCCGCGTGTCGTTCATCTCATCGGGACTTCCCGGACATCCATCCATCCGGGTTCTATCGAGGCATAGGCCCTCCCGTGCCTATGCCGAGTCATTTACGGATACCGTACCGGATAGCGGGTGTATGTAGCAACCTCCAACACGCGGGCTAGGGCGCAATACCGGCACACCCGTGCCGTCCGGTACTGTCCTTCAAAAACCCATTTCAAAGGAAGTCGCCCCGAGACACTCGTCTCAGCACGCTCGCCCACACTGTGACACACGTATGTGCCACAGGGTAGCTCACTTAGGCCACAGGGCCCAGGGGTGGTGGAGAGCTAACACCATGGTACCCCCTATAGTACATTTTGAGCCATTTTCATTCTACCAGGAGTAGACATGATTTTCGTGAGGTGTCATACGGTGTCGTGCATTGTCCGTCCCATGTCCGATTGACACCAAACTTGGCGAGCATTCATATTTCATATGGACGGACTTAACTCCCGAACCGCATGACCAAATTCCTTCCGGAACCTCGACTTTTGAGGTTAAGGCCCGGGGCCCTACCCGGCCCTTCAACAAGCCTATCTTGTCCTTCATGTCTATGCTGATGTCTCTGTTATGCTTGTGTCTCAACATGTCTTCAATGCCCACTTTGCGTGGTGGTGTGTTGGATGATGCATCGTCCTCCTCGATCGCATCATGGCATTCTTCTTCGTTGGCCCGCATATGGCCGGATGGGCGTCTCTTGAGGGACGCCCCTTTGCTTGTCATGGCGTGAGGGTCACAACTTACTCTCTTCATAGTAAGGTTGTGACACAGAGCATACAGAGAGGGAGGGAGAAAGAAATTTCACAAATTTCACTAATGAAGTAATTATTGGGTTTTGAAGTGTCAGGTTTGGGCTTGGGTTTGGGTTTTGGTAAGACACGAGACAAGATTGTAGATTGGGCTTTACATTTGGGCCTTTGGGCTTTAATTTTTTTTTAGTATTTTCGGGTTGGGGCGGGTTGACACAATCATTTTTTTTTTGGCTACCCGAACCCAACCCAAATTAGATCGGGTTAAAAAAAAATGGACCCAACCCAAACCTGAAATCTAACACAAACCAACCTAACTCTTATATGGTTGGGTCGGGTTGGGTTCTCAGGTTTCTGGGTTGGGTGTACACCCCTACTTTTCCCACTTCCATTGGGCACATTTAGAGGTTGCAATAATCCAGCAGGTTTTTGTCTAGGTGCCTTAATAATCCAGTAACATCTTTCTTCATCCCAGGCCACTAAAAGCATGTTTTCAAGTCTTGATACATCTTTGTGGCACCTTGATGTCCAGTATAGGGAGACTCATGTGCCTCAGATAAGATCTTCCTCTTGATCTCCATATCGTTTGGCACACAAGTTCGATTCCGCCACTTCAAACATCCATCGCTTGTCATCAAGAAATCCTTGACTCATTCAGTCTCAAGTTGCTTCATGACTTTTGAAAAATAAGGGTCTCTCTGCTGACCCTAAGTAATTTGTTGCTGCAATGTCGGGCAGATAGTCATAAGAGCTAGCTGAGCTGTCGCTTCCCTGACCAACACAGTTATCTAAGCTCGTTTAGACTCTATCAAAATGTTGACGTAACGACCCTAAATTTTACCTATTTAATCTAAGGTTATTACTATACCTTGAAATGCGAAATTTACATTAAATGGGCTCTTATCATAAATGCGACTTACTCGCCTTTTATTATCTCGTGAAAAAGAAAACGAATACAAGGGAAAGAAAGAAAAAATAACAATACTGAAATAATTGTCTTAAATTATCGTATGGTTTATTATGCGATTACAATTCAACCTATACTAACCTATACGAATGATGCAAACCGAATTCAACCTATACTAACCAATACTAGGAAATGGAAACACAGCTAACCTATGCATGTGTCATGGTCTCGATGTAAGGCCCACATTTTGGGCCCATGACCTAATAACAAAATCAGGCTTATAAAAAATAAATAAATAATAAGTCTAGGGTTCAATAGGCAGGAAACCTTTAGCCAGCCACTACTCTTCCTTCTCTTTTCTTTTTATTCACTTTTCTTCCTTCAGCCGCTGCCACCCAACGGTCACGGCCCCGCAGCCGATTGTTTCCCACACTGCTCCCGCGCCCCTTCCCATATCAGAAAACATCCGCCTAGCACCCACATCGTCGCCGCGAGGGAATGACATCGTCGTTGCCAAAACCGACCTCAAGAGGATTAGACATAGCAAAGGTTTAATGCCTACGTAGTAGGAAGGCTCAGTTCGATGGCAGAGGGCAGTCGGATCGTCGTTGATTAGGAAAGGCCAAGAAAGAAGCTCCTCAGGTAAGGGACACGCCTGTTGAAAATAAATGTTTTTTTTTTTTTTTAAATGGGTCGAACAGAATCGTCTATGGGCTAGGTGTTGTGTAATCTGTTTGCTGAGAATAATTTGATCGCTGTGTGTAATTGTATGTATCCTGATTGCCATGTAATCTAATTGTCGTATATTCTGATTGTCATATAATCTAATTGTTGTGTAACCTGATGGTTGGGTAATCGGATTGTTGGGTAATCGGATTGTTGGGCAATCGGATTGTTGGGCAATCGAATTGTTGTGGAATCGAATAGTTGTGTAATCGGATTGTTGTGGAATCAGATTGTTGTGGAATCGGATGGTCGTGTAATCGGATTGTCGTGTAATATGGTTAGGTTGGATAGTCTGATGATAGGTGTCTATTGCCGACATAATGTGCTGGTAGGTAGCCATGAGTAAGGGGTTTGTGGTAATAGTTACACGCTGTGTGTTTCGGGTAACTAGCCAGCAATAGTCACCTTTGCCATGTAATCTGATTGTCGTATATTCTGATTGTCATATAATCTGATTGTTGTGTAACCTGGTGGTTGGGTCTGTTTGTGGTGTGATATGGTTAGGTTGTGTAATCTAGATAGGTGTAATCGGATGGTTGGGCAATCGAATGTCGGGCAATTGGATGGTTGTGTAATCGGATTGTTGTGTAATATGGTTAGGTTGGATAGTCTGATGATAGGTGTCTATTGCTGACATAATGTGCTTGTAGGTAGCCATGAGTAAGGAGTTTGTGGTAATAGTTACACGCTGTGTGTTTCGGGTAACTAGCCACCAATAGTCACCTTTGGGGTGATTCTAGAAAAGACTATTCAGTAATGGTTATACGATGTGTGTTTTGGGTAGCCAACTAGGAATAAACACTTTAAGGATTGAAAGTGTAGTTGAGGTTGTGGAGGTAACAATCACCTGCTGCATGTTTTGGTTGATCGCCTTATGAGGATTCATATGTTGACCCCCAATAGGGGAGTTCCCTCTGACTATTTTTTTACTCACCCTTGTCTTTTTTTTAAATGATTTTTAAGGCGAAGCTGTGGCATGGAGGTGACGAGTAGGAGGCCAAAGTCAGTCATGGGGCGATTCAAGGAATTTTATGTTTTTTTTTTGTAGTCTCATTTTGTGGGAGAGACATTTCTGCATTTTTGTTATTAATTTTGTAACGATTCAAATTTTCCATTTTTGCGTTGTTTGGTTGATCTTTATTTTTATTTCTATATATGACAAGATATTTTCCATTTTTGCCTTGTTTGGTTGATTTTTATTTTTATTTCTATATATAAGAAGATATTATGTTATGCATTTATTTCTCGCCCGACGCCGGAAAAGGTGCAATTTTCAAGGAAGTTATTATCTAAAAATAAAATAAATAAATAAATCTAATCTCCTCGGAAATAGAAGGATTCGTGGTTTTACCTAATAGTAGGAACATTCCTATTTCTTTTAGTTTCCTTATCCCTAAAACCCTAGAATGCAAAAGTCTTCGTATTATTTTTATATTTCCATGCCCAACCTTTTACCTCCCTTGAAAACGATTTACCTCCCTTGGAAACGATTTTCTCTCCAAACCTTCCTCTAGAACGTTGTAGTTGCTCTTCGGAGGAAAAATCAAGTAGAAGTAAGACATTTATGTTGGGATCATTGTGTCAAAGAAGGTTGATCGTTGGAAATCGGTGTTGAGGACATTGTGGGATTGTCGGCGCGTCGCCGGAATTGGGGAGGCGAAAACTAGAGTTTCGTCGCTTGTCGGGTAAGGAAGGCAAGGTTTTTGGAATAGGGTCGGCTCGCACATGTACGAAATCGGCTCGGTTCCGTCAATTCCCGAAGCTCGACTTGGCGGCTTAGTTGGCCGGCTCGACAACTAGGCTTAGCGGCAAGGTATCACTATAATATATCAATTCTAAGGTTTTTGGCACTTCCAAAGCTGTTTCTGCCCTTGGTTTTACCATCTGAGGTCAGTATGGTTCCTAAACATTAAAGACAGCTTAGGTCGGGGGTTTATTTTGATAAATAGCATGAGTTTAGCTAGGGTACCTTATGAAAGGTTCTAAATTTTTATGTGGTTATCATAGGACGTATTTAACCGCTGGGATTAGCTCGTTGTGAGTGACTTCAACAAAGATCATCAAGGTAAGTGACCTTACTGATGGAGTTAGCTTACTATGTGTTGTATGATGGTGCGTGCCCTGTGGCCCCTACATGCACCATATTTATGTGATATGATTTTGTGATGTATAGATTTTGTTGACTGTAGATTGTGTATGTTATGTGATGTATGAATTATGTTGACTGTTGACTGTTTATGCTATGTGAAACTATGAATGATATGTTAGTAATATTGCCATGAAAATGTTGATCTATGTCACGGATACACGTAGTATTATCGAGTCATGTCATGAGATATTTATGCAACTAGAATGTACTTTCATGTTATGTAATATGTCATGTAATGCAAGTCATGTGAGACGCCATGTGATGTAAGAAACGTAAATGTGATGTTAGCACTGCTTATGTAATGTCATGTTAGATATGTTAAGGGACCTCATGCATATATGTATGTCACGTGCATCGGGATTCTTACCCTTTATGATACGAAAGAATGAATTACGATATTTATGTTCGCCATGATATCATGCGGGCCTTTTTCTGTTCTGTGGTGTCTGGCGACGTGTAACACGTTGTGCCCAACCAAGTCAGGCCCAGGGGGTATGTATAGGAGCCCGCCTGGTGGGTCTATGTACGCGTACATGGGTCGTGTTTGAAGAAGTACCACACATCCAACCCTACCCGGAATAGAAAAGCGCCCAAGGCCATGAAAAGTTTATGAAAAGATAGGCCCCGCTCATATGTTGCATGTGTTTGCATTCCTAACCCCAACAGTGGGGTGACTTATTGAGTATTTCATAAAATACTCAAGCCACGTGCTACCTACATTTTTCAGATAAAGGCAAGATGTCAATGTACCGTTGACGGCGGAGCTGAGGACACCATGGAAGTTAGAGATGGGATATTTTTAGGAATTTACCTTTATTGGACTGTTTTAAGTTAGTTGCTTTATTTAGATACATTTTTAAATTGGGTTATTGAAGGTTTATTTTTGGAGAAAGTTTATGAAAGACTTTGTTTTGTTTACAAGGTTATTTATGATAAGCTTCTGCATAATGAATTATGTATGCATGGGTGATGTCACTAATTAGGTTTAGAAAATTAGGGGTGTTACAAATTTAAACTATGCTGTGGATACCTAGTTTGTGGGAACTAGGCGGTCGCATCAGACTTTCTTTTGATTTTAAACTTCCTCTTTGTTTTAAATGGCTTTAGGCGACATTGTTTTTTTTTTTTTTTTTTTTTTTTTTTTTTTTTTTTTTTTTTTTTTTTAATTTTAAAGGGGTACCCCGCACGTGATTTCTAATAAATTTTTACATGATTTTCATCATTTTCCAAATCAATCTCATTATTTTTTTCGTAACGGCCCTGATCGCTACTTATACGGTAAGTTGGGTCGTTACAGTTGGTATCAGAGCCCAGTTATGGGATTCTGTAGACTGCTTACATCGTAAGCCAAAGAGTTGCCCATGACTGAACGACAAACCCTCGTCACTTCCAGGTACGCTTGGCCATAAAATGGAGAAATATGTATTGTCAAATAGTGAAATCACATTGCTTATCCTGGATGATTTTATGTGCGCTTGTCAATCAAAATTAGTGGATAATGCAGGTTGCTTAATGTACGAATATGTATTGTCGAGTATTGATATTTTGATTGACTATCGTGTGTGGTTTTATAATACACGTTTATATATATATATATATATATATATATATATATATATATATATATATATATATATATATATATATATATATATAATTTATGAGGTAATTAATTGTGGATGAGGAATAAAACAAGCGAAAGGATGTCTGGCCAAGTAACAAATTGGGGAGATAAATGTGCTCGAAGCGGACCGGCAAGGGTACAAGAGAACCCATCTTTGAAGGCCCTACTTCAAGAACAGTCAGTGAATGCGAACCCAAATCCTGGGATAGGAGTTCCCCCATTTGGTCTACCCAGAGCAAACCTTATACTTCGGAAGTACCTAATATGACTGTGATGATGGGGCTGATGCAAAATCCATGGCATAGACAAATGGGCAACTGGCACAAATGATCCCGACCTTAGCCTAAAGTGCAGGCAGACGACCCATCACAACAGGGGAGACGTTGACGCATCAGAAGAACGCAAGTATTTTTGGGCTTTCAAACGTCAGGACCCCGAAGTATTCAAGGGCAAATCCAAGGACCCTGTCGTAGCTGAATTATGGTTGTCGGCTATTGATGAAATTTTTCGACGCATGAAGTGTCCGGAGGAACATAGTCTGAGTTGCGTAACCTATTTGTTACGCGAAGTTGCTAAAATGTGGTGGCAATCAGCCTCCTGGGCAATTGCTGCAGACGAGGATGACATCACCTGGACGCAATTTAGAAAATCATTTCTCCGAAAATACTTCAAACAAGTGGTGCAATATAAGAAGTAACGCGAATTCCTAAGCATAGAGCAGGGAAACAGGTCAGTAGAGGAGTATGAACGATAGTTCGCCCGTCTGTCCCGTTTCACCCCAATAATGGTCTCAACAGAAGAGCTGAAAGTAGAATGTTTTGTTATGGGTTTGCGGCCCGATGTCCGACGGGCGGTATCAGCTCACGTTCCACCTGACTACGCAACAACACTCCGACTTGCTGAGACGCTCGATGTTAGAGAATATCCAACAGAAGACACCCAAACCCACTTATACACGTCGATTGATCAGAAGAGAAAGAGAGAGCAGACGTCACCTACCTCCTTAAAGGTATCTTGGCACTAGGCGAAGACAAATTTAAACCAAGAGCGCAGGCAACCAAAGGCTTGCCCACAGAACACGCCACGTGACAAACCACGTTGCTCGAACCGTGGGAGGCGTCACCCAGGATAATGCAGGTTTAAGAATAGGGTATGTTTCAAATGCCACCAAGAAGGCCACCTTGTCGCGCATTGCACCCAAGGGAGAGCAACTAGTACCAATAGACCCCCTGGTAACCAACTGAACTCAAACCTGAGGCCAGCTCCGCAACAGGGGCGAATGTATGCTACCACTCGCCAGGAGACAGAAAACTCCAACACTGCAGTTACAGGTACGCTCTCTATTCTTGGGTACTACGCACAGGTCTTATTTGATTCAGGGTCAACCCACTCTTTTATCTCAACTAATCTTGTAAAACACGCAAGAGTAGAAGTTGAACCGCTAGGGTACAGGTTGTCTGTGGGTACTCCAGCAGGGGTAAGTATGGAAGCCTTCAAGAGGGTAAAGGATTTTCAGTTGTGTGTGTCAAACCACACGATGGATGTGATGCTGATAGTCCTAGATATGACCATTTTTGACGTCATCTTAGGGATGAAGTGGTTAGCTAAAAACCATGCATCCATCGATTGCTTCAACAAGGAGGTGGTGTTCAGACCTCTTGGTTAGCCAAGCTTCAAGTTCAAGGGGACTAGGGAGGGAACAGTCTTGAGGATAGTCTCGGCATTAGAGCGAACTGAGGCGAGCATTAACTCAGTGCCAGTAGTGAGAGAATTCGTGGACGTGTTCCCTGAAGATCTCCCGAGCCTACCCCCAGAGCGTGAGATGGAATTTGAAACTGTACTTGACCCAGGAACAACCCCTATATCAAGAGCCTAGTACAGAATGGCCTCTGCTGAATTGAAAGAACTAAAGTTGCAGGTTCAAGAGCTACTAAGCAAAGGCTTTATACGACCAAGTGTGTCTCCTTGGGGAGCCCCAGTGATATTTGTGAAGAAGAAGGACGGCTCTATGCGCTTATGCATGAACTATCGGGAACTTAACAAAGTGACAATTAAAAATAAGTATCCTTTACCCCGAATCGATGACTTGTTCGACCAGTTGCAAGGAGCAGTTGTGTTCTCAAAGATTGACTTACGGTCAGGCTACCATTAGTTGAGGATTAAGGAGAGTGATATCTCAAAGACAGCCTTTCGCACAAGGTATGGACATTACGAGTTTAGGGTAATGTCATTTGGCTTGACTAACGCTCCAACAGCATTTATGGGGTTGATGAACAAAGTGTTCAGAGAGTTCTTAGACAACTTCGTGATCGTCTTCATTGATGATATCCTTGTGTATTCCAAGACTAGGGAACAACACGAGGAACATCTCCGAAAAGTGCTGACCACTCTGAGAACGAACAAGTTGTATGCAAAGTTCTCCAAGTGCGAATTCTGGGCAGAACAGGTGGGATTTCTTGAGCATGTAGTTTCAAACATGGGAATCACCGTAGAGCCAACAAAGATTGAGGCGGTGACGAATTGGCCTTGCCCGACCACAGTGACTGAGGTACGAAGTTTCGTTGGACTAGTAGGGTATTATTGGCTGTTTGTGAAGGATTTCTCCAAGATCGCCACCCCCCCTTACTAAGTTGACCAAGAAAGGAAAGTCGTTTACCTGGAATGATCAGTGCGAGGTTAGTTGCAAAGAACTTAAACGAAGGTTAGTAACAGCCCCAATACTCACTGTACCGTCAAGAGATGGAGGCTTTTGTAGTGTACAGTGATGCTTCAAAAAGGGGGTTTAGGATGTGTCCTCATGCAACATGGGAAGGTTATTGCCTATGCTTCACGTCAACTAAAAGACGAGCGAAACTATCCCACCCACGACCTAGAACACGCAACAGTGGTATTTGCATTGAAGATTTGGAGACACTACCTTTTTGGAGACAGGACCCAAATTTTCACTGACCACAAGAGTCTTAAATACTTCTTTACTTAGAAGGAGTTAAACATGAGACAACGCAGGTGGTTGGAGTTAGTTAAACACTATGACGTGGAGATACTTTATCACCTGGGAAAGGTGAATGTGGTAGCTGATGCGTTGAGCCGAAAATCAGCACACACGTTTGCCCTAATCACTATAGAAAAAGCGATCCAGTAGGATCTGGAACACGCCGGTGTAGCGGTGGCCATGGGGGAGGTCACCGCTCAATTGGCCCAGTTAACGATACAACCGACCTTGAGGCAACGTCTTATTGATAAACAACATGGTGATCCAGATTTGGTTGGAAAAAGACGTTTGATAGATGTCAATCAGATAGAGGAGTTTTCATTGACAGCCGATGGGGGGATGTTGTACCATGGGCGGTTGTGTGTGCCAAATGAAGAAGAACTGAAGGTAGAAATCCTAACCGAGGCTCACCACTCGCCATTCGCCCTACATCCTGGCAGTACCAAGATGTATCAGGATTTGAAATGATATTATTGGTGGCGGAATATGAAACGTGATGTGGCCGAGTTCGTGAGCAAGTGTCTGGTTTGTCAACAAGTCAAAGCCCCATGGCAGAAGCCGGCGGGGCTATTACAACCACTTAGTGTACCTGAATGGAAGTGGGAGAACATCGCCATGGACTTTATCGTGGGATTACCGAGGACGGCCAAAGGCTACACAGTTATATGGGTTGTGGTTGATAGGCTCACAAAGTCAGCTCATTTCCTCCCAGGAAAGTCCATTTATTTCGTGGATAAATGGGCTCAGTTGTACTTGAAGGAAGTAACAAGATTGCACGAGGTACTGGTATCCATTGTGTTAGATAGTGATCCCCATTTCACATCAAAGTTTTGGAAAAGCCTTTAGAAAGCGTTGGGTACATGCTAGAGTTTAGTACAACATTCTACCCACAGACGGATGGGCAAACTGAACGTTTAAACTAGATTCTGGAGGACATGCTACGGGCCTGTATGTTGGACTTTGTCAGTAGCTGGGACATACACTTGCATCTCATAGAGTTTGCTTATAATAACAATTATCAAGCGACGTTGGGTATGATACCTTTTGAGGCCTTATATGGGAAGAAATGTCGATCCCTAGTGTGTTGGGATGAAGTGGGAGAACGCAAGTTGTTGGGCCCCGACTTAGTGCAAGCAACTAATGAGGCTATCCAGAAAATAAGAACTAGAATGCGTATGGCCCAAAGCAGACAAAAGAGTTATGCAGATGTGAGACGAAGAGATTTGGAATTTGAGGTGGGAGACAAAGTATTCCTTAAGGTGGCTCCCATGAAAGACATTCTCAGGTTCGAGCGCAAAGGGAAGTTAAGCCCATGCTTCATTGGACCATTTGAGATTTTGGAGCGAGTGGGACAAGTAGCTTACCGGTTGGCCCTACCACCTATACTCTTAAGAGTCCACAATGTGTTCCATGTATCGATGTTACGACTATACATATCTGACCCATCACATGTGATAGATTTCAAACCTCTACGGTTGGATAAGGGTTTGAACTATGAGGAGGAACCAATGCAAATTGTAGATAGAGAAGTGAAAACCCTACGTAATCGAGAGATCATGTTGATCAAGGTATTATGGCGGAATCACTAGCTAGAAGAAGCCACTTGGGAATGAGAGGAGGAAATGATGAGCAAGTACCCTGAGCTCTTCAGAGCGGGTAAGTAGCGCAAGCTTTATGTATTTAAGTGAAGCTTTCGAGGATGAAAGTTTCTTTTTGGGGGGAATATTGTAAGGCCCACGTTTTGGGCCCATGACCCAATAACAAAATCAGGCTTATGAAAAAAAAAAAAAAAAAAAAGGCCTAGGGTTCAATAGGCAGGAAACCCTTTAGCCAGTTGCCACCCTTCCTTCTCTTTTCTTCTTTTTCACTTTTCTTCCTTTAGCCACTGCCACCTAACGGTCACGGCCCCGCAGCCGATTGTTTCCCACACCGCTTCGCGCCCATTCCCATATCAGAAAACATCCGCTCAACACCCACATCGTCGCCGTGAGGGAACGACATCGTCGTTGCCAAAACCAACCTCAAGAGGGTTAGACGTAGCAAAGGTTCAACGCCTATGTAGGAGGAAGGCTCAGTTTGAGGGGAGTCGGATCGTCGTTGATTAGGAAAGGCCAAGAAAGCAGCTCCTTAGGTAAGGGACACGCTTGTTGAAAATAAACGTTTTGTTTTTTTTTTTTTTAAAAATGGGTCGAACAGAATCGTCTGTGGGTAGGTGTTGTGTAATCTATTTGCCGAGAATAATCTAATCACTGTGTGTAATTGTATGTAACCGGGTTGACATGTATCTTGATTGCCATGTAATCTGATTGTCGTATATTCTGATTATCATATAATCTGATTATTGTGTAACCTGATGGTTGGATAATCTGTTTGTGGTGTGATATGGTTAGGTTGTGTAATCTGGATAGGTGTAATCGGATTGTTGGGTAATCGAATGGTTGGGCAATCGGATGGTTGGGCAATCGAATGGTTGTGTAACCTAATGGTTGGGTAATCTGTTTGTGGTGTGATATGGTTAGGGTGTGTAGTCTGGATAGGTGTAATCTGGATAGGTGTAATCGGATTGTTGAGCAATCGAATGGTTGTGCAATCAGATTATCGTGTTGTGTAATCGGATTGTCGTGTAATATGGTTAGGTTGGATAGTCTGATGATAGGTGTCTATTGCTGACATAATGTGCTTGTAGGTAGCCATGAGTAAGGGGTTTGTGGTAATAGTTACACGCTGTGTGTTTCGGGTAACTAGCCATCAAAAGTCACCTTTGGGGTGATTCTAGAAAAGACTATCTAGTAATGGTTACACGCTGTGTGTTTCGGATAACCAGCCGTTGATAGTCAATTGGAGGAAATAAGAAGGTGAGGTCCTTGTGGTAATGGTTACACGCTGTGTGTTTCGGGTAACCAACTAGGAATAACCACTTAAAGGATTGAAAGTGGCGTTGAGGTTGTGGTGGCAATGATCACCTGCTGCGTGTTTTGGTTGATCGCCTTATGACGATTCATATGTTGACCCCCAATAGGGGAGTTCCTTAGTGAGTATTTTTATACTCACCCTGTTTTTTTTAAAATGATTTTTCAGGCGAAGCTGTGTCACGGAGGTGACAAGTAGGATGCCAAAGTCAGTCATGAGGCGATTCAAGGAATTTATGTTTTTTTTTTTTTTTTTTTTTTTGTATAGTCTCATTTTGTGGGAGAGACGTTTATGCATTTTTGTTATTAATTTAAACTATGTTGTGGATGCCTAGTTTGTGGGAATTAGGCGGTCGCATCATACTTCCTTTTGATTTTAAACTTCCTCTTTGTTTTGAATGGCTTTACGTGGCATTTTTTTTTTTTTTTTTTTTAATTTGAATGGGTACCCCGTCCTTTTGATTTTAAACTTCCTCTTTGTTTTAAATGGCTTTAGGTGGCATTGGTTTTTTAGCACCTGATTTCTAATAAATTTGTGCATGATTTTCATCATTTTCCAAATCAATCTCATTATTTTTTTTCGTAACGGCTCTGACCACTACTTATACGATAAGTTGGGACGTTACACCTGGGTGTACGATGCCACCGTCGATCTCACATTGGTAAAGTAGCATGAGGCTTGAGTATTTCTAGAATACTCAGTAAGTAACCCACTATCGGGGTCATGCAACAATCACATGCAATGAGATGATGGGACCTATCTTTCGTTCCATTTTTCCTACGGTGCTGTCCTAATGGGTAACTTTGGACATGTACCATATACTTTACACACAGCCCATACGTGCGAGTATGGGCTCACCAGCTAGTTCGCACACCACTGGGACCACTTTCCTTATCCGGTGGGCATACTCTGGGAGCCCCTTATGCCGGACACCCGCTAGAACTAGTAACCGATTACACCTATCCAGATTACAAAGCATAACGATCGTTGTCCTGCCATTGGATGTACGCGTCCGTACCAATGGGATATGGGTATCCCCTCAAATGCAACACACAAAAATGCATGAGACCCCCATTACATCTACATTTGTTATTAATGAACATAACCCCACTGTCACATTTTGTGCTTACATGTCATTTCTCATTTTTCATTTACGTATCATAACATATTACTGTTGGGGTTATATTTCCAGGTAGTTTACTGTATTTCATGTCATATAATTCGTGCGATTTACATTCAAATATTTCATACAATTATGCCACAATCATTCAAGAACAACATAAATATCATATGCATTATATATAACATCAGACTAACCCGCGTACATAGCATACAATTTAATGAAACATGCGAAACCACGGGCACGTGCCAACATACAACAAATAACGCATAACCTACGACGAGTGAGCCACTTACTTGGTAGGCCTTAGCCGAAGTACTCCCTAAGATATAAATGCAATCTCCTAGCTCCTCGTAAACGTTCTACACTTCCGTTGGGGTTGGTTCCTATTGGATCATTCGACACCTTCGTTAGTATTTCACAAACATAACTAATTTCCAACTTGAATTTGTGAAATACGACCTTAAAATGATCTATGAGTGTATGATGTACGAGTGTATGATGATGTATAAGTTATGATGAAGTATGAGTTATGATGCTTGATGATGTGCGTAGTATATATATATTTCAATGAATGACGTACTTGATATGCTTGATGCACTTTATGGCAATATGATGAGTATGATGATTGCATGACGTTTACCTTAATATGATGATTTTTTCCATATAGAGCATGCTATATGATGATGAGTGTCATATTGCATCATGTCGTTAGATGACATAAGACACAACCCTAAGAGCATGAAAATGATATTAATATAAATATCCACGAGTATGTGTTACCTAGAGTAACAAAGAGATGAGACTAGAAGGTTGTGTCAGAAGAGACATTATGATGAATTTAGAGGGACCTCATGCATATTGTATGTTCATAAGCATAGGGCTACTTCCCCTAGAGATGATGAGTGCGGACACGCACAGTATGATGATGAGTGCGAATGTGCACGAGTGTGAATACGCACAGGTGAGGGTGTTCATGAGGCGCATGACACTATGAAGTTCCGCTAACCTCTAAACGTCGCTAGAGATTAGCTTAACCAGAGGGTCCAGGGGTTGTGCGAGCTCCCTGGGGATTCACACTCACACGTGTGAATCGTGTGTAGGGAAGTACTATACATCCAATTTGTCCGAGACTAGAGGTCACCCTTATGTTATGATGATTAGAGATAGGTTGTGTTTGCATTTTGCATGGCTCCCTATAGTGGGGCCACTTACTGAGTATTCTTCGAAATACTCAGGCCGTGTACCACATCATTTTTCAGGTAAAGGCAAGGCGCACTTGTACGGAGGACGGCGGCATCGCGAGCAGATACTGTGAGACGTGCATAGGATAGATTCATATTTAAATTTCTAGTTTTAAGCTAAGTAGGTTGTTTTGCATTTCATTGTTTTAAATTATTTTGTATTTGTTTTTATTTTCTCTAAATTTTAATATTTCGTATTTAAACACATAAGACCATGACTGTGTTTTCTAGAGAAGAAGTTGTTTTAAACGTTTTTTTTTTTTTCAAAGTTTAGATTATAAATGATGTTCATGTAAGAGTTATATTTTCGCATTATGGATTAGCATGAGACATTAGTAGTGACTCTGAG
This sequence comes from Cucurbita argyrosperma subsp. sororia, assembly GCA_018691285.1. Lineage (NCBI taxonomy): Eukaryota > Viridiplantae > Streptophyta > Magnoliopsida > Cucurbitales > Cucurbitaceae > Cucurbita > Cucurbita argyrosperma. The sequence goes on along the minus strand of CM031885.1, from coordinate 4,598,702 downwards.
TATGTGGAAATTTAGGGTCGTTACAACTAGAGTAACACACCCAACGTCATCCATATACTATAGACTATTTAGGTTAATACTTGAACATAATTCGACCATATGTTAACTACATATTGTTCAAGACTACAATAATAACTTTGGATCTTTTATAAAATGGATAATATTAAATTGTAAAAAAAATAATCAAAATTATTATTAAAAATTAAATAACTAATTACGAGACTTTATGGTATAAATCCCAACATCACATCTATTTTAGAGGGTGAGGCCCATTGATCAAGTTTCCAAAGTCAGTCTACTCCAAGAAGATTGAAAATGCCTTAAAATGGAACTTAAGGGGAAGACATGGTGTGCTCTTTACCACCTATGGGGCTCATGCCCTAAGTGAATTATCTTATGGCACATATGTGTGTCACAGTGAGGGTGAGCGTTGCGAGACAAATGTCTCGGGTGACTTCTTTTGATATGGGTGTCACAGTGCTGACATTGTGCCCCATTGCCATGTGTCAGAGAATGGTATATGCACCCGCTATCTGGTACAGGGTTCGTAAATGATTTGGCATGGACGCAGAGGGTCCAATGCATCAATAGAACCTAAATGGTTGGATGTTCGAGATGGGTCTTTTCTCGACGAGCATGACCGAGTGAGCTATGATGACTGATGACATCTAACATGTGTGTCATGTGTAATTGATAACCATGATGACAGTACGAGATGCGAAATTGCATACGAGAGACTTTGGCCTCGAGTAGAGACAAGGTTGAGCCATAAGACTTGCCCTAGTGTTGAGACAAGTCGGTTAGGTTGTAGACAATTGAACATGCACATACGACGATGTGAGTGATTGAACAAACTTAGATTTTGCACGAGTTATGTTCGATTGGTGAAGGCAAACCTCACCTAAGATCTGACAAAGTTACAAAGATGAACAAAAATATATAGGGGGTTTGAGTTTCCCTCAAGGCTTTGTCATGAGCGTGTCATGATCAAGACGCCATACAATTGAAAAGGTACAATCGTAACACTCAACCCCTACTTTTATCGACTCCACTATCATTATCGCTCCTATTGTCACTAATCCTGATAGGATCGAGTTGTAGCCCTATTTTTAGGTTAAGCGGATTAACTCGACCAAAAAAAAACATCAAACCGAATCAACCAAGATTTTTAGTTATCCAATAACTAAATCCAACCCAAACGGAAAAAAAAAATATAACCCAACTCAACCTTTACGATATGAGTTGGATAATTCAGATTGACCAAATTTTCAAATCATTCCAACACGTTAAAATATACTTCTTTTTTATTCATGTTTTAACATATCATTAAATATCATATTAACTTATTTTATGAACTTAGCCTTATTCTAAAAAAAAAAAAAAAAAAAAAAAAAAAAAAAAAAAATTCACAAATCTTCCACGTTAGGACACAAGGTCCATTCCACGTGTACGAGTTGGTGGGCCCCACACAGACATTTTCCTCCCCTTTTTCCTTCCCTGATTTGAATAGACAAAATAATAGAAAAAATATATCAAATTAATTTAATATTTTTTATTTTTTATTTTTTTTGTTTTGACCAAATTAAGAAACGCTCATCCCTTTTAACAGTCCCTCTCCCCTTCGCCTTCCCCTCCCTTCCCTAGATGAAAAAAAACACACAAAATTTAACGAATTAATCTCAATTAAATTCTCGTTACATTTTTTTAATTTCCATTAATCAAATCCCTAATTCCAAAATCTCCTTTTTTTTCTTCTTTCTTTTGTAATGGGTTATTATTTTAATTAAACCCAGAAGAAAACCATGGAGAAAAGGGGCATTTAATCTGTTAGGTATACATAGTTTACCCCTTTTTGAGTTTAGGGTTTTTTTTTTTTTTTTTTTCCTTTTCTGGGTTGGTCGTGTCAATGAAATCTATTTCCATTCTTCCGGATGCTGTGAAAAGCTACTAATCTTCTCTTAAACTTCGGTGGATTCTTGGTGAATTTTCTTGGACTCGATTGTCTAGGGCATGCCCTGAAAGGTTTGTCTTCTTTGTCTTATCTGGGTTTTTCTTTGTTCTATTTGGGTAATTACTGTTATGGTCGTTTTTGTTGGATTAGTTCATAGGGTTGGATCGGATCATTAGGGTTCTAACAATCCCTTCATCAGTTTTGATTTTGATTCCCTTTTTTGCCCTAATTTAGGTTTTCCTTGTTCCTGATCGAGTGTTTTGTTTATTTATTTTTAAATATAAAAATGGGTTTTCGTTGGATTGTTCTGGGTTGCATGAATGTTACTGTGTTGTTGCTTTGGCCAATCTCTGTGAGCTCTGTCAGTATTATTTTAACCAAAATTCTCAGTTTCTGATCCTTTTTTTCATTCATTTTATGAAAAGTGTGCCATGTTCTTAGTTGTTGTTACTGCCTCATTTGGTAACCAAATAAAGAAAAGCTTATTTATTATTATTATCTGGATGGTATGTCCCATGATCATTTATATGTAGATTGAGGAAGTATATGATGTTCTTCAGTTTTCTTTTTTGCCGTCGTCGTTTGTTCTTGATCAGTTATTTAGTTTTTACGAGAATGTGTCTTATTACTCGAGATTGTTCAATATATATTGTCATTTCTTTTAGTGTTCCAAGTGCTTATTTTTGTTCATGGCGTTGATTGTTTGAGTTTGAAATGAACATGGTTATCGTTCTACGATTTTAGAACTTCGCAAGTTACTATTTCGTGAGCTGAAATCGTCGATGATATTACTTCTGGTGGGAGTGGGAGGGCTGAGTTGTTTGATTTGTCTTGCAGATGTGGTGGTACTGGATACTGTTTTTCTTACATACGACATAGTTGCTCTGTTTTCAGGTAAGCTGTTTGTAGCTCAAAAGTTGGATGTGGGATTGTTTTGATTGATGAATTCCTTGTATAGTGAACAATTCGATGACTAATGTTACTTTTTTTCGTGGACAGTGATATGGGGACAAAGCTTATAAGAGCTTGCGTTGAAGAAGATAGCGATGATTTTCCATCGGTTCCACCAGGTTTTGAGTCATATATATCCTTTTCTCTAGGGAAGGTGCACGATCATGAAAAACAAGACGGTTGTGTCCCTGCTAGTGTGTCGGCAACCGTCTCTGAATCACAGCCAGTTAAAGTTGAAAGTGAGGTAGAAGTTGCCAATGTTGCAAAAGTAACGAGATCCCTTCGGCGTAAACCATGTGTAAACTATAGACAATATGATTACTGCTCTGATGACGAGCTTGATACGAAGCATCTAGATCAGGTTGGTTTTTGGTTGTTCTCTTTCATTGTTGTTGTGATATTCTGCATTATGGTTTAATATCGATTTCCTTTGGTTTTGGTTGCAGAACTTTTCTGTAAGACCTTCTCTTTCGAAGGGAGTCATTCGTGGATGTCCACATTGTAATAATTGCCAAAAGGTTATCACTCGAATCAACCTTCATTTACAACTTTTCTAATTTATTATATCGCTTTTTCACTTTTAAGCACAATTCTTAATTTAGCTTGAAACATAAATCGATCAGGCACCGGGTTTTGAGTTCAAAGAATAGTGGGAAAGGCTAGAAGCTTGAACTGACCTACTATACCCATTTTTGCTGCTCTTTCTATCAATACCTTTTCTTGAGAATGTTTGATCGAGTAGAATCTTGAACAGGTTATTGCGAGATGGCGTCCAGAAGAATCGTGCCGACCAAATCTCGAGGATGCACCTGTGTTTTACCCAACTGAAGAGGTGTTTATCAGTGCTTCTGGATTCGTGTATCATCACATTTTTCCCTCTACTTCTGTGAAGTGATTTTTAAGTTTATTGTTGTGAATTGTCTGATATCCGAAACTATCACAACTATGGCAGGAATTTGGAGATACTTTGACATATATAGCGAGCATTCGAGCAAAAGCAGAGCCATATGGGATTTGTCGTATTGTCCCGCCTTCGTCTTGGAAGCCTCCATGTCCCCTGAAGCAGAAACATATTTGGGAGAGTTCTAAATTTGCAACGCGTGTCCAAAGGATTGATAAGCTTCAAAACCGAGATTCACTAAGAAAGAACTCTCGGTTTTGCAGTCAGATGAGGAGGAAAAGGAGGAGGGGTAATCGAAAGGGGGTCGATGTGACCATCTTAAATGGAATAAATGGAGATGCTGGGCCTTATGAGGCAGAAAGATTTGGATTTGATCCTGGTCCAGATTTTTCTTTAGCTTTGTTTCAAAAATATGCAGATGACTTTAAGTCTCAGTATTTTAGTAAACCACTCGATGATACTTCAAAGGGTTGTAACCCATCGATGCTGCCAGAGAACGAACATTGGAAACCATCTTTGGAAAATATCGAGGGCGAATATTGGCGGATGGTAGAGAAACCAACGGAAGAGATTGAGGTTTGTATTTGAGTGTTAATTTTGGAATTCTTTTGTTTTTCTCTTGCAGGTTTATTTATTGTTTAATTACAAGTTTATCCTGAATTTTCAAATTTGTGTCTACAAGGTGCCGGTACCTTAAAATGTGTATAACGTCAAAAATCAATAGACAAAATCCTTCCTGGTTGACGGGTCTCCACACTTTTTTTTTTTGCCTTGTCTGTTCCGCATGCGCTTTGCGCAATTTGGAAGTGGCTAAATCTACCGAAGGAAGGTCTATGAACGAAACACTCTTAATAAGGGTGTGGAAACCTCTCCCTAGTAGATGCATTTTAAAAACCTCGAGGGAAAGCCCAAAAGAGAAAGTCCAAAGAGGACAGTATCTGCTAGCGGTGGGCCTCGACCGTTAAAAATGGTATCAGAGCCAAACACCGGGCGATGTGCTAGGGAGGAGGCTGTTCCTTGAAGGGGGTAGACACGAGGCGGTGTGCCAGTAAGGATGCTGGGTCTCGAAGGGGGGTGGATTTGGTGGGGGTCCCACATCAAGGAACAAGTGCCAGCGAGGATGCTGGGCCCTGAAGGAGGGTGGATTGTGAGATCCCACATCGGTTGGGGAGGAGAACGAAACACTCTTTATAAGGGTGTGGAAACCTCTCTCTAGTAGACGCGTTTTAAAAACCTTGAGGGAAAGCCTAAAAAGGAAAGCCCAAAGAGAACAGTATCTGCTAGCGGTGGGCCGGAGCCATTATATGTGGGCTCACAGATCCCTAAACTTTAAAAGTGTCTAATAGGTCTTCAAATTTTCAATTTTGTGTTAAGATCTCGACATGTTTAAAGTTTATAAAAGTTAATCGATCTATTAGATATAAAGTTGAATTTTAGATTTAATAGATCTCTAAATTTTCAATTTTGTGTCTAGTAGGACTATGAATTTTAAAAAACGTTGTATAGATCAAGGATCTCTAACACACTTGAAAATTTAGGGACCTATTTGAAACAAAGTTGGAAGTTCACGGACCAAATAGACACACCACTAGACACTTTTTGAACTTTAGGCACCAACCGATGCTAATCTGAAAGTTAAGGGACTAAGCTTGTAATTTATTTGTACTACCCTTATTCAGTGATCTAAAATTTCTGGTTTCTCTCTTTGCTAGGTTCTCTATGGGGCTGATTTGGAAACTGGAGAGTTTGGCAGCGGTTTTCCGAAGAGTTGCAGTCAAGAGGGCTCGACATCAGATGAAGAGAAGTACGTAAAATCTGGCTGGAACCTCAACAACTTTCCGAAGCTTCCTGGATCAGTTCTTAGCTATGAGAACAGTAATATATCTGGAGTCCTGGTACCATGGCTGTACATCGGGATGTGCTTTTCGTCATTTTGCTGGGTGAGGCTACTTTTGTCTCCGTTTTGTGGACTCTTTTTGTCGGTCCTCTTTTGTTTCTTCATTTATTTGAACGAAACTATCACGTGAAGGCTGATGAACATTAAATTTGTAGATTACTACACAAAAATCCCTGGCATGAAGTGTTAGTTTATTTCTTTTCGATAATTGCTTGAATTGATCACTTATGTTTTGATTTTTCGCTTCGATTTTCAGCACGTTGAAGATCACCACCTCTACTCTCTGAACTACATGCACTGGGGCGATCCCAAAGTCTGGTATGGTGTTCCGGGAAACGGTGCCAGTAAACTAGAAGACGCTATGAAAAAGCATTTACCTGACCTCTTTCAAGAACAGCCCGATTTACTCCATAAACTGGCAAGTTCCTTCGCTAATCTGATAATGTCGTCGGTTTATATGGAATTTTTCCCCCAAGCAGAAAGCAGTGCAAGTTCTTGTCACATTTATATTAGTATGTAGTAGTGTGTGTTAAAAATGGCAATAATATTTGCAAAAATATGATTTTTCGTAATTATATTTGGCCAAAATGTTGGTCTAAACTTCTATCCGTGCGCAGGTTACACAACTTTCTCCGTCTATATTGAAAATCGAGGGTGTGCCCGTATATAGGTGTATTCAGAATCCCGGAGAGTTCGTTTTGACCTTCCCTCGTGCATACCATTCGGGATTCAACAGCGGTTTCAATTGTGCAGAGGCAGTTAATGTAGCTCCAGTCGACTGGCTGCCCCATGGTCAAATTGCTGTAGAATTATATCGTGAACAGGGACGAAGAACTACTATTTCCCATGATAAGCTATTGCTTGGCGCCGCACGAGAAGCTGTGAGGGCACATTGGGAACTAAATTTTCTGAAAAAGAATACTTTGGATAACTTAAGATGGAATAATGTATGCGGAAAAGATGGCGTCTTAGCAAGAGCGTTCAAGGTAAACCATTGCTCTCTCCGTGTCACTCATATTTTACGGATAGCGTGTATCGAAAGAGAGGTTTCTTTGTCCATGTATGATAACCGTACTTGGCTGTTATTGTCTGAATTCACGAATTTTAAAACTCGTAGTTCTAAGGACATGAATGAATGGAGGATGAGTTCTATTATCGTTTTCAAACAACGTTCGGAGTTGAATATTCATATCATCCCTAAAAATTGTTTTGTTTGGCAGACTCGAGTCGAGATGGAGTGTGCAAGGAGGAACCTTCCTTGCAGTTCTTCAACGGCAATTAAGATGGAGAGCAACTTTGATGCCTCTAACGAGAGAGAGTGCGTTTCATGCCTCTTTGACTTGCATCTGTCGGCCGTCGGGTGTCATTGTTCACCGGATAAATATGTATGCTTGAATCACGCAAAGCAGTTGTGTTCTTGTGCTTGGGAGAAGAGAATTTTTCTCTTCCGCTACGACATCAGCGAATTGAACGTTCTTCTTGAAGCATTGGAGGGTAAGTTAAGTGCAGTATACCGGTGGGCGAGGCAGAATCTCGGTCTGGCACTCAGTACGTCAAGGGAGTTGAGTTCTCAATCATCGACCATGTCCCTTGGGAAACCTCAATGGAAAGAAATCTTGAGGCAATCTTCATTATTGCCCGCTCTAACGGCTATTGACAGCGCTTCTCATCATGCCAAAACGTTATCTACCGTTAACGGTTCGGGAAAGGTAGTTGAGCAGCAAAATTATAAATCTGAGGTGAAAAATGAAAACCATGACCTTGTGGCAACGAATTCGAGGCATACCGATTCGCAGTCCTGTAAGGAGGATACAAATGCTCTGAATTTGGATAAAATGTGCACTGAAAATGTGATACTACTAAGTGATGATGAAGGTGATGAGCATAAGAAGACGATTTCAAATGGCGTAGCTGAAAGTTTATCAGTGAAGCCGCTCGAAACCTCAAATCGTTTCTCTGATATTGATTCTAAGGCTAGCCTGTGCAACTACAATGATAATACGAGTCTGCACAGCCCGGTGACTGATGCAACGACCATCGAAGAAAAGGAAGTCAACTTGTTGATTGAAAGAAAATCGAATAATTGCCAATCGAGCGTTGTTCCTTTAAATAGAAACGCAGCTAATGCTATTCAGAACAACAATTTTTCAGAAGCTGGGTTAGGTCGTAGTAATAAAGTATTTTCAGCTTCAACGGACATCGATTCTCGAAAATCACAGACTTGTGGCTCGGGAAAACCGAATGAGGGTAGGCACGGAAACGTGGGAACAAGTGCTACCTCTTGTGTGATGGACCCTAGTAGAACCACTGCAAGTTTGTCCTGCAATCAAGCTAATATGGACAGATTCTTGAGGCAAAAGGGTCCTAGAATGGCGAAGCTAGTTCGGAGAATTAACTGCAACGTAGAGCCTTTAGAATATGGAACCGTGCTCTCAGGAAAGTCTTGGTCGAACAGTCGGGCCATTTTTCCGAAAGGTATTAAAATCTTCGCTTTCGTGTTTTAGTTAGATATTGAAAGACAGATCTTGACCACATATTTATGTTTTATTTTGCAGGATTTAAGAGCAGGGTCAAGTATATAAGCGTTTTAGATCCATCAACTTTGTGTTACTATGTTTCTGAAATTCTCGACGCCGGACGGGACGGACCTCTTTTCATGGTAAAATTAGGAGCTTCTCGGATAGGGCTCTTTTCTGCTTTTCTTTCGTCGTGGTCGTTTTTCTTAGTCAAGAGTTTTCTTCATCTCGGCTCACAGAGAGTGGCCTTTCGTGTCGTGTTTTGGTCATTATTTTGTGCCTGTTTCCAAGTTCAAATGATTTAGGCTATGGTATTTTGGTCATTAAACTGCAGTCGAGTTCCACCCTCTCGTGTCGGTTGTGTATTGCTTCTGTCTGGTTGTTCAAATGTGCGATCTTTGATCGTCCCGCGACATATTATACTTAGATTCTTTAATATCTTGACAGGTTGTTTTGGAGCATTGTCCATCCGAGGTATTCGTTCACGTTTCTGCTGCTAGATGTTGGGAGCTGGTTCGAGATCGAGTTAATCAGGAAATTGCAAAGCAACATAAGTTGGGTAGAATGAATCTTCCTCCTCTACAGCCTCCTGGGAGCTTAGATGGCTTAGAAATGTTCGGATTCACTTCACCGGCAATCGTGCAGGTAAACCCATTACTTAAAAACTTTCAATACCTCATGGACGACCGACCGACATTGTCGAAAACTCGCAATGAGCTTGTTCCGAAAGGAGAACTTGTGAACTCTGCCTATTCATGGTTTAATAGGGGCTTCTGATATAGGTGCATTTGCTTTCTACTTATGCAGGCCATTGAGGCAATGGATCGAAATCGAGTATGTTGCGAGTATTGGGACTCTCGGCCCTATTCTCGGCCTCACGTACATAGTCCACAACTGTCTCAATCGACAGAAATGAAAACGACCGAAAGGAACCATAGGGGGGTCGATATAGTACTTAGGGGATTGTTGAAGAAGGCAAACATTGATGAACTAAACTTACTCTATACCGTTTTAAATGATAGTAGTAGGGCAACGGTCGATCAAGGCGCGTTGACTCGGCTTCTTAACGAAGAGATTCAAAGTCATCGAAGATGATTCATTGTTCGGGTTTTTTTTTTTTTTTTTTTTTTGATTGATTTGACTGAAATAGGGCGGCGTTAATCAGAATTTTGTGTAAATACAGAGGTGGTGGTGGTGGTGGGTATCAGGATGAGGTCCTTTTTTGTTGTACATGCTTCTTTTAATCTCTTATGCTCATATTCTAAGTTCCAAAAGGGGTTTTGAGTGTAAGGTGATGATACCCAATACATATAATACTCATTCTCTCATAACTTTTTAAATTATTTAAAGGTTTAGTGTAGAAAAACTCAATCTTTTGTGTTCAAATTCAATAAAATCCAATTTCTTTTACATTCTTTGCTTATATCTACTTTAGATACCCATCGCTTCTAGCTGAAATTATAATGTAACTGTCTCATAATAATCTTTTGGATGTGTATTACAAGACATGTACATGTGTCAATGTAACTGTCTCGTAATAATTGCTAGATGTGCATCATAAATATAATGTAACTGTAACTGTTGGGATTCATTCACTCAAAAAGAAAAGGAGGAGCACAATCTCATGACCTCGAGACAGTTTCGCGCCACAGAGCGGAGCCTGGGGGAGTTTGACCACAATGTCAAAATGAGAAAAGAGAGACCAACTCGTGAGGACTAGAAAGATTCCGGTGCACGAGCCAAATGTAAGCCACGCAATAAATGTACTTTTTTTTTTTTTTTTTTTTTTTGGTAGGGGCAAGGGTGAACAAATTTGGAAATGGCGGTAGATTAGATTTTTTTTTTTTTTTTTTTTTTTTTTTTTTTTTTTTTTTTTTTTTTTTTTTTTAATGTTGTTGAACTTTAATGAGTTATTTTACTTGTGGTAGATTAGAGTGAGTTGGAGCAAAAAGAAGCCCAAACTAGTTGAGCCAAGCACATGTTGACCTTAGGAGCGAGTCAAAGCTTGAGCCACGATGGAGAGAGTGGCTAGACTGAGTCCCATGCGTTAAGAGCTGGCTTAGGTTGGCACGTGGGTTATAGATTGGGCACAGGTCGCGTTGGCTGGAGTGACATCTGGGATATGTTCATGGGCTTCTACCATATGGGATGAGTTGTTGGGTCACGTGAGGTTCTGGGTGTCAAGGTTATGTTTGTCTAAAGCGTGTAGTCCATGAACGTATGCCCGTTTCAAACCCGTTTTACTTGTTTTCTTGTGTAGTTAGGTTTTTAATATTCATATCATGTCAATATGGGAGTGTATGACCGTTTACCAAATCATGTCTACACTCACTAGGGTTAAAATGTCCTAAAGTTATATGCTATCAAGTACGTGGTCGTTACTTTATTTGCTTTTACTCTGTAACATTGCTTTCTTTAAAACTATTTCCAACATAATTCTTCGCTCACATTTTATAAATTATTTTCTATCAAATACAAGAAATAACATAGTTGAAAACAAGAAAAAAACATCTATCGAAGTTTAGAAATAAAATGTTGTTGGTTTATCCCAACATAACGACTACAACTTAGATGCAAAAATCTAACTACTACACGTGGCTCTTGCTTTTACCTAAAAAATGTTAAAACATAGATCGAGTATTTAAAAATACTCAATAAGTGACCCCACCGTTGAGGTCAAAAAATGTAATCATAACTATTCCTCAAGTGTTTTTTCGTTTTTTTAATAGGGTTGGATGATAGTATTTTTTTTTACAAATGGTTCACGTACACGTGCATGGACCCACTAGACATGACTATGAGCTATTATACACTCATTTCTGTCGAAAACCAACGAAAAGAAAGGAGTGCATATCATATCATATCATATCATGGTGTACATGTTTGCATAAAACATACTGGGAAAGTATTTTGTGCATATAATACAACATGCATGAAGTTCCACATTTTTAAATCATTGTACATAAGTATGATGCACATCGGTACTTCTGTACTTTTATGACATAACCTTCATATGAGACATACATATGCATGCATGACATATCATTCATCCTTCGCAGACATGACTCATCATGTGTCTTATAGAGGATAATGTGAACATGGTATTATAACGTACATGGATAAACATACTAGAAGTATGTACGCCACATAAATTTCATAAACATAACATAATACAAGAAATAACGTGCAGATAACCATTTTCAGAGTCGTCTAAGCTATCAAAGTTGTGTTAAAATGGAGCCACTGAAGACATAGCCAAATAAGTTGCAAGGGACGTGACTTGTTCAAGCCGTACGTATACCATTTTCAGAGAGCAGCTTGGGTCGAGCCGCATGTGGGCCAGTGCTTAGAGTAAGCCACCTCCGAGCCGCCTCCAAGTTGCATGCAAGCCAATGCTTGAGATAAGCAACCTTCGAGCCATACGTGAGCTGACGCCTCGAGTGGCTTAGACCGTGTGCTAAGCCGTAGAAAATAAAAGAATAAACACCTCTTAAGACGATTGAAGGATAGTTGGAAACTAAATCTCAAAGTAATAAAGAGAAACAATGTTAGAATCTTTACGAGCGAATCTCACTTTCAACGTTGATTGTGAAATGTAAAGATTGAAATGAGATTTTTCAAAGGAACAATTGAGGAAGGAGTGAGATGGTCAAGTGATTGCCAAAAATTTTGCAGAGCCGCAAAATTAGCACAACTAGCAGCTATCAATTTTTTTTTTAACCGTGACAATTTTCTCCCTATAGTTATATCTTCCATCTTAATACCACTGATTCTATGCTGAATAATTTATTTATAATTCAACTATAGACTAAGTTCGTCTCGAACCAATGAGAGAATGTGACCCATTGTTCAAGTTCTAAAATCAACGCTTAAAAGATTTACACATCTATTTAAAATGGTAGACTTATAAATCGACTACAAAAGTCATTCTTACTCGGAGTTACTCATTCAAGATTAAGATCAAGTTGGATATGATATGATCGTAAATTCAGGTCACTTGTGGACGAAAGTCTTATGAATTTCTAAAATTTCAAGCATTTAGGTAAGGAAAAATGTTACATAAATAGTCTACCTGTGTCGATATCCCAATTATTGAACTCATCTTTGTTCCTAAATCATAATAACCACACACACTGAATGGATTCAGGTAAGCTTGTGAATGGTTTTCATGTCAACAACTTCATTGAGAGTTCCTTTCTGAAGATGATCCCACCATTTATACAAGAAGCTGTTCACAACTAGCCTGAACCAAGGTGAGAGCTTCAGTCCACCCTCTCCAGCATCTGCTTTCCTCACCAGTTCTTTCAACTGTTCCTGGTTCACATATTTGATATCCGCCACTTCGTCCGGGTTTGGATTCACATGGACATTCCGAACCACGAATAGGAGATAATCGACTGCAAGCAACAAGATATATGGCAACGGTCGAATTATCAGGATACACAAAAAGGTTTAAACTGTTTACATATGTTCTTAACAGCCTCTACCATCTACGGATCAGGAATACGCCCGCAGAAAACCCGACGACAAGTGAAGAACTATTATAGGAGTTTGAATGTAGATCCTTTTTTAATGCCATATTCGTCACTCAACTCGACTCAAAACTTAAAAGCTTAAACTGATAGGCTGAACGACATGAACTCAATTCAAGAATCTAAATATAGTGCAATAACTAGTCCTCTGATCATCTAATCAAGGTAGGGATCAAACTAAAAGACTTCCAGAATCAAGCACACGACATGTCAATAAATTCAGAGAAGAACAGATGAATTCAAAACGATAGCAATAGAGTTGGAATATTTACGCTCATGCTCTCCCCATTTTCCATCAGATGGAGCCTTATAGAGTATGCGACCAATGGATGTGAATTGATCGACTGGTACGTCTTCAGCAGCAATGCCAAGTTCATCAAAAAGTTTTCTCTGTGCAGCATTCCTTACTCCTACAGTTCATCCATCAACCAATAAGGAAAGAAAAATTACAAATATAAAGAAGGGATATATACCTAATACACAAGCAATTATACAAAAGACATAAAAGGAAATCCAACACTTCTCCTCAAGCTGGTTTGTAGATATCCTCCATAGTCAGCTTGTTGATAAGTTATCAAATTGTCGTTTTGACAGATTTAGTTCACACATTGAGTCGTTTGTTCTGTCGTCGGAAGATAAGATATGCATATTACATAATCAATCTACCCTTTTATGAAATGCTTGTCAACTTCATTTGGTTTGTCCTATCTTGTAGGACAGGATTATGTGTTATGGCGACGTCACAATAGACCCGAATAGGTGTTTTTTTAGACAATTTCAATTCATTAAGTATTGTGATAATCCATATCGTTCACAAATTTCATATGCTAAGGCTCTAAATTTTACTTCGGCACTACTTCTGACCACTACATTTCATTCTCTATTATGCCATGTAACTAAATTTCCTCCAACAGAACAAACTATAACCAAAAGTAGATGTGATGTCCCACATTGGTTGGGGGAGGAGAACAAACTACCATTTATAAGGGTGTGGAAACCTTCCCTTAGCAGACGCGTTTTAAAGCCTTGAGGGGAAGCCCGAAAGGGAAAGCCCAAAGAGAACAATATCTGCTAGCGGTGGATCTGGGTCGTTACAAATGGTATCAGAGCCAGACATCGGACGATGTGCCAGCCTTTTCGCTGTTCCCCGAAGGGGGGTAGACACGAGGCGGTATGCCAGTAAGGACCCTGGCCCCAAAGGGGGGTGGATTTGGGGGCGGTCCCACATCGATTGGAGGAAGGAAAGAGTGCCAACGAGGACGCTGGACCCCGAAGGGGGGTGGATTGTGATGTCCCACGTTGGTTGGGGAGGAGAACAAACCACCATTTATAAGGGTGTGAAAACCTTCCCTTAGCAGACGCGTTTTAAAGCCTTGAGGGGAAGCCCGAAAGGGAACCGAAAGGGAAAGCCCAAAGAGGACAATATCTGCTAGCGGTAGATCTGGGTCGTTACAGTAGATCTTCTATCCATAATGCTTTCAGCCCCATCTACATCAGTAAACACTTCAACTTGAAAATTATCATGGTTCTAAAATAATATACCTTTGCTTAAAGTTCCTTCCAGATATCTCAAAATTCTATCCACTGCTTCATAATGAATCGGTTTAAGTGAATGCATGAATTCTCTTTGGCCTAGCCTAGTCACAAGCTTTTGGTATATGTCTTTGGCCTTTAATTCTTGCATGACATTCAGTTCGATAGGAGTTCTTAGCAAACTCCATCTCTAAAAAGTATTTCAAGGTCCCCCAAGATTCTTATTTGGAACTCACTTGCAAATTTGTTCTTAAAACTTATCCATCTTCATCATTACTTGTGATAATATCATCAACATAGACAATTAATATAACAATTCTATTATGACTATTTGACAATTTTGCTTATGAGACAAGGTTCAAGTACTTTTCCTAATAGCAATAGGAACATCAAGATAAAAAAAATAATAGGAAAGGCATTTTGAACATCCGAAAGATTAGGAAGAATGTAAGAGGGACTAATAGACCTTCGTTCCTTTGATCGACTGCTCTTCTAGTATAAAACTTTAATTGAGGAATTTGACCTAGAGTCATTTTGTAGTATTATTCCTCCTAAATGAGAAGTTTATATACTTGATATCAAAGGACTAAGGATAGACAAGTGGAGATGAATGACATAAGGAAGGGTTCAAATAGATCCCACGAATTATCTTCTATATTTGATTCTCCCTCGAAAAAGAATTTTAGGTCAAATATGGTTGGTTTTCTAAAAAACACACGTCCATGCTCATATAAAACCTTTTTGTCTAAGGATCAAAGCATCTATACACCTTTTGATTAGAAGCATAACCCAAAAGTATGCATTTAGTAGCCCTGTGATTAAGTTCTGATCGTAAAAAAACTAGTATGTGAACAGAATGTGTACGACCATTTGGAAAATCAGTCTCATGGCATTCAAGAGATGTACTAAAACTTAATACTTAAACAGGAATTTATCAGATAGGTAGCGGTGAGTATAGCTTTCTCCCATAAATGCTTAGGAACATGCACAGAAAAAACTATGGCATGTGCAACCTCTCGTAAGTGCCTATTTTTTTTTTATAATCAATCCCATTTTGTTGATAGGTAACTCAACAAGTATATTGATATAAAAAATCATTCAAGTACCCGTTGAAATACTCAGTTCTATTGTCAGTGTGTAAAATGTTGATTGTTAGTTGAAATTGGATTTCAATCAGATTATAGAAATATTTTTTAACCTCACACTATTTGTAATTAAATAGACCCAAGATAGATGTGTGTGATCTATATAAAAGTAACAAACAACTTTTTACCACTGAGTCAAAACTCAAGGACCCCAAACATCACTATGAATTAACTATAAGGTTTGGAATGAAATGGAGCAATTAGTATTTTTTAAATGAATTGGTAAATAAACGTTTTAAGGTAGAAACTTGAGTCACAACAATGACATAAAAATCACCTTAGTTGGAAAAAAGAAACCAAATTTCTTTTTTTCACCAAACTGGCCTAACCAATCAAATAGTGAATGGAATCAGAACTTGAACCGATTTGAATTAGATCTCAAATTGAACCAACCAAGTTTGAACCAAACCAAACCAGACAATAAAGACCTCCGCAGATAACCAAATGGTCGCAAACACGAACGCTTGAACCAATGTTGAATGCAAATCAATCACAAACCAGAAGTTGAAAGCAGTGGCAGAAGACACAGACAGTGATGGTGGCAGAGAGACACGACGACGACAAACTAGGGTTGTGAGGAATCCTCAGTGATGAGCCAACGAAATTGCAACAACTATGACAAGGACCATGGCGAACAACAAAGATGAGCGACGGAGACCCAAACACCTCTAGCAAAGACCATATACAAAGTCTTGACTAAGTCAATAATGGGTTATGATTGAAGACGAACACGAAGGTCCCTAGTTATGGTCGGAATGTGACGATATAAACATATGGGTCAAGGAAAATTAAACCAACAACGATAGAAGTAGGATGCACCAGTCAAGAATGGCAACCAGGGTTCCAAAGGCGATGACTATGGTTCCAAAAAATGGTGAGGGTTTTAAAGGCAGCTAGGAGTTGCATATGCTCTAATACCATCTTAAACTTAGGAAGAAGAATAATATTATTGTATTTCTTCTTACTCATCTAAAACAAATACAAGGTACTCTTATATAGAAGAAAGACCATCAACCAATAAGGAAAGAAATATTACAAATATAAATAAGGAATACATGCATAACATAAAAGGAAATCCAACACATACCAAGTGCATCCTCCTCAATAAGCTCTGATTCTCTGTACAATGGATGGCTGCAGCAGGTGTTCGTCCAAACAAGGGGGAATGTTACTTTTGTCGCAGAACGTTGCTAACAACAAAAGAAAAAAAAAAGTTTGTTACAGCATATATTATATGTATGCCAGTGTAAATGCATTAGATCTAGGGGATTTATCAGTCCTTTTCCCTTTTGGTTCATGACTTCATGCATGCCTAAGTGTCTGTAAGAAATATAAGAAATACTAAAACAGTATTATATCATAGGTTATTACAACATCATTTTGAATTCTCTGTGGTTGTTATGAATTTCTTTCAAGTGATGCTATGGTTTGAAATTTAGGCCATCACTTCGAGGTGGCCTTTTGTCAACACCACCAATCCCAGGTAGAGCTAAAGAGAGATAAGTTTCATTGGCTGTTTGCTTGAATAAGCCGCACATGTTACACATGAGGATAAGTGGTCCATCGCCACTTCCATGCGCTGAAGCATGAGATCACGCGGGAAGTTCATTTTGAGTTCCATTGCTCGTTCTCACCTGGTCTAATGTCATGCGTTCTATTTGTGTATTTGGTATAGGCAGAAGCTGTTCAAGTGTCAAGAAAAGAGCCAGCTTTTATCTTCCTTTAGTACGTTTTTTAATTCTTCCTTTTGGGGAAGGAAACAAAATGAAGATGGTTTTAGTATGAGTTAATTAATGGTTGGGATGGTCTAAAAAAACGGAGGAGAACATGCAACCCCATGCTGGAAGTATACAGATTAAGACCCAAATTATTGTAACTACATACCTGAAGAAGCAACTCAAATTTATTGTTAAATAAAAAGACACTGAAGGCTCTATGGAGTGCTTTGTTTGACTCAATATTATCCATCAAGTGACCTGCAAATTATAAGACCAAAAAGAAAACAAGATGATCAGAATAAAAGTTTGAACAACAAGAAGAAACACAAGGAGAAATAGGTGCTTTGCAATGCCTCATCGATATTTTAAGTTGAAATCCTACAAATTCATAGCTTAATTAGGGGAAAAGGAGGAGAAGCGAGGTGGAAATACAAGGGGTACAGAACATTTACATCCACGTCCATTTGAAAAAAATGTATAACATACTTATAAACCCTTTTTGCCTCGCTGGGTTTGAGGTTTAAAAGTCTGCTTAAAGATACATAACATAATAAACAAAATGAGGGTTACCCAGGCAGTACTTACAATTATATTTAGAATCGTGACCAACAATATTATCACTTTCATCCACCAGAATGCATCTGCAAGGTTTCAATTAAAGAGAATTCATCAATTTCTGGCATGATTACGCCATTAATCAATCAGAGCACAATGATAGAAATCTCTAAAGAAAGAAGAAAAGTAACAAGAAAACAAGGCGAATAAAATTGAGCTTGGAAGTCAATCTTGAAATGAAAATCACTAGGCAGAAAGAGTAAGTTCATATGCAAAGATAAATTAACTAATCCTAAATGAATAGTGATATAGAAAGTTTCAATATATAGGACTGTAGGTAAATGTGGGGTATCTAGATTTTGGTATCACATATATCCAATGATTTCTCATATGGCCACCATGGTTCACAATAAGGTGCCTTTGAATTCTTGTCCATGTGACTAACAAATAGCCATCTACCTTAGCTCATGCACCATTAATTCAAACTTAACTTCACCAATATGGAATTTGCTGATAAACACAAAGAACCCTTAATTTAATTCAATGTGGGTTCCACCAAAGCCCTCTAGCTTGATTAATTTCAAAGATTTAACCAATAGCCACACTTAAATGGCTGGATTCTTAGAGTAGAGCAGCAAGTAGCAATTTCTTACTCCTGGCCTGCCAAATATTTAGACATTCACAACCATCCATGAACAATGAACTTCTGCATTCATAAAACTCTCAAACTAGACAAAGCTTTTATACGGCTAGAAAACAGAATCCTCGGCAATTTAACAAAACAATCGAACTCCTTCCAGAAGCCAAACAACAATAAGAAGACAAAGATCAGCATCCATGGTAGAAACGGAAATCAAAAGAACTCAAGCAAACAAAAAGAATTCAAAATTAAGACGAAACAAAAGAAACCCAGAACAGAAATCGGGAAGGGAAGGGGAATTAACAAGAAACGCACTCGTCATCGAACATTAGGCGCCGCTGGACGGCATCCATGGAAGCATCAGCAGCGGAATCCATGGTAGTGTTGGTGGAGAGAGAGCAGCGAGAGACCCTAGCAAAGAGGGTGCGAGGGGCGGAAACAGAAGAAGCGAAACGACATTTGGAAGAGAAGGAAACGGGAGGGGGGAAAGAGAGAGGGGTTTTGAGGAGGTGAGAGGTTATTAGAAACATTGGGGAATTGGGGAATCCACCATTTGAGGATCAAATGACCTGCAAATCGCCTTTTGAAGAAGATCGGAGGTGGTGTGAACACCGGCCCCGCTGTCTCACGTCGCGACTCACCAATTTGTAAATTTCTCAATTCAAGAATTTGGATATTTATTGCACTTTTTTTTTTTTTCTTTCTTTCTTTTTTTCATTTTCGTTACAAATGGATCATTTTTTATTCGATCAACCCAACCAACAGAAAAATAACATTAGAATCGAACATAAATTTATTCTACTTTTAAAAATATTAAAATATTTAAGATTTGTAAACGTTGGATGATGAAAGTCCCACTTCCGCTAATTTAGGGAATGATGTTTATGATCAATTAATACTATCTCTACTGATACGAGGCCTTTTGAGGAGCACAAAGCAAAACTACGAGAGCTTATGTTCAAAGTAGATAATATCATACCATTGTGGAGAGTCGTGTTCATCTAATATGATATCAGAGTCATGTCCTCAAATGTAAAGTCGTATTCATCTAACATGGTGTCAGAGTCATACCCTCAAATGTAAAGGACTCCAAGAAAAGGAGTCGAGCCTCGATTAAGGGAGGCGTACGACCTACAATAGTATTCATAAAAATTTAAAAATTAATTAATTTATTAGTTTTTTTTTTTTTTTTTTTTTTTTTTTTGGTCCAAAATTACATGAAACACATGAAACACAACAAACACCTAACTTAATGACAATTTGTCTTTTTCATTGTACTAGTTTCGTTTATCCCATGAAACACACCTAATGTACAAAGCTTTTGCTTTATTTGATTTTATAATTAAATAAATTAAATTGGTTAAACTACCGAACATTCAAGAGTTGTGCGCGAAGAAGGTTGTCACTGAGTGTTAGACCTTTTTCATTCCTGCCTAATTTCAAACTGTGATTTCGATTAGTTAATGTATTTGAAGTCGTAGATTTTAGAATCTTTACTCTTATGTGAGACAGATCTGAAAGAGCTCGATGAAAATATGGATAAATGTTTGCATGTAGATGAAGATTGATGAACTATAGCTCAGATTAACAAAATGATGAAATATGAACCTATCGGTCTCTAGAATAATCAATAATTATAATTTGGATTTGTATGTGAACCCAATCCTCATGTGTAAATAAACTTAAACAACACCGACTTGTATTAGATTTGAATTTGAATTTGGTTTTAGAATACGTTCCCGGGAAGCACATACACTAAGGAAATTTACATAGTAAACTATAATACTTATGGCTTCTCCCAATTCGACCAGGTCCCCGTGAGTAGGACTTCGTCCATAACATAATTGAGAATAGATATCAGTTCGTGTTTGAAAGGTTATGAATCGATTGATAAGTCCAATACCAATATCTTGATTTCGTATGCCAATGCATCGACAACCTCTCATTTATGTTTGAAGATCTATTCAATTTTGGAGTGAGTTGTCTCGAAATCTAAGACTAAGTGTTATTCATCTTCTAACTACTCTTGATTCAAATCCGTTCAATAAGTTAGCCTATTATGATTATTTACAAAAAAATTTGTAAATCCGACAGCCAGAGCAGCTTGTCGTAAGTTTCCTATATGGAATGAGATGAAGTTTTTTAGATAGAGAAAGTTAGTCAAAACGTTCGAACTACGATTATGATGATAGTTAAGTTTAAAACAAAAACAATTCATGACAGCTTCAACTTATGCAAGTTCACAAGCATGTCGTCGTTTTTGTAACTTACAATGATGGTTAGTAAAAATAATGACATGTTCGTCCTTTACATAGACATGATAACAATTTGGATTAAACGCTCTTAAATCCATGATTGAGGTTGGAAGTTAATTATGATCCCTATGATTCACTCGTGCTTCGATAGTAAGTGAGACAGATACAAAAAGGTGACACTGTAGAATTAAATCCGCTCAAAATAGATCAAACCCCAAATGATACTCGGTGCAAGCTACGGTCGATATTGAAAATATTGTTCACAAAGTACACTAGAATTTACAACCTCCTACATAAAAATTGTTGAAGGTGGTTTTTACATGGTGCCCCTGAACTTTTCACTTTTCACTTTTTACTCTTCAGGTCTTCCAGTTTGCTTTATTTAAAAACGACCCCCAGAAGCAGATAATAACATAGAATTATTGGGAAGGCAATCAACATTCCAACAACCACCCTAACACAAACAACAAACACAAAGTAAATATTCTAATAATATGAACACAAAAATTCAAAATTAAAATTTTTAGAATATTAAAGGAAATAAAATATTGGGTTTAAATATTGGAGGTTTAAATAAAAAAAAAAAAAAAAAAAAAAAAAAAAAAGGAGCCGAGCCTCGATTAATAGGAGAGGCGTACTTTGTTCGAGAAGAGGTGTTGATGAAAGTCCCACATCGGCTAATTTAGGAAATGATCATGGGTAATACTATCTTCATTCGTATGAGGCCTTTTGGGTAAACCCAGAGCAGAGCAAAATCATGAAAGGTTATGTTCAAAGTGGAGCCTCTTTCGGGTTTGTCTAACCATCATAATCTAATTTTTAATTAATATAATGCATTTAAATGAAAAATTCTACCAAATATAGGAATATTTTCTTTTTAATGAAAAGAATACTTACGAAGTACTCATTACGTTTGGGTAAACATTGTATTGCTTAGCAAATACAAATGAAACAACTCCTTGAGGAAAAGCAGCCTGAACAAAAAAAAAATATATATAATATAATAATAATAATAATAATAAATCAACCAATTAAATTAATAAATATTATAAAAAATAATTATGGAAAAGTTTAGAGAGTAAAATAGAACCTGAATAATAGCAGTATGCAATACAATCCCGCGAAGACCACCAACTTAGATGTGGCGGCGCTGAGCATAGGACTGATGAGAAATCGAACGAGCATGGCAATGGCAACCTCAGACATGGAACAATCGATGATGGTAGGCTGTGCGGCCATGAAAATGCCCAAGCTGAACATGGCCAGCGCCTGGCCTGTGTCTGCAAACATTAATACACATCTTTGCAACACTGTTGGCATTTTTATGCCTTCCCTGCATTGCATTTATATTCATGCCCATTTTAAAACCAACAAATTTAGGGTTTCGTTGATTTAAGAAGTTCAAAAAAATTCAATCCTCCAACCTATCGGTACATATATATTTATTTTAATTCATTACTTTTTATTTTTTATTTTCAAACCACTATTAAAAATAATTTTTAACCAAGATAAATTTTCAAAATATATATTTAAATTGAATAGTAAATCTTAATAAAGGTTTAAAAATAAATAAATAAATACACTTTCGAGATGGGTTTGTAACAGTTTTATTTTTTATTGAATATTTGATAAAACTATTATATAATACAATTTTATAAGAAAAAGATGATATGGTAAATGATTTATTTATGTAATTAAAAAATTTGGGAAGGAAAGGGTTAAAAGTAATGAAAATAAAGGGAAAAAGGAATATACTTGAATGATATGAGAGACCAAATGATGCCGATTAAGCTGGAATAAGTTATGGGATCTCGTGTAATCTTCTTTCCCAACCTAAATGCTATAAGCTTTGTCATTCCACTCCTTTCTGCCCAATTAAACATAAATGGTAAGATTCCACACCGGTATCAGGTTACTTGCAAGTATAGATACGATTTTGGTGAACAGTTATACATGTACCCTCATACTGACTTAATATGAAATGATAAAGACCTATCGAAGAAGAAAGCATGTAAAAGGGGTTTTGGTTTGAAACGGGCATGCAACCATGGACGACTGAACAAGCAAGACCGCGATTTCTGTCATGAGGTCATGAGGATAAACATCTAACTTTAGCAATACCTAAAGAGAAAGTCCAAAAACTCTAGCAAAACCCAAAGAGGACAAACATTCAACTCTAGCAAAATCGAGCTTTACAAATGAATCTCGAAGGGGTGGAGGAGATACGTGTTAAAAACTTTGGAAAAAGAGCTAAAAAGAGAAAGTCCAAAAAAGATAATATCTACTAGTGGATGAGCTTGGAGCGTTACAAATGATATAGAGCAGCGATGTACCAGAGGATCAGTCTCGAAGGGGTGGACACGAGTTAGTGTGCCAGCAAAGATATTAGGCTCGAAAATGAGTGAAATGTGAGATTGAGAACAAAATATTTTTTTATAAAAATGTGAAAAAGAGAGGTTTTAAAAATTCAAGGAAAGAATCAGAGGGAAAACAATATTGGACCCGATAAAAGACAAATTGTGAGATCTTAGAGAGAGAAGATTATGACATTTTTTATAAGACGTGAAAAGAGGGTTTAAACTAAGCAAATAGGGGAAAAGGCCATATTAAATACCTGTGGAAGACGAGGTATCCTCCGATGGGAGATCAACTTCCTTCTCAGGCTCCAAAATCAGCCCTACATGTCCAGAACCACCACCACCGTCAGCCGGACGTATCTCTTTCGGCGGAGATCCTCCATTACAATTACCTTCAGAGACAATTTCACCGTCGCGATCAACAGATACAACATTAACCTCTGTTTTCTCCGGAAAAATCTGCTTCAATCCGCTCATATCCACCAAACCACACTCTCCGTCAGGCCTCCGACCCTTCGCCACTGACAAATTCAATCTCTCCGCCTCGACAAATATCCTCGCAGCTCTATACTCGAACAGAACAATCAACACATTGATCCAAATCGCGTTCTGAAAAATCAGAGTCTGAATCATGAAACTAGCGGATTCTTGGCCGTACATCGCCGTCGTCATCGGAAGGCCGATGATGAGTGTATTCGGAAGCGAGGACAGAGAGAACACAGTGATCATCCATTCGAGAGAGGCGTTTTTGCAGAGGATTTTCCAGAGGAACAGAGCGACGAGGGAGATGAGCTTCTGAAGCGAATCCGCGGCGAAGAGTCTGAGATGGATGGCGAGGAGGTTGTTTGATGAGATTACTTTGAAGGCGAGGAATGGAATGGCTAGGGTTCTGACGAAGCGGTTGATTCCGGCTGATTGCTCGGCGGTGAAGAGTTTGAGCCACCGGACAGTAATGTAGGCGATTGCTAGCGGAAAGTACATAGGGATGATTGCGCAGAGTATCTCGACAACATCCTTGCCGGCGATCATGGCGACGACGGCGGTTTGCTGGTGATGATAATGGTGAAATTTACAGAGCTAGTAAAGAGAGAAGGGTAGCATTTGTGTGTGAGCTTAGTTTGTGGTTGACAGTTGTATATTTATAGGCTCCCAAATTGCATGTACTCCGTCCATCCCGCCCTTTCTTTGAATTTTGTTGTAACAAATTTTTGTCATTTGAATTGCATTTTTAGTGCAACTTTTTTTTCATACATTTAAAAATTATATTATCATTTTTTAAAAAATAAAAATAAAAATTATACGTTAAAATATTTCTTCAAAATAACTAATAACACACGGAAAAAAATAGAAATTTTAGCAGAGATAGAAATGAAATAGGTGACAGAGATAAGACGAAAAAACTTCTCCGTCCTTTACCAACATTAACTAACTTTAAAACACGATTAAATAGTAAAATAGTTAAAACTTTTAAAATTTTATGGTAAAATTTAAAATTAATAATTTTATTAATTAGACTGATTGATTTAGTAGTTAATATGGGTAGGGATTAAATTGATTTATTTATAAAAATTTAGAGTTCACCATGTAAAGTTGTGAGACCATGTATGGGGGCTGACGCTTGCCCAGTGTCTGAAGGTTAAGAAAGTTGGTGACCTGGTGACAGGGGAGCCGATGATCGAAGCCCTGTTGAACGGCCGCCGTAACTATAACGGTCCGAAGATAGCGAAATTCCTTGTCGGATAAGTGTGGCACCCATTTTAGATTTTAATTTTGGTTTGAAATGATTTTAATTAATTAGTTTATTTGTTAATTAAGTAAAATATTTTAAAATTCTGTTATTCAAATAATATAAATTTTAAAAACAATATTTTTATGATTTAAATGTATTCAATTTTAAAATTTTAAATTATATTAGAACAAAAATAAAAACTTTAATAAAAAAATGTATTATAAATTATGTGATATTGTATATAATAAAAAACAATATAGTATAAATTATATGATATTGTATATACAATTTTTATCATTAAACATGTTAACAAATTAATTAATGATGATTTATAGTTTCAAATTTATTATAAAACACATTTTTTACTTTAAAATATGAAATATAATTCTATTTTAATAAATCCCTTATTTTCCAATTAATGTGAATGACGTGACATATTTTGTTATTTTCTTTTTTATAATTTTTGTATTTTAGTGATTTATTTATTTCAAAATTGTGTCAGGTATTAATATTAAAGAAAATCAATTAATTATATAAAACTCTTTCGCAATTAATACAAATAATTATTTATTTTATTTATAAATTATTTTTTTTACTGCGTTGCTTCTAACCTAATTAATTTTGCTCATCTTTATTGGATCAAACACACTAGTGATATTTCTATGCATGAAATTAAGACTAAAGTAAAAAACTTTAGTGTAATTACACTTTGACTCTTTGGTAATTTTAAACTATTCAATTATATTCATTTAACGACCTCGTGCATGTTGTATATTCATAAGCATAGGGCTACCTCTCTTAGAGATGATGAGTGTGGACGCACATAGTATGATGATGAGGGTGTTCATGAGGTGCATGACACTAGGGATTTCGTTGACCTCTGGACGTTGCTACAGATTAGTGACCAGAGAGGGTTTCAGGGAGTGGTGTGAGCCCACCTGGGAACGCACACTCGCACGTGTAGGTCGTGTGTAGGGAAGTACTACAAATCCATAGTTGTCCGAGACTAGAGGCTACCTCAAGATCAGAATAGAGATAGGTCCCAAGAGCATAATTTTGCATGTGTTTGCATTTGCATGGGCCCCTTATCGTGGGGCCACTTACTGAGTATTCTTCGAATTACTCAGGTCGTGTGTCACATCATTTTCAGGGTAAAGGCAACGCGCACATGTACGGAGGACGGCTGCATCGCAAGCATAGACTATGGCACGTGCATATGGTAGACTCATATTTAAATTCCTAGTCTTAGGTTAGAATAGGTTGTTTTGCATTTCATCGTTCGTTTTAAATTATTTTTTATTTGTTTTTATTCTCTCTGAACTTCAGTGTTTCTTATTAAACACATAAGACCATGACTCTGTTTCCCAGAGAAGAGGATATTTTAAATGTTTTCGACATTTATATTATAAATGATATTTTCTTTTAAGAGTTATATTTCCGCATTAGAGATGAGCAAGAGACATTAATAACAACTCTGAGTAGGTAGAAATTTAGAGCCGTTACAAAATACACCATCATCAAAGCAGCAAAATCTTCGACATTTTAATTTGACGAGTCCAACGAGCCCAACCAACTTAAACCAACATGCCTACATTAACAAAAACAAAAGTTACCCTTAGTTAAACCTCGTCACGTTACATAATATCACCAATTTAAACATAGCTCAATTGATCATCTTAAATCATTAACCAACTCCAAAACTCAAACATATAAAATACAGTACTTCAATACTCCCCTCACTTTTCAACTCGGAGGTCACGCACCAACCCGAAAGCTTAAGTTAATGAATTTCAGTAGGTATATAATTTTAACCAAGAGGTCATAGTTTCGAATTCTCCAAACTCATATATACAATAACATGGACTCGAGCATATCCCAAAAGATTATCGATTAAATGTTCACTTAATTCGATGAAAAAAAGCATTCATGTGATCTACCAAACCCTAATGGTCTATATTCCTTTGACTATGAACACAAAAATGAAGCAAATTCAATGAATTTAAGCACTGATTTTGAAATAAGGAAGCCAGATGGTGATTGATGCATGAGATATGATATGAACATATTAAATTTGCATGCAATGAAGCTCATAGAACGTGTCAATGGAAGGGTGGAAGATTTTGATACCTATTTCATCATACTTCATCTTCTTTATCATTCCTTACAATATCATTCAAATCCAAAACAAAACGAAAGGAAATTGTCATTCGGTTTGTTGTTATTCTTGAACTATATCGGAGACTTAAAAGTGAAAATTAGAACTCGAACACAGTCATACAGTTCTAAATCACTATCTAACTCGTTTTAGGTCTGTTTTCCATGCAAAATTTTATACGTTTTAAGAACGTTTTAAAACATTTATGAAAGTTAGGAGTATTATTATAGTTAGACACACATGGCTCTTGGTTTTAGTTACGTGTCAATGTGTAAAATTCCCAATTTAAGAATTTGAATATTCTACGGGACACGATAACTTGATTAACTTGAACTATTCAACCAAAATCATGATTGTTAAGTTAGGTCATGTTTTTTTTTTCGATTTTGTTGTAAATTGACAAATTTTTTTTGCACGGAAATAGTGTTAGAACCTAATATAATCTTACTTTTCTTTTAAAAATATTAAAATATTTAAAGTTTGTAAAGGATGTTAGTAGAGTGTCTGTGAATTGTAAGTGTTTGATATTTGAATTTAATGAAATTATAGTGTATTATATGTTATGGATAAATAAGATTTTTTTTTTTAAATAAAAAAAAAAAAAAAAAAAACCAATCCGACAACCAAATCTAACCCAACTTGAAAATAGAGGATTATCTTAACGGATAACTTAGATGTGTACCATATGCTCTACACATAACTCATACATGTGAGTATGGAGTCATTAGTTCGTTCGCACACGGCTGGTCCACTTTCCTTATTGGACGAGCATATTTTGGGAGCTTCTTAGGCCGGACACCCGTTAGAACTAGAAACCCTCATGGTAGCATCAGGTTAAACATAATAATCGTTTCCTATCTGACTGTCGTAGCATTATGATAAACATAATTATCGTTTTTCTACTTGGTCATCGCAACATTATAATAACCATAATGATCGTTTTCCTGCGTCTGTACTATCACGAAGGGTAATTGGTATCCCCCAATATATGAATACAGGAGTCCGAACATTTTATAAATTTTTATTATTATTAGTACAATCGTACAAATCTCAAATCCCAAGAAATGAGGAAAAAAATTAAAGCATATGTCGTAATTTGAAGAGAAAAAAGAGGCCATAAATGTTGACTTAATTGGATGAAAAAAGCATTCATTTATCTTAATAAAGCCAAGAACATTCAATGAATTTAAGCACAGCTTTTGAAGTAAGGAAGCCAAATGGTGATTGATACATCAAATAAGATCTGATCCTATTAAATTTGCATGCAATCAAGCTCATAAAATGTGTCAATGGAAGGGTGGAAGATTTTGATATCTGCAACCCGTGCCTCGACCCGAAGCACTTGCACGATGTTGCTCGCTCTGCTGCTGCCACGTGTCACCCAGTAGTGCAAGCAGCCCTTTGGCTCGGCTGGGCGGCTTTCTCGATTGTTTTCGGCTTGACTTGTCATTTTTAGCCTGGTTTCCACCGTTTTGATCCTCCCGAATGTGTTTTCGATCATGATTAAGGTAATTGATGTCATTTTGGAGCTGTACTTCATATTTATTAATTGATTATTCGTTTAATTTTGAAATACTAATGGAAGGTGATGAACGGTGTGGTAGGAAATGAATCCCGATGACTTTTGGAGCAGCTCTCGAGGAACGGGATCTTACGTAATTAAATTAGGGAGTAGTTCGGCCAACGCCAACCAAGTAAGTGGTCTTACTATAAGATAGGCTAGAAATTGTATGTGTTACAATTATATTTACGATGTATGAGCAATGATGATATACGAGTTATGATATTAGAGGGACCTCATGCATGTTGTATGTACATAAGCATAGGGATACTTCCCCGATGAGTGCGGACAGGCATAGTATGATGAGCACAGTGATCATGGGGAGCATGACACCAAGGGTTCGTTCCACTGACCTTCGAACGTCGCTACAGACAGTTAGCTTGACCAAAGAGGGTCTAGGTGGTGTGCGAGCCCCTCGGAGATTCACACTCGCACGTGTGGGTCGTGTGTAGGAAAGTAGTACACATCCATAATTGTCGAAGACTGGGGGCTACCCCTAATATGATATGAGATAGAAATAGGTCCCTACAACATAATTACATATGATCGCATTTAGCATGACCCCTATAATGGGGTCATTTAAAGCGCTTATGTACGGATGACAGCAGCATCGAAAGTAGAGACTATGCACGTGCATAAGATAAATACATATTTAAATTCCCAGGTTAGAATAGGTTGTCTGGCATTTCACCATTTTAAATTATTTAAATTATTTTATTTTATATTTGTTTTATTCTTTTGAATTCTAGTATTTCGTTTGAAACACATAAAACTGACAAACACATAAAACTGACGGTGTTTTCTAGAAGATGAAGTTGTTTTAAATGTTTTCAATGTTTATGATATAAATGATGTTTCTTTTAAGACTTATATTTCCATATAAGAGATGAGTATGAGACGTTACTAACGACTCTGTGTATATAGAAATTTAGAGTCGTTGCAGCTGCCATCGGAGCTCTAGATTTTAGATTATATAGACTAGCTTACGATGTAGGCTTGACAGGTTCCATGGTCCCAACGTCGATACCCTGTCACCGTCGCGTTGCATAAGATAACAAAAGAGAAACGTTTTCGAACTCGGCCCAAATTCAAACCTTTGAAACCCACATGGGCTAGCCCATTCTCATGTGTGTGAGAGAGAGAGATGGATAAGGGATAAGGTTACGTGGCAAGTTCCATCCAATGAGAAGAGAGGGTTGATCAAAGACAGGCTCCCACAAGTTTCCATGGCCAGCAACGACAATAAGCTTAAGCTAAATCCCAAAACCAAATCTAAAAATCTCACCTCATTCATCTTCTTCTCTGCCACTGATTCTTCCACAAGCCAAAGGCAGCAGCAGCCATGGCCACTGCAACCTCCCCCATTGCCAGTCAGCTCAGTTCCAGCTTTGCTTCTTCCACCACCAGAGCTTTGGTTGCTCCCAAAGGCCTCTCCGTTTCGCCGCTCCGACGCATCCCTGCAAGAACACACTCCTTCACTATCAGAGCCATCCAAGCTGATAAGGTAATCTAACCAACCATCATCTCCCAATTCTATTTCATCAGCCTAGCTTTGAGCTTTTTAAGAAATATTTCATGCCAACTAATGTATACTATTTCAAGGGATACTAACTTAAAATCTCCACAAATCAAACAAATATAAATGTATTAGTTGTATAAAGATGTGAGATTAGTTGTATAAAGATGTGAGATCCCACGGTTGTGGAGTGGAGAGGAGAACGAAACGTTCTTTTACAAGGGTGTGGAAACCTCTCCTTAGCTTCCGCGTTTTAAAAACCTTGAGGACACTATTTGCTAGACACTTGATGATGAGTCAGCGAATAATCTGACCCCGGAAAGAGAGTGGATTGGGAGGTCCCACATCGATTGGAGAAGGGAACAAGTGTCAGCGAGAACGCTAGGCCCTGAAGAGGGTGGATTGTGAGATCCCACATCGGGTGAGGAGGAGAATGAAACATTCTTTATAAGGGTGTGAAAACCTCTCCCTAGCAGATGCGTTGTAAAAACTTTGAGTGGAAGCCCGAAATAGATAGCCCAAAGAGGACAACATAGCTGTGGGTTTGAACTCATACAAAAAATATCATAGCCCGCCGGGAGAGTAGGCTGAGCCCTGAAAGGAGGTGGACACGAGGCAGCGTGCCAGCAAGAACGCTGGGCCCCAAAAGGGGGTGAATTGGGGGGGTCCCACATCGAGGAGAAGAGCGAGGACATTGGGCCTTCAAAGTGGGTGGATTGTGAGATCTCACATCGATTGGGAAAGAGAACGAAATATTTTAGGGTGTGGAAACTTCTCCCTACCAGACACTTTTTAAAAACTTTGAGAGAAAACTCGAAAGAGAAAGTCCAAAGAAGATAATATCTGTTAGTATTGGACTTGGACCGAGGTGTTTTGGGAGTGCATTTATTGTTAAACACTTCTCCGTATAATAATAAGCTATTGATATTGTTGCAGCCAACTTACCAAGTGATCCAGCCAATCAATGGAGACCCATTCATTGGAAGCCTCGAGACTCCAGTAACCTCAAGCCCACTGATAGCATGGTACCTCTCAAACCTCCCAGCCTACAGAACAGCAGTCAACCCATTGCTGAGGGGAATTGAAGTAGGTCTGGCACATGGTTTTCTTCTGGTCGGTCCATTTGTCAAAGCTGGCCCTCTAAGGAACACAGCCTACGCCGGAGGAGCTGGCTCACTGGCCGCCGGTGGTCTCATTGCCATTTTGAGCATCTGCTTGACAATGTATGGCATTGCATCCTTCAATGAAGGAGAGCCATCCACTGCACCATCATTGACCTTGACCGGCAGGAAAAAGACCCCTGATCAGCTGCAAACCGCTGACGGGTGGGCGAAATTCACTGGCGGGTTCTTCTTCGGCGGGATCTCCGGCGTGATCTGGGCATACTTCCTCCTCTATGTCTTGGACCTCCCTTACTTTGTCAAGTAGATTTTGTATCATCTTCTGTTCCTGCAATGTAACTTCCATGTCTGTGTTAAGGAAACATAAAATTGTATATTTCATGCCAAACCGCTTTGCTAGATCCTTTGTGATTGCATATTGATTTCCTTTCTAGAACTGTTATGTATGCACCCTCCTTCCATTTAAGAAAAGCTATTCTCATAAGTCTAATCCAAGCCTTGGACGCATCATGGAATGGATCAAAAAAACTGAACACGTTTCCAATACCGACAGCAGCTCCCACTGAAGCAATTGTAGCAGCTCCAACACCCATTGCTTTTGCACCTTCTAACATCTCGGGGTAGATTCTTCCCCTCGTTCCTTTTATCTTGGGCATCAGAATAACGTAAGTTTATGCATGAAAATTCACAGGCATCAGATTCTCCATCTCGTCTCACCAATAATCACCACACGAGCAATGACCGGAGTTAAAATGATGGAAACGATGAATATCTCGTACAATGATCTCCCTGCATAAAAGTTGAGATGTTAACTTCATAAAGTTATGACAATCAGTACATATCCTAAGGTTCTTCATGATTCGGATTGGAATGGAAGAGCCCAAACTGATTAAGCCATAAGCAATTGCAAGCTTTTCACTATGCCAACCAAGAAGCACTTCACCCTGTTCTTCTTCTACATCTTGCATCACCAATTTTACATCAAACAAATACCCAATTTCCTTCAATCTTCCAATAAGCTTGTCTAGATATTCATATATCTGAGCGTGTTGAGGGTGCGATCGATCTCCCGCAACAAAAGAATGGACTCGATTTTTCACATGAATCCAAGATTGACCAGGTGTTTTGCTAATCCCTCTGTGTTGCATAGATCTTCTTGTTCTGAAAGCTTCTTCCCATTTTTTATTGCTGGAGCACATGTTCGATAGTAAAACGTAAGGCCCTTCGTCTAGTGGTTCGAGTCTAAACAATCTTTCAGAAACCCAATTCCCCATTTCGATGTCCTTGTAAAGCTGACAAGATGACAGGAATGCCTTCCAAACTGCATTAAGGTGTGATATATCATTCTCATAGATGAACTTTTTGACTTCGTTCAGGCGTCCAGCTCGACCATAAAGATCGACCATACAAGTGAAATGCTCAACCTTAGGCTTGATTGCATAAACATCCTTCATCATGTTAAAATATAGACGGCCATCTTCAAGTAGCCCAGCATGACTGCAAGCTGCTAAAACTCCTATAAAAGTAACCTCATTTGGTATCATTCCCTCATATCTCATCTTTTCAAACAGTCTAATGGCTTCCTTACCTTGCCCGTGTAGAGCACATCCAGTGATCATGGAAGTCCATATCACAACGTTTAAGTAAGTCGTTTGCTCGAAAATTTGACGGGCACAATCCAGACTCCCACCTTTAGCGTACATGTCAATCAAGGAGGAAGTCAAGTGAGCATCAAGCTGTTCCCCTGTTTTCTGAATATATGCATGGATTTGACGTCCAAGCTCGAAAACGCCAGCATTAGAACAAGCGGAAACAACGCTTGCAATGGTAAATTTATCCATTAGAACCCGTTCACGAACCATAGAAACAAAGGTTTTGAAGGCATCTTCATAGTTGCCATTTCGAACATATCCAGACACCATTGAGCTCCGTGAAACAATTTCTGTCATCGCGTCGCTACATACAATGTCGAAATCTTGTCTTTTTGCAAAACCGGAAGGCATTTGACTATATATCGCCGATGCTTTTTCCAAATTTCCACACTTAATGTACATATTTATCAGTGAACTCTTTACAAATCCATCATTATGAAAACCACACCTGACTATTCGACCATGTACTTGTCTACCGAGCTCGCTAACCAGTAAAGAAGAAACGACACTTAAGGCTATGGAAGACGTAACTTTGTTAAACTCGGGTTCGTTCTCCACCATCTCATAGAGTAGCTCCAATGCTTCATTCAGATACCCACCTTGCATTAGCCCACATATTACTGTATTCCAACTTGCAGTATCTCTGCAAGGCAAGTTTCTGAATAAATCAAGAGATTTGTTAACATCACTACGGACATGCACACCAAGCAATATGTTGTAAGTAGCAGTGCTCTTTTCTCTCATTGAATCAAACAACTTTGTGACATAATCAAATTCATCAAACTTAGCATACAAATCAAGCATTGAATTCTCTAAGACAACATCTAAGCTAATCCCACTTCTGAGTATCCATCCATGAATTCCCTTACCCATTTTCACATCACCCACTCTAGAGCAAAGTTTAAGAACAGTAGACAAAGTAAAAGGATTTGGACAAACACCTTCAACCAGCATTTCTCTAAACAGTTGCAATGCCATTTCAGAACAGTTTACTCTAGCAAAACCGGATATAAGGACCGTCCATGTAAGTACATCTCTGCTGGGCATTTCGTCGAACACTTTCCGCGCATCGTTTAATTTCTCAGATTTCACATAAGAACTCAAAATAAACTTCCTCGATTCGAAAATAGAACCATTCTTGACCATCTTGGCATGAAGGGTATTGGGCAAAGAATCATTTGAAGAGTGGAAGCTACATGACTCGAACAGGTGGTGCGCAGAGAAGTTGAATGGAATGATTTTTTGGGCCATTGTAACTTGAGAAACAGAACGGAAAAGTTTCAGAAACGCAGTAGAAGCAGAGTAACCACTGCACAGATTCATCCATCTCATCTTAAACCACGTTCTTCAATGATAATGTAGGCGAAGGAAAGTGACGATTCTCCAATAGAATTCGAAACAGGGCATTAGAGCAATGAGGAAACAACCCAAAAACCAAATTCAAACCCATGGCTAGCCATATCAAGCAATGGGCAGAGTTAAATCCCCGAAGCCGAACTTACTTCGAGTTCATATGGCTGAATTCGCTCCATAAAGGTGAAACGGACATTAACGAATGAGGATCGAACCCGGCTGCTTTAAAATTTTTCTTCTGAAACCATATTTAAATTTAGTTTATAGGTTTATACTTGTGGTTATTTAAATTTGATCCAATGGATTGGGTTTTCAAGTAGCCGGAAATTTCTAAATGGAAACAAAGTTCATATCAAATTAAAAATGTTGGCTAATGAAGCAATGGTGCGTGAGTGAATCCTATCGACAAGAACGAGAGTTAGAAATATTCGACGACCTACAAAGCCAAAAAAGATCATGTAAGACCCAAGTCGAGATATAGTTTCTAAATCTGTTACCAAACATATATCCTCGTGTTTTCAAATCATTAAGATCAGTATTAACAAAATTCGCTTAGAGCACGAATTAGGAGAGCACAAAAAGGCCTTATATGAATTTGCTTTTCGAACTATAGAGAGTTAGAATCGGTATATAAATGTATTTTTGTATGCTTTTTGAACAAACAACACACGAAACCGACGAAATTGCCAAAACATCTGACTTCTCCAAAGCTACTAAAAATGTAAAAAGAAAAAAGAAAAAGAAAATGAACAGTTGGGAAAGAATTTAGAACAACAAAATGACAGGCAAAAAAGAAAAAGAGTGAATACTGTGGGGTTAGAACTTCTTATAGAGGTGGGAAAAAATAGGAAGACAAGGAGAAGCCAAGGAAGAGCAAGCCTCCAACTGTTGCAACTGTGCCCTGTGATATCTTCGATGCCAACATGCTTCCACCGATCACTGCCATTGATGTGCAAACTGAATGCCCCAAGATGGCTCCCACAGCCACTCCAAGTGCATTCTTGTGTGTTGCTAGCTGCAATACACGCCCCTCCCCCATTAGGTTTGTATGCCTTAAATTCTTCTTCATTTTTCATATCTTAAACATTCTGAAGTCACTTATTTCGAGTATCGAAACCAATTCAGATTCTCGTGTTATAGATCTCGCTTCTAGAATATAAAACTATTGAAACCATGGTTCAATCCAACTTCCAGTACCAACTAGATGATATCAAGCAAACCAAACATACAATTTTATGAAAGAACTTACAGCAATTGTTGCTATCTGACTTCGATCTCCCCATTCGGCAAGGAAGGTTAAAATAAATGACTGCAAAAGCCAAAGTAATTTCGAGAATCAGCTAAGGAATGACATATATGGAAAATTATATGCATCTGAATAACACAAATATTTACACTAATGGAAGAAGTCAGAAAGAAAAAAGAAAAGAACAATATTGATAGTTTTATGCCAAATCAGTGATATAGAGATTTGTGGACCTCCAAGAATATGGGTGTGCAAAATCGGAGAAAGAAGCGGCGAAAGGTCGTCTTGGATTGTCCAGCCTCGAGTTTCTCCTCTACCTGAACACGTGATTTTTAGAAGTCAACCATTTAAAGAACTAGCACAAGGAAAGGCTAAAACGGCCACAAGTTTTCTTAGGAAATGAGATAACAATATGGGGACAGATGAAATATAGGTATATTGAATCACTCAAGACATAAAAGACATAAACAACAATATTCAGAATGACTCCAAAAAAATATAAGGTGTAGAAAATAAAAATTTAAAAATCCAAATCGAAAAAGAACAGATAACTATTTATCCGTTTTCACCATATATCTTCATTATTAAATAACAGATAAAAGCCTCAAATAAATGTAATAAAACCGGGGGAAAATATAAACTACCAAAGACATCTGTATTATGATCATCTTCATGCCATAGATCGTGAATCACCGAATCTTTTATCACGAAATTCCAATTGAAACAAAAAACTTCAAGATTAAGAAACTATGCCAGACAACAAAGAAAAATGCAGGCAAGAATCAAACAAAATAAAGTTAAACAAGCATCAAACTGAAAAGGTGTTGAAGATATCATACTTCTTCCATTTCCTTTTTCGTTGAAGATTTTGAGTCTGCTTTGGATCTCCAAGCAATGTAAAGTAACCGCAATCCAAAAAATGCATACAGAACTGCAGAATTATAAATATGTAGGCGGACATCACTATAGGAAAAAACAAACAACTATGAAAACTCTAGCAAAAGTACACAACTTAGACAGAAGAGTCACGTTTAACAGGTAAAATAATAAATGTCGTCTCATCCTCTGGAAAGAAGGTACCATTACAACATCCCAAAATGACAAGCAAAAGTTGTTGAAGTGATGCATCAAGTCATATCTAATATGTGAAATGCAGGATCAAAAGACAACAGATAAAACCTTCCGACGCTTGTAATTATGTTGTTTAAGTGATTCATCACTCCTAAAGTTTTATCTTCACCATGGCATAAATTCATCACTCCTAAAGGTTTTCCTTAATGTCAAACCAGTATGGCACTGTGGCTCAGTTATTTAATTGATTAATTTAAAATATTGGATTAGATAAATCCATCATTAGAAAATTGGTTAAGTACCTTAGGAGTCAAAGAAGTGGAATGCCTTCCTACAAATACCTTAAAATATGGGAGGTTTAGCTAAAGTAGTCGTACCACCTCCTACGAGGAAAAAAAACATGAACCCAAAACTCTAGATTGCATTTTCATCAGAGAAGTAGCTGCCTATAAATTTCTCGTACATAAATCAAACATATGTATATTCATGGTCGTACATAATCTTGAAGTCGAGATATTGAAAATATTAACCAATTTAATTTAGGTCAATTCTTTTTGGTTGCAATGAAGCTACATCAATAACCCATATTGTTTGGTCAGACTCCGATTACAAAATCGCCACTTGCGATTCACCTCCAAACTCTTTCTTACTGCTACAGGTGGTAGGGATATTAGTGATTCGTAAGTCTGCGATTCAACTCTTTCCTTCCTTAGCGGTATAGATGCTTTTAGGAGACTTTTTTTCTTGGTAGCAAGCCTAGGTAGATAACTTTAAAGTCAAGATTTTGTATGCAATCCATCTTTTTCTTTCTATCTGTATACGTTTTGTTTATTTACTTTTATACGTATAGATACCATTAAACCTTGGAGGATCTTTAAGATTTCCTTTTTTTTTTTCCTCTTCATTACAGCGAAGGGAGAAGTGTCAAGTGACAACAGCAGGGAATCAGGACGTAACGGTTAATCAGGAAATATATATTAGAAAAGATAGTCAGAGTCAAATAGAATGAATAAGATCATACAGTACTCTACAAATAGATATACTCCAAAGAGTGTAAAATAATATGTATGTACCTGTAGCAGCATTATTGGTATGTTTCCTTGATATCAAATTCGGCACTATCCTACCTAATCCAGTCGAGAGTACCTAATTGACATGGAAATAGTTCTACTCTTATTCACCAGAGAAAGAACTTGGACTTGGAACCTGATGAAAATGAAAGATCTGATCAACTTACTGTCATTACAATCAGGGCACTGAGCGCACCAGATAATACAATGGACTTCGGGTGGCGCATAGCCATAAGTGCAGCTATTATAAACGTCTCATCTCCAATCTACACACATTCATTCTAGAAAAAATTAAAGGAATCGAACTTGAAGAAACAAGCAGTTAGGTCCAAAACCACCATATTTCCCGTTTCCCATCTTTTCGTCTCTTCAGTTCATGTTGGTAATTCAATTGAACTGATACCGCAGTAATACACCCAAACGCATATCGGGAATGGACACAATTCTACTGAAATTTTTCACAGAAAGTACAAATGAGAATAGAAATAACAACACCAACCTCACTGACAATTATCATGGACAAACTAGCAAAAAATGCGTCAAAAACTCCAAGACCAACGGAGTCCAGGTCAAGATTAAGATCTTCTGAGTCAACAACATCCTTTTTTGCAGCAATTGTGTCAACGTTGTTCCAGGAAATCTAATGAGAGGAAATACAGACGATAATAACATCATGAAAGAAATAAAACTAGAGATTAAAGAAGAAAAGAAAAAGGGAAATGATAAATTGGGACAACGCATCTTAATCTCAAATTTCTTTACAGAATGGCATGTTATGTTCCACAAGATACCCCATACAAGGCAAGAGAATCATTACTCAAAATAGTTAGTTCTACTTACAATGTAAAAGGAAAACAATTATGTTAAAAAGCGCAAAGATCTCAATCCCAATAACCCCCAAACCCCCTCCCGTCCTGCCATGGCCGGCATCGCAGCCTCACAGCCTCACAGCCCACCAATAATTTCATAAAATAGCTTCATCCAAAGTAAAACAAGAAAGACAAGGAATCGTACTCACCTTGCTACGTCGACCGAGATCTTTAGGTACATCCAACTCCTCTTTCTCCACTTCCGCAGAAAACACCTGAAAGCACCGAACAAAAATTACAAACCAAACCCCCATAAGAACGCAGAAAAGACCAAAAAATTAAAGGTAGAGAAATGCGAGATGAATACCTGAACGGAGGCAAACAGAGAAACAAGAAGCAGGAGGAGGATCAAAGAAGGAGAAAAAGAGAGGTTTCCCGTAGGGTTTGAGCGCAAACCCATTGAAGAAAACCGGATCAGTGATTCCAGAGGGAAATAACTGGCGCAGATTAAGCGGAATCTTGCTTCTTTTTTTTTTTTTGTAGAGAGGGATCTGAATCGGAGAAGAATTAAAGAGGGTGGGATCTATCTCTCGATTGAAAGGAAGATCAGATCTGCATTGCTTTGCTTTGCTTTGCTTCGCTTTGCTGCAAGTGCACACCACCACAATTTGAATCCGAGTGAGAGGAAAGGGGAAGATCCTTTCTTGGAAGCTAGAGATCCACCATAGCCCAAACCGTGGAAGCTTTTATTTAATTTTTGTGTGTTGTTCAGAGCTTAATGTTTTGACCAACGGGTTGGAAAGTGGTGAATTAAAAAAGCGTTTATTCCACGGCTGATTCTTACCCTCCCAAAACCGTGTAAGGTCCACGACGGTGTAAAGACAAAACATCAATTTTAATCAATTTGCTTAATTTTTAACTTAAAAAAGCTTCCAATATCATCCAATTTCATCCCAAATTTAGAATGTGACGTCACAAGTGAGGGTGCCCTCGTCTATTTCGATCTCTAGGGAAGTCTAACAAGTATGGAAGAATCGTCACTCATGACAAGTAACTTCTCTGTAACGAGCCTTTCGACCTTCCCCTCGAGGCTTTAAAACGCTAGGGGAAGGTTATATTGTCCTCTCTGGGCTTTCCCTTTCGGCCTTCCCCTCGAGGCTTTAAAACGCGTCTGCTAGGGGAAGGTTTCCACACCCTTATAAAGGTGATTTGTTATCCTCCCCAACCAATGTGGGACATCACAATCCACCCCCCTTCGAGACCCAGCGTCCTCGCTGGCACTCATTCCTTTCTCCAATCGATGTGGGACTACCACCAAATCCACCCCCCTTTGGGACCTAACGTCTTTACTGGCACACCGCCTCGTGTCTCCCCCCCTTCGGGGAACATTGAGAAGGCGCTGACACTCATTCCTTTCTCCAATCGGTGTGGGGACTACCACCAAATCCACCCCCCCCCCCTTTGGAACCCAGCATCCTTACTGGCACACTGCCTCGTGTCTACCCCCCTTCGGGGAACAGTGAGAAGGCGCTGACACTCATTCGTTTCTCCAATCGGTGTGGGGACTACCACCAAATCCACCCCCCTTTGGAACCAGCATCCTTACTAGCACACTGCCTCGTGTCTACCCCCTTCGAGGAACAGCGAGAAGGCTGGCACATCGTTCGGTGACTGGCTCTGATACCATTTGTAACGACCCAGATTCATCACTAGCAAATATTGTTCTCTTTGGGCTTTTCCTTTCAGGCTTCCCCTCAAGGTTTTAAAACGCGTCTGCTAAGGGAAGGTTTGCACACCCTTATAAAGGGTGATTTGTTCTCCTCCCAACCAATGTGGAACATTACGCTCTTGGTCTTCCTATATCTTCATATATGTCTATCATAAAGTGCTAGTCGAAAGCTCCCTATTCTCTTGGGTCCCCACTAACCACAACCGAAGCTCCCTCAGTAGTACCATTTAATGTTCCACAAACCATAAGTGGGTGATGTCACATTCCTATTTGCTAAGTAGACCTTTGTCAGTCGAGGCGAAATCATGATGATTAGGAGTTGCACCCTTACTGTCCATATATAGACCTGTTGTAAGTTGTCATGAACATGTATTGTCATAACTCTCATTTAGTTCATAACCCTTTTGGTTCATATTCTTATTTTGATTCATGTCTAGCATTGTTTTGAGATACACTTGTAAACACTTTGATTACAGTGATTGGCTAACATATGTGGATGTAGGAGAATTTTTCTCTCCAAACCGCATAAATCTTTATGTCTCTTTGTTTAATTTTTGTTTATGGGTGTGTGAGTGCGATGATCTTACTTACACTTCCGCTACAACACTTGGGTATGAGAGCATTTTTTTTGTTGTGACATTTGAGGGCACAACCGTGTCCATATATAGACCTAGTATGCCCATATCATCGTAAAAGGCCCCAAAATGTGGCTCAAGGACCAAGGTAAGACTATCGTCATAGGCTAACGCTCTCTAATATATCATGCATATCCTCTAGATCACATAGCATCAAGTTCATGCATATCAAACAAAGTACAGTTAATCATATTATGCCCGAGTCCCAACAGGACATACAGATCCATCAGAGTCTAATTTAGTCCTAAAACATACAATCGAGCATAACCATACAATAATTCCATATTCCTAGGCTTAGTTATCCATTTTCATGTTCAACTCAATCATAAAACATACTAACAATCCAAATGCTCGAGTATTTTTTGTAAGACATATAATCGAGCTTAACCATACAATAATTCCATATGGTTTAAAAAATAAATTGATTTGACCTTAGATCGTGTAATAGGTCCAATCTTGTAGATGAAGAATGAATGATTGTCGAACCTTCTTAGCCTTGATTGTATATTACTTTGTAGGAGATAGTATAATGATGTCACGTCCTCTTCCAATGGACCTTAGGGTCAACACCAGTGCCATTATTCCCACGACGACGCTCTTTGATACCCTACTTGCCTCTGCCACTCACGCTCATCATAGTTATTGTCAACCTATTCTGTTTGGTTACCACTAACCATTTAACTTGAAAGTAAAAATGTTCATTCATGAATAGACAACGACGGATAACAAGCGACAAGCAAAAGAATAGACAACAACGAGTAATGAGATTAGTTAAATTAGTTGGATTGTGTGCGTCGTTTATTCAAAAATTTGTTTTTAATAAAAATAAAATCTTAGTTGATAAAAAAATTATTTATTTATTTTTAAACTTTTAATTAAGATTTATTATTCAATTTAAATAATAATTTTTTAATGATTCAAAAAGTATGAAAATCATGTTTGATTTTTAAAATAAAAAATAAAATGTAAACTACTTATTTGGGCTTTGGCCCAATTTCCATAATGTGGATTTTTTATTTATTCTTTTATTTTCTTTGTTGTTTTTTTAATATATATAATATATATATACATACATACACACACGTGTATATATATATATATATATATATATATCTAAAATTTCACGACGACTTCCCTTAGAGTATCTTCTAAAATCTCTTCTAAATTCACGTCCCGCTTTAATTTAAGATGACATATATTGAAGGTGATTGGAAGCTTTCGACCGAGTAAAATATTAGGAGTGATTTGAGGGGAGAGATACGCCGGAACGTGTGAGTGGAAAGAAATGTGAGATGATTGTTTCACCCTCTCTTCCGGCCATATCTTACAAGACCCGAGTAGGGGGGGGGGGGGGAGTTGAGGTCTGACGAGGTACCCACTACTCGTAGTACCCTCCTAAAAGGAAAAAGATGTGTCTGTCAGGTTCGGTTCTTCTTAGTTGGTTGGGCGGGTTCGACCAGAAATGCTATGCTTACACACAAGACTACTCCTCCTCCCGAAAGGTTCGCGGGGACTACTTTACGACGACAGACGACCGCCTGTAGGGGGTTTCACAAGCCAAAATATATCACGAACATTGATAATAAACATTAAACATTCTGAATTATTTTTAAAAGTGGGATAGGGTTATATTGGATTGACATTCATAATGCACACCACCAACTCCTTTAACCATTTACTTCCTATTTCTCTATGTTCAATTATTACTTAACAATTTGACCATTAAGATTTTGTAACTTTTCGAACCTCTAAGTAGCTGAGCGGACGTAGTTGAAAGCTCGGAGGTCTCAGATCGGTTGGAGAGGGGAACGAAACATCTTTTTTACAAGGGCGTGGAAACCTCTTCACAACAGGGATGTTTTAAAAACTTTGAAAACAAGCTCGAAAGGAAAAGTCTAAAGAGAACAATATCTACTAATAGTGTGTTTGAGCTGTCACAAATGGTATTAGAGCAGATAGTGTGCTAGCGAGGACGCTGAGTCTCAAAAGGGGTGGACACTGGACGGTGTCAGGAGTGAGGGTGTCGAAGGCGGGTAGACCATGAGAAATTTTCCCATTCCGTACGATTACCATTCAGGAGGGCCATTCCTTGTGGTTAAGAAATTAAAAGAATCTGATTTAAGAAGAAAGAAAATGGCCGTATGCGAGCGTGAGTTCGCCCAATTCTTCAACAACTTCATATATTTCCCCTCTTCTTCTTCACCCTTTTCCCACCTTCAAATGAAATTCAACCCTTCAAATCCAAGCATTTCAAAGTTGTTCTTGAACTTCATGAACAAATGAAAAACACCCCATGAAACAAAATCTTCACACCATTTCTCTCACGATGTCGCCTTATGGGGTTCTATTTTCGCTCATTTTCCTGCTCTTTCTCGCCCATAACGCCATTGAAGCGACCTCAATCCACGTGAGTACTCAAAATCCGCTTCTCCAAAGAACCCACATCTCAAAAAATCGAAACCCCATTGGGTTCCGATTTCCCCCAAATCGATTGGTTCAATCCATTTTCCTGCTCTGATTCTGTGTGCTTCTTGTTTCTTAGGTTAATGACTCCGACCAAGAACCGATGATGGTTCCATTGATGGAGAAGATGGAAACGACGGCGATGGTGATAAACAGCGGCCGACGGCAGCTTAGGAGCTTCCAGATTTGTGCTCTCTGCACCTGCTGCGGCGGTGCCAGAGGAATGTGCGTTCCATCACCCTGTTGCTATGCTATAAACTGTAACATCCCTAATAGGCCATTTGGGTTTTGCTCTTTTACACCAAGGACCTGTAACTGCTTTGGCTGCCATATTTAATAAGCTTTCTTGTTATGATATTGACAATGGTTCATTGTTGGATCTCTGAAACACTGTGGAATATATGTTCTAAATTGTTCATTGTTCATGGAATTGTGTCTTGATTTGGTGTCTGTAGGAGATATCATAGCATGGTGCCATAGTTGAGCTTTTGAGGCCAGAATGTACCAAGATTTGGCTTGTTGGGCACTGTTGATAGCTCTATTACGATGATCTTTGTGCCTTTTTTTTTTTTTTTTTTTTTTTTGTTGCTTTTGCTTTGTTTGTTTGTTTCTGAGGTGGGTTTTGTAAGAGACTGCAAATCATGGCGTTTTCTGCTTCTGAAACTGTTCTGATTCATTTCATTATACGTGTTCTTTTTTGAAATGG
Source organism: Cucurbita argyrosperma subsp. sororia (assembly GCA_018691285.1). NCBI lineage: Eukaryota > Viridiplantae > Streptophyta > Magnoliopsida > Cucurbitales > Cucurbitaceae > Cucurbita > Cucurbita argyrosperma. Next base: position 4,554,935 of record CM031885.1, on the reverse strand, counting down.
CACTTTCTCCCACATCGGAATACCATTGCAGGTTGTCTATCTATATATTATGCTCAGTCCTAATATCTTCTATTGAAGTGAACCCAGTGGTTGGTCTGCAACAACAACGATCTTTGAAGCATGCAATATGCAGCTTAGAGAAAGGTGCACACTTAAATCTCTTTTCTTTAAAATTTAATTTTTTATTGAGATCTTTTGTTGGTCGGAGAAAAAAACGAAACATTCTTAGTATGAAACTCTCTCTCTAACAAATTTTATGGGGAAGTTCGAAAGGAAAAACCCAGAGAAGACAATATCTGCTAGCGGTGGATTTGAGTGTTATACTATAGAAATGTATATAAGTTAGGTAGAGTTCGTGACTCGAACAGCTTGAATAGAGTTCACAATCTACCTCAATTTTATTTTCGGGTTAGGTTGGATTTTTGAGTTGTTGCTTTAATTATTTAAAAAAATTCTACTTATACACAATATAGCAATCATTTGTTGATCTTTGAAGCATGCAATATGCAGCTTAGAGAAAGGTGCACACTTAAATCTCTTTTCTTTAAAATTTAATTTTTTATTGAGATCTTTTGTTGGTCGGAGAAAAAAACGAAACATTCTTAGTATGAAACTCTCTCTCTAACAAATTTTATGGGGAAGTTCGAAAGGAAAAACCCAGAGAAGACAATATCTGCTAGCGGTGGATTTGAGTGTTATACTATAGAAATGTATATAAGTTAGGTAGAGTTCGTGACTCGAACAGCTTGAATAGAGTTCACAATCTACCTCAATTTTATTTTCGGGTTAGGTTGGATTTTTGAGTTGTTGCTTTAATTATTTAAAAAAATTCTACTTATACACAATATATGTTACATTAATAACTAAAATCTTGTAAATAGAGTAGGGTTGAGTTGGACGGTAACCTAAGATTGTAACGTTACTTTCAAGTTGGTTAGGTTGACATAACAAAAAAAAAATGTTAGCCCACAAACGGACCGCTAAAAATTCGACTGAAAAAAAAAAAAAAAAAAAAATCTAACCCAACTCATTTTTATGGTTAGGTCGGATAGTCGAGTTGATTAAGTTATTGAGGCATATGAATTCCTCGACAAATAGATAATATTTGACCGATGATTTTGTTTTCTTTAAAGTACATTTGATTTAAATTATCACCTCTAACATCTCTAACATCACTAATTGCTGCAATAAAGCCTCTGTCGTATTTACGCTAGTAGTTGACTTCAACTACAATAATGTGATAGGTTGGATGGTACAGTGATTCCAACAACTCCATAATTTAAATAATTTGAGATTCTTTAAAGGACGTGAAAATCTCTCCTTAGAATATGCATTTTAAAAATCTTGAAGAAAAGCCCGAAAATGAAAGGTCAATCAAGACAATATTTGCCAGTAGTAAGCTTGGATTGTTACAAATGTTATAAGAGACAGACACCGAAAGGTGGACACTGGGTGATATAAAGTGAAAGGGAGGTGGATATCAAGTAATGTGTTAGCAAGGATACTAAGTCTCGAAATAAGGTGGATTGTGAGATCCCACATCGATTGGTATAAGAGTTAGAAGACACATTTTAAAAACATTAAAAAAAAAAGTTCAAAGAAGATAATATCTAACACGTCGTATGATATTATAAGGTATAAGACGTTGTACGATAAGGTGCAAACAAAGGAGGGTGAAGAGAAGGGTTTAATGGAGGGTAGATGATAAGATAGGATGGGTGGGGGGGGGAGGGGGGAATTAATGAATGTAGGTGTAGCCACCCAAATAATGAAGACATGGTAGTTGGGGTAGTAGCCATTAACACCCAAATTGGATGCTCATGTGCTCCATGTTTACCACTTTTTAATGCACATTTTTCAATTATTGATTTAAACGTTTAATCTTAAGAAAATGAGTACATGTCAGTTACCGTTAAACTACGATACCCTTTAATATTTAGTTGATCGAAGAAAATATAAGCAACGTTTTGAAATGTTTTTATAGGTCGAGTCCTTTATTTTGACGTTTTTGTGTGTGATGGGAATGTTTAACAACCCATCCATGTGATGGTGTGTGTGACATAAAAACAAACAGTTGGTGTGCATTCTATTTTAGAACCTACCAAAGTGCTTCACATTCACACATCACCTGACCCCACCATTCATTTATGCTCTTCTACTTCTTCTTCTTCATCATCATCTATAAGCCTTTCTTTTCTTAACTTCATATCAAAAGAGAATGTCTTATGATTCAATTTTTTTTGAACATCTTTAATGTGGAAATAGTAGCATGTTTCTTTATTTTTGGGGTAATATATTGCGTCGAATCGCGGTTAATAGTTATGATATATTGGTCGTTCTATTGAATCAGCTTCACGAAGAGCTCGTAGCTCATTAAAACGTGGTTGATGATGATCCTAATGTGGGATGGTTTGTTCTCCTCCCCAACCTTATAAATGGTGGTTTGTTCTCCTCCTAAACCAATGTGGACATCACAATCTACCTTCTTCGGGGCCTAGCGTCGTCGCTGGCACTCTTTCCTTCCTCCAATCGATGTGGGACAGCCCCCAAATCCACCTCCTTTGCGGCCCAGCGTCCTTACTGGCACACTGCCTCGTGTCTACCCCCTTCAGGGAACAGCGAGAAGGCTGGCACATTGTCCGGTGTCTGGTTCTAATACCATTTGTAAGGGTGTGGAAACCTTCCCTTAGCAGACGTGGATCTGGGTCGTTACAATGAATTACAATTTATCTTCCTATATTATTGTGAGACCCCACATCGGTTGAAGAGAAGAACAACACATTTTTCTAATAAAGGTCTAAAAACCTCTCCTAGTAGATGCGTTTTAAAAATGTTGAAGGAAAGCTTGAGAGAGAAAGCCCAAAGAGGACAATATAGCGAGCTTAGGCCGTTATGGTTACCATGGAGACAAATAGGTCTAGTGCATAATTTTGGTGAGTGCAAATGAGAAACTCGACTATGTTCTTAGTCTACCATGGCTTTGGAATATTTGGTTTGCGATGAACACGTCTCTTATCGGGAAGAATTAAGGTAGTCTTTACCATTCCAAGAATTAAGAGTTAGTTGAGTTGACGACTCGAACAACCCAACTCAACTCAATCCTCTATTTTCGGGTTAAAGTTATTCTTTATTTATTTCGAAAAAAATCATACGTATCCACACTACATGTTATATTAATAATTAAAATCTTATAAAACTCAAATATCAAACACGTACAAGTCACAATGCATCTCTAATCTTAGTTACAAACATCAAATATTCTTAATTCTAGTAATAACGTTAAAAGTAAAGCAGAATTGGGTTAGATTATAATCCTGTTTTTTGGTCGGTTGGTAGGTTTGACCCGACCCCTAAACGGCTTGATTTGATCGACGTAAATACACTAAACAATTTGATAAAATTACTAACACTTTTATAGCTCTAACAAAAGAAAGGACAAAATTATATTATGTATACATCAAAAGATGGTGATGATTATTAAGCTGATGAAGTTGAAGCTTTTGTGTGGAGTTGAACCAAGGAAGCATAAAATCCATCCTTGATATTAATCAAAGTATCATGCCGTCCCTTCTCGACTATAACTCCGTTCTTCACCACCGCAATGATATCAGCGTTCTTCACCGTGCTTAATCTATGAGCAACTACGATGGTTGTTCTGTTCACCATCACTTTGTCTAATGCATCTTGAACCACTCTCTCAGATTCTGCATCAAGTGCACTTGTGGCCTCATCCAACAACAAGATCTTTGGGCTCTTGATTATCGCTCGTGCAATTGCTACTCGTTGTTTCTGTCCCCCTGATAGCTGAGCTCCTCTCTCTCCCACCGTCGAGTCGTACCCCTGCAAGTTAATTGATTTAACATGGTATCAGAGTGGGAGAAGTTGTACGATTATGAGAACTACAAAAGTATTCATTTTTCTCACTTGTTGTAAACCACTGATGAACTTATGAGCATTGGACAATTCAGATGCAGCAATTATTTCGGCTTCGGTTGCGTCTCCACTCTTCCCGTAAGCGATGTTAGCTCGGATCGTGTCGTTGAAAAGGATTGGTTCTTGGCTCACGAGACCCATTTGTTGTCTCAACCATTTTAGTTGAAACTTTTGAATCTCAATTCCATCAAGTGTGATACTACCAGAATCAGGATCATAAAACCTTTGCAATAGTGAGATGACAGTGGATTTTCCACAGCCACTTTCTCCGACCAAAGCAACGGTCTGAAAGAAGCACATAGAAACCAAAATGAAAACATGTTTTTTGGAAAGTTTAAGGTAATTGGACAAAACAAAACAATACCTTGCCAGATCGGATGGTTAAGCTGAGGTCTCGGAGAATTTGAACGTCTGGTCTAGAAGGATACTTGAAGCTTACATGACGAAACTCGATCTCACCCTTCAAATTTTCCAATGTTTCACCTGTTTCAACACTCGGGTCGATCTCTGATTTACGATCAATCATGGAAAATATGGAAGCCGTGGCTTCTTTCGCCTTGGAAGAATCAGGTGCAAGCGAACTCGATTGAGAAATAGCAAAAGCAGCCATGGTCAAAGCAAAGAAAACCTGCCAATGACATTTGATATTAATAGTTAGCTTCTAAACACGAGCTGTGTCGATTATGGGAGCACGAAATGACTAATACTTACTCGAAAAACGTCGGAGAAAGTTGCTTTTCCATCTTTAACGAAATGAGCTCCGGCGTAGAACGTCGCGGCATAGACCGAAAACAGTAAAAAGAATGATACTCCAAATCCTGTCCCACTGATCAAGCCTTGTCTGATGCCTGATTTCATTGGACCTTCACATTTCTTTTTGTAAAGTTGCATCACTTTTTCTTCAGCACAAAATGATGAAACTGTTCTTATACTCCCCACGGCATCGGTAGCGACTTGGCTAGCTTGTTCGTACATCAACTACGAAGCCGAAAACAATGTCAACGAATACGCTCATAGTAAAACTTCAACGTCTTTTAGTTAGTTTTAGATTTTACCTTTGCATCTGCACTAAATCCTTTCATAAACTTCATTTGGACGTAGCCGTTCATGCCGAGAAGCGGAAACATGGCGAGGACTATTAACGCCAACTGCCAACTTGAAGCAAAAGCTATGACTAAACCAGCTGTAACAGATGCTAGATTCTCGACAAGTTGACTTAGTGCATCCCCGACAAGTGCACGTACGGTTGCAGCATTTGCCGAGAGCCTACCGCCTATCGAACCACTAGAATTCTCAGTTCGATCGAACCAACCGACCTCGTTGTTAACTATCTTCTCAAAACATAGCAATCTAATCCGCTGGATTAGCTTGCAACCGGCAACAGAAAATAAGTATGTTTTAGCTGGAGCAGCTATTAATGATGCTATACCAAGCAACATCATTATCAATGCCCAAAATCTCGAATCCTTTTTTAGCTTATCGGGCGGTTTGTAAAACGTTTCGATCGCATTGGCAAATAGTAGGCCGAAAAGTGGAAGAATCATGCCATTGATGATTGCAGCCACAGATCCAAGTGCAAGTATGGGAATTTCTGGCTTATTGAGGTATGCAAGTCGACGGAGCGGGACTGGTGGAGATCGTTCCGTGGTGTTTTCAGGTGCACTTTCATCCGCCATAGGAACATCTGTGATCGGAACTGCTGCAGGTAAACCAAATGAAACTGAGAACGAGTGGCGGCTGCTGTTTCCTACTCCAGATGATCCTCTGCTAACGGATCGTCGGATCGATGCTCCTTTGCTATATCGTCTAAACGATCCTGAAGTACTTTCTTGTTTAACTTTATCAATTCCAGCTTCTTGGGACTCTTGGTTGACTTCCTGCAGCCTAATGAGCTGTGAGTAGGGTCCTTCAGGATCCTTGAGTAGTTCTGTGTGAGATCCTGATCAATCAAATAGTCAATTATCAGACTCGGCGACGAATGTTAAAAGGCACTTGTTCGTTTTCTTGCCTTAAACTTGAGCTTGCAAAATAAGAATGTTAGGAACTTCTTGATGTCGTCTAAGATCTCACATCGGTTGGAGAGAGGAATGAAACATTCTTTATAAGGGTGTGGAAATCTCTCCGTAGTAAACGCGTTTTAAAAACCTTGAGGGGAAGCCCGAAAGGAAAAGTCCAAAGAGAACAATATCTACTGGCAGTGGACTTGGACTGTTACAAATGGTATCAAAGCCAGACACTGGGGCTCACTGGGCGGTGTGCCAGCGAGGATGCTAGGCCTCAAAGGGGTGGATTGTAAGATCCCACATTGGTTGGAGAGGGAAATGAAACATTATTTATAAGGGTGTGGAAACCTCTCCCTAGTAAACGCATTTTAAAAACCTTGAGGGAAAACCCGAAAAGGAAAGTTCAAAGAAGACATTATTTGCTACAGGTGGGCTTGGGCTGTTACAAATGGTATCAGAGCCAGCGAGGACACTGGGCCACCCTATAAGGATGTGGAAACCTCTCCTTAGTAAACGCGTTTTAAAAACCTTGAGGGAAAACCCGAAAAGGAAAGCTCAAAAAAGACAATATTTGCTACAGGTGGGCTTGGGCTGTTGCAAATGGTATCAGAGCCAGCGAGGACGCTGGGCCACCCTATAAGGATGTGGAAACCTCTCCTTAGTAAACGCGTTTTAAAAACCTTGAGGGAAAACCCGAAAAGGAAAGCTCAAAAAAGACAATATTTGCTACAGGTGGGCTTGGGCTGTTGCAAATGGTATCAGAGCCAGCGAGGACGCTGGACCACCCTATAAGGATGTGGAAACCTCTCCTTAGTAAACGCGTTTTAAAAACCTTGAGGGAAAACCCGAAAGGGAAAGCTCAAAAAAGACAATATTTGCTACAGGTGGGCTTGGGCTGTTACAAATGGTATCAGAGCCAGCGAGGACGCTGGGCCCCCAAGAGGGTGGATTGTGAGATCTCACTTCGGTTAGAGAGGGGAACGAAACATTATTTATAAGGGTGTGGAAATCTCTCCTTCGTAAATGTGTTTTAAAAACCTTGAAGGGATGCCCGAAAGAGAAAGCCCAAAGAGGACAATATCTGCTAGTGGTGGGCTTGGACTATTACATGTCGAAACTAGTTTAACCAATCAAAACCGACCAACAATAGGGAACGAGTATGGGAGTAATAGAACAAAAAGGAAATAAAGAACTTGTTAGTACCTTTTTCAACCATCTTTCCTTTATGAATGACAGCAATCATATCTGCATTCCTTACGGTGCTTAGTCGATGGGCGACGATCACTGTAGTTCGATTAACCATGATACGGTCCAATGCCTCTTGCACGACATGCTCGGATTCAGCATCAAGTGCACTCGTAGCTTCATCTAGAAGCAAGATTCGTGGATCTTTCAGAATCGCTCTAGCAATGGCAACTCGTTGCTTCTGACCACCAGACAGCTGAGTTCCATGTGCACCAACAAGCGTGTCGAGCCCCTACATTCGATCAAGGTTCCAAATATTAGAAGTTAGCACTCGAAGCAAGATTGAAGCATTAAACGAATACCTGAGGCAGTTTGTCGATGAATTTCGACGCGTTGGCAAGTTCAGCTGCTGCTTTGATCTCTTCAATGGTTGCACCATCTTTTCCATAAGCAATGTTATCCCTTATGCTAGATGCAAACAACACAGGTTCTTGGCTGACAAGACCAATTTTGCTTCTAATCCATTTTAGTTGAAACTCTTTGAGGTTAATACCATCAATAAGAACTTCTCCCATACTTGGATCATAGAATCTCTCAATTAGGCTTATCACGGTCGACTTTCCGCTTCCACTTTGTCCAACCAAAGCTGCGGTCGTACCGCTCGGGATTCTCAGAGAAAACCCGTTGAAAATATGCTCATCTGGTCTCGTAGGATAGCTAAAATGAACATCTCTCAATTCTATATCTCCTGAAATGTCATCCAATGTCTTCCCTTTCGTGTCGTAAGCATCAATGAGAGGCTTCCTCTTGATAGTCTCGAACATTTTAAAGGCTGCAGCTCGACCAGCAGCGAATGCGCTCAGGCATGGAGATGCTTGGCCTAGAGACCTGATAAGCAATTTAGCACAAGTAAATATTGAACCGACTTCGGTCGACAAACTATGCAACGTGCAGTGAAAAACATGTAAATTAAGCTCACATGGAACCAGTTAACACGGCAACGACCACGTTAAGAACTGCGCCTCCGGAGTATCCTTTATCCAATATCAACTTTGCACCATACCATATAGCTAATGAGTAGCTGAAGAAAAGTACTGCAAAAATCATTCCGAAACCAATTCCAACAGCTGAACCTTCTTGAACGCCCGATCGATACGCGTCTACAAGATATTTTTTATAACTGTTCACAGCGTGTTTCTCTCCAGTAAATGAGGCAACCTACAAGCAGTGAAGTGTCGAGTCAACTTTCGTGAACAATAGATAGTCCAAAGAAAGAAAACTATGATGTTTGGACAATGTATAACATACAGTTCTAATTGAGCTGATTGTTTGCTCGACGACGTCAGCTGCTTTCGCATAAGCACCTTGACCACGGGATGTCATTTTCGTAATAACAATCGATGTAATACCCCCGGAAATCACGAGTAGAGGAAGGGAGGATAACATGACGAGTGTTAGAAGCCAGCCTTTAATGAAAGCTATTACAAAGCCTCCAGTGAATGTTGATACAAGTTGTATGCATTTTCCAACCTGAATGAAGAAGAGACGGATTTCTTAAACATCATTCAACTGTTAAGCTTAATTTTTATGCTAAATTTTGTTACCTTTTCGCCCATTGCGTCTTGTATAAGAACAGTGTCTCCCGACATCCTTTCGACCACCTCACCGGTGTTCGTTTCCATGTCGAAGAACGAAACATCTTGTCTCAATATAGTTTTGAGATACAAACCCCTTATTCTTGAAGCCTGCCTCTCCCCTGTAACCATCCAACTCGCGACCTCTGATATGCAACAAACAAAGAATTCAACAATCGGAGTCGTTTGTGTAATACAAATTGTAACAGCTCAAGCCCACTGCCAGTAGTTATTGTCCTCTATGGGCTTTCCCTTCAAGGACTTCCCCTCAAGGTTTTAAAACACGTCTACTAGGGAGAGGTTTCCACACCCTTATAAAGAATGTTTCGTTCTCTTCTCCAACCGATGTGAGATCTCACAATCCACCCTCTTGGGAGCCCAACGTCCTCACTGGCACACCGCCCGATGTCTGACACTGATACCATTTGTAATAGCTCAAATCCACCGCTAGCAAATATTGTCTTCTATGGACTTTCCCTTCAAAGGCTTCCCCTCAAGGTTTTAAAACACGTCTACTAGGGAGAAGTTTCCACACCCTTATAAGAAATATTTCGTTCCCCTCTCCAACCAAAGTGGGATCTCACAATCCACCTCTTGGGCGCCTAGCATCCTCATTGGCACACCGCCCGGTGTCTGGCTCTGATACTATTTGTAACAACCCAAGCTCGTCGCTAGAAGATATTGTTCTCTATAAGTTTTCTCTTTAAGGGATTCCCCTCAAGGTTTTAGAACACGTCTACTAGAGAGAGGTTTCCATACCCTTACAAGGAATACTTCGTTCCCCTCTCCAACCGATGTAGGATCTAACAATCCACCCCCTAGGGGGCCCAACGTCCTCGCTAGCACACCACTCGTGTCTGGCTCGAATACCATTTGTAACAATCCAAGCCCACACTGCTAGCAGATATTGTCCTCTATGGGCTTTCCCTTCAAGGGCTTCCCCTCAAGGTTCTAAAACACGTCTCCTGGGGAGAGGTTTCCACACCCTTATAAGGAATGTTTCGTTCCCTCTCCAACCGATACGGGATCTCACACAAACGCAATAAAACTAAGCATCGAAAAATCTCTTACGGATAAAAGCCGCTACACCGCATCCAATTGCCAAGTACACAAACTTAAGACAGACCTGCACAACATTTTGAAAACAACAAAGTCAATGAAATGAAGCTTTTCCTATGGTAACACAAAAAGGGATTCTTCCTAAACACAACACAACATAGTCTCACCTTGGAAACTACTTTAACTATGTCTGAACTATTCTGATTACCACCAAACGAATCAGTCAATTCCCCAAACAAAATAGTCATAAGAGGTAGACTAAGCCCATTCCCTATGGCGCCAATCGAACCAACGATCATCAGAAGAACATCGGTCGAATCCGCAAACGAAAACAGCTTGTAAAATGGAACCGAATTCGTTTTCCCATCTCCTTTTTTGTTCTTCAAATCTTGTTGGTTTCCATTCTTGTTTGAACTTTTCTCAATTCCATTTGTTCTTGATGAGCTTGGCTGATGATCTATACTATTTGAGTTTCCATCCACCCCATTCTCTATCTCCATTTTTGCAACCTAAACTCTAGTTCTTCCTACTGGAAAATAGAATGGGATATTAAAATAAACAAGTAGCTGAAAATAATTTAAAAATCTGACACCAAATTCCCCAAAAACGGAACAAAGAGGGGAAAATGAACCAGAGAGAGATCAAACAGAGTATTATCATAAGAACAGAGGAAGAACAAAAAGTTGAGATCAAAACCAGAAGAAGAAAGATTCAAAAGCATTAATCAGAAGAAATATCCAATCGGAACAACAGAAATCACCATCGAAACAATAATGACCAGTGGATGCTTAAGCTTGTAGAAGATCAAAGCAGAGCAGTACCTGGCAAAGAAGATGAAAGTGGAGAACCACCCACTTTTAGGAGGAGACTCTTAAAAGAAAAGAGCACTTTTGGCACTTCCCCTGTAAAGGTTTTGGGCGGAGCCTTATAAAGAACTCCACAAAGCCTGCCACTTCCTCATTTCTTGATGCCCAAGTTTTTTTTTTAATGAACCCATTTCCAAAATTCAAATGTATATATAAAAAAAAAATGTAATTTAAATAAACAAAAACAATGTTAAATCTATACGACCCGAATAGATGGTTTTGTATTTAATATCTGGTGTTCGTATCGCGTTCGAACCAATCGTCTAGATAGATTGAGGTAAATGGACTTGAATGCAACTAATGGTTGTAATTTGAGGTAAATCATCGTACTCAACACAGCACAAAACTTTGAAGCCATAATTTCTTAAGCTGGATTATATGAACTTCCGACTAGGTATGCGAGTTTATGTTACTCGGGTACGTGGTACATGAGTTTTGTAATAAACACGTACAGTTTCATTAATTGGACTTGCGAGGTATACTTGATCATGATTGATACTGATATCATGTATAATTCCTATCATTATGACGTGCATGTTGTACCCATTGTGCACGAGACGATATAGTAGATAGTTTATTGTGTTAGATGACTATATGTAAGATCCCACATCGATTGGAGAGAGGAACCAAAAATTCTTTATAGGGGTGTGAAAATCTCTCACTAGAATGAACAATATTTGCTAATGGTGAACTTGAGCTGTTACAAATGGTATCAGAGTCAGTCACTGGACTATGTGAGGTACTAGTCGAAGTAGGGCTATACCCTCTTCATAGTAAACGCGCTGTAAAATCTTGAGGCTTAAGGCGATACGTAACGGATCATAGCGGACTATATCTACTAGTGGTGTACTTAAGCTGTTATAAATGATATCAGAGCCAGTTACCGGACTGTGTGAGGTATTGGTCGAAGTAGGACTAGACCCGTTACGACGATACGTAACGGGTCAAAGCAAACAATATCTATATCCTATATCAACTATATTAATTTTTCCTTTATACGTACTAATTTAAGTTCATTACGTGTGAACAATACATTATAACATCAATTGTCGTCATTCAATATACAAATAAGGATTGACACTAAAAGGAGACGTACTCCTCACAGACGCCAACGACAACAAGCTAAAAATAGATTAGAGTTCGAATAAACCAATACCCTTTTATAGTTGATGATCAAATTTAAATTTCTCACGTCGATTCATTAAGAGTTAAAAAACGGACATGACATCAGTAGTCATCGACCCGAAAATGGTCGCGAAATCTAACCCTAAAATGGAAAGCACATCCAACAAATCTTTGGGAATGTCAAACAAACAATCAAAAACAATACCCATTTCTTTATTATTTCCTCATAGATTCAAATCCACCGAAATAAATACAACAATCCAACGGTCCATGTTTGCTTGGAAGATAAGCAAAAATTTGAGTCAGCCTGCCCTTTGACTTTTTTAGCAACAATTATTTATTTTTATTTTTTGAATTTTTTTAAATTGAAATCTATAGATTACAACAAAAAACAGGTCATGGATATAAGAACAAGCAATTTTGCCCTTTGACTTTGACTTTTTTTTTTTTTTTTTTTTTTTTTTTTTGGTATGTTTGAAAACTTTGTAAGTTTATATACGTGAAAGTTCATGGGATCAAAGGAAGAATATTCAACAAGTTTGACTTCGCTTGCTTGGCGACTTTTTGATATAAATTTTTTGCTACAATTTTACTCGGGGCGGCCTAAAAACAATTCAGATGAGCGATTGAGATGTTTTGATTTGAAAATATATTTATTTTGTTTTATTACAATAGAGATACGAAGATTCTAACTTTCAAGATATGTATTCATGTGAACTATTAAATTAGTTCGTTATTTTTTAATTGAAAATGGAAATTATTAGTTTAATTGATGATTACGAATACAAGTACAAACGTCCAAAATTTATATATATATGTGTCCCGATCCAAGAAATAAATAGTAGTGAATGAGAGAGAGTTTTTTTTTTTTCTCGTCTCCATCCCGCCTAATTTTTCTCCCCGCCCGCAGAAATAAGTGAGAAATTTTGTGGGGATGAAGATAATCGACATAGTCTTCGTGAACAACTCTAAACGCAGTTCTATCGCTTTAAAAAATTAGTACTTGTAACGACCAGTGTCCAGGATTCAACACTTGATGACACGGGTCATTACAAATGGTATCAAAGTTATATCTCTCTTAGTAAGATGTGGTTAAGGGACGAACCAATGTAGAAGCTGGTGGACATGTAACACTCGATTAAAGGAAGGATACATGAATGAATTGTGACCATATTTGAATGAGAGTAATCCTAAGAAAATGATGTCTAAAAAATTGGATGGGTAATGTAACGACCCAGACTCACCGTTATATTGTCCTCTTTGGGGTCCCCTCAAGGCTTTAAAATGCAATCCACCCCCCTTGTGGACCCATAGTCCTCGCTAGCACACGTTCCTTTCTCCGAGCGATGTGGGATTCCTACCAAATCCACCCCTTTAGGGGCCAGCGTCCTTATTGGCACACAGCCTTGTGTCTACCCCTTTGGGGAAAAGCCTCCTCGCTGGCATATCCTACGGTATAGGACTCTGATATTATTTGTAACAATCCATGTCCACCGTTAGCAGATATTGTCTTCTTTGGACTTTCCCTTTTCGGCTTCTCCTCAAGACTTTAAAACGGGTTTGCTAAGGAAAGGTTTTCACACACTTATAGATAAGATATTTCGTTCTCCTCCCCAACTAACGTGAGATTCTCACCGATAATAAAAAAATATTAATCAATTATTTGAAATTTAAAAAACAAAGTATTATGGTGACAATTACAAATTAATTACATTAATTATAAATTTTTAGTTTATAATTTAAATATATAGACCCTCGAAAAAGGAGTAAAATATTTATTTTATTAATTATTTATTTGGCTCCCTTCTCAAAGGAGAGACGAAGCCTCTCCAAATGGATCCAAGTCTCTCACTTAATTAAATTTCTCAAACAAATAAAAGATTCCATCATAAAAAAAAAACACGACATAGAATCCCAAAAGAACCAAACCAAATAAATAAAAAAACATTAAAAATTACAAAAAAAAAAAAAAAATTAGTTAAAGGAAACATCAATAAAAACAAAATGCTATTCTATGGTCTCCAAAAGTTGCATTATGCATTGTTATCTTCAATGGGGAACAAACAAATTCATTAACTAATATTATTTAATATTGGATACCCTGGTACGATTTATGATTACGAGTCTATCATTAAGTCACTATATTGACTCTTACGAGTTTACCAATACCGACTAATCTCTAGTATTGAACGTGTCTTCATTGGCGAGGGTTCGCATAGTATCTTATTAGTTCGTCGAAGCATGAGATCACTCACCAAATTTGTATCAGAGTAGTTGGTAGATATAGGGACGTGTTCTAGATACATATGATATGTAATTGTTGAACACAACTCTCTGTGGAAAATACTCACACACTTTATTAAGACCAATCGAGTAGAGATTTACAAGACACTCTGTAGAAACTACTACTTTGTATTGTTCGGTATTTCTTGAGATATGAACTAAGTAGGATGGAGCGGTATTTATACTAGATGGTAGTCAATCTATTCCTAAAATTTCTCAACGTTTTTTCTTTTTCCTAAAATACCTAAATTATTTTCCTAAATTTATTCCTAAAATCTTAAATCATAGTCACTCATACAATAGTTGGGCTTAACCCTATTGGGCTAGTGATGATATTTTAACAGTAGTGTCGTTAGGTTACAATCAACTATCTTCCAACAGTGAACTTGTCTAGATTGACAAAGAGTCTATATAATAGTGTAGTAGTCGACAAGTAAAAGGGTTTCTCCTTCTTATTGTACTATATGAGGAAACGATCGTAGGGAACTGTAAAGATTATAACAAGATTATCTAAACTCGGGTGAACTCAATAATTGAGATAAACTTAGACGAAGTAGATTATTTGAACTTGAGACGAGACTTGTACGATATAAATGAGTTTAGATGAGCTGAACAAGTCTTAACCACGGTATTGGTAATGTTCGATATCCTAACAGGAAGAATTTAGTCTATAACCTTAAGAAGTCCCAAGTGAACTACTTACCGAACATTTTTATGCTCATTCAAAGGGGTTGTCGGTTCTAGCATCCTTCATCTATATATATATATATATATATATATATATATATAGTGGAGTGGTTGAGATGTATGGGCCCTAGAGAATGATGGCATTTATAGAACAAATGCTTTGTAGAATCTCTCAACTTTTTCCTCCTTTAATGGAAATGTATGTTAGAAGCATTCTAATAGACAGGAAATAAATTTATTAATATCCAAACTAATAATAAAAGGAATTAATAAATTTTTCGAATAACTTTTTATTTTTTTTAAAAAAAAAATTAATAATTTAGTGTTTGTTAGGTATAAATAAATAAAAAAAAAACTTTAAAATGGATGGATTCCAAATTTAGTTTTAAAGAAATAAGTTATCCAAAAATGATTTTAAGGAATAATAATAATAATAATAATAATAATAATAATAATAATAATAATAATAATAATAATAAGTTTTCAGTAAAAAAAAATTGTAAAAGGGAAACCAGTTTTATTTTTTATTTTTTATTTTTTATTGATTTGGCTGAATTTGACAAACTCGATCCGTTGGATGCCCCATCGGGCACTATCGGTAGGTGTCTGTCCCTCCAATCGTATTTCTTGTCTTCACAGATGCCCTCTTGCTCTCTCTCTCTCTAACTGTGGTGGTTTTTTTACGGCAGATTTCACATCCTTCATTGTCAAAACGTCGACAAGTTTTAGAGGGAACTCAAGTCCAATTATCATTTTTTGTCGGGCAATTAGAACCTAGGCTAGTTTCTCTTTCGTCGATCGAACACAACTTATGCATAAACTACGCTTATTCGGTCATGCAAGTTGCTTGTACATGTATGTTCACTCATTACGATTCTAGCTGACTTTGCCTCTATTCTAGGTCAAGTTTTTTAGCTCGATTTTACCTTTACTCTAGGCTAACGTCCTTCAAATGCAGTGTTACATCTTGTCTCATCATCTTGATTTTCAATGACACGACTAATGGTTCGTGATGTCATCACAAGTCCCGAGATGTCATCAGCCTTTGTTCCATGCTCAAACACACTTATAAAAATCAGCCTTATGAGTCAACTATATAGTAGAGACATCCCGAACATCCATCCATATGGATACTATTGAGTCATGAACCCTCCTGTGTCCATGTCAAATCATTTCTGGATATCGTATTGGAGAGTAAGGTCATATACCAACCTTTGACTCAAGGGTCAGAACGCTATGGTTGCACACCAATGACGTTTGAACTATTTTTAGAAACCAATTTCTAAATAAGACTCCCAACACACTTGTCTTACAGTAGTTTGTATGCTATGACATATGTATGTGCCATGAGGTAACTCACATAGACCAAAGGCCTAGGGATGATGTAAAGCTGACACCATGGCTCCCCCTACAGTACCGAGCCATTTTAGATCTAACATAAGTAGATATGATTTTGACAAACGTTCATCTCGTGTCGGATTGAGACTCACGTGGCTCGAGGTCTTCTCATATCTCTTCGAGTTAGTCTATAACAATCTTTTCATCATCGTTACTTCTAATATTGCCAATGTATTGGCTTAAATTTCATGCACACTCTTCTTGATGTGTTGGATGATATACCGTCCTCTTCAGTCGCATCATCGCATCATGACACTTGTCTATTTCGACCCTCATGTGACCGAATGGATGCCGCTCGAGTGTCACTTTTGACATATTGAACATGGGGTCACAACCTACTCTCTTCTCAGTATGGCTACAATATTCTCCCTCATTTAAAATAGTCATCGTCCTCGATAACTTTCTTGAGGCACAACCTGATTGTGGATTATGACATTCTCTCCCACTTAATCTCGGTATCATCTTGATGACAACCGAAATGTCAAATTCGCTACTAACTAACTCATTGAAAATAATTGTGCTTCAGAATGAATATACAAAATGCGTACTATTTATGAGCTATCTCATTAACGCACCTTCCCTAGGTCTCTGAGACTTGACACATGAGCACGCTAACAACAACTACCCAATGGTTTGGACTATCCCACCTTGGGCTATCTTGCCTTTTTCAAAGATTCAGTCCGGGACTCGTTAGACAAATTGTTGTAATTAGCATTGACATATCCTTGTTAAGAAGAGCACGCCCTAAATGTTGCCATCTTGGTCTCAACACACATATTCTCTGTGTCGCACATGACAATGCACCATCAGGGTGAGGCTCACAAGGCAACCATGACATTGATTTATTATGGCACAAACCTATATGATCGTGAAGTCTGAGAGATTGTACACAACTCTTTCACGTGTTAGGCACTAAACTTTAGCCAACTCTTAACTTAGCCACACTCATTTGGCAAACACTATAATGATGCTCTCTGAGATCTTGCTGCAACTTCTCTCTTCATGTTGCGCACGTTCACCGTAAGGCTCCTTTTTTGAGTAAATACTGGTCTCGATAACTCTTGTAAAGCCACCCACATAAGCATGAGAGGATGACTCGAAGAATACATGTGTGCTCACTCTTTGGAGCAGCTTTAGAAGCAAGCAACCCATATTCTCTTGTTCTTCCTCCACTCACTCAACTCAATTACTCTCTCTACAATGACGTCGTCACCCATATTAACTTGCATTATACACAATCTGACACTTGGTCGATGCATGTCTCACTCGATGTCAGCTTAAGCTTTCAACCATTAACATTATTCCTCTTATAGTAATGATTCTTTGGAAGGAACCCTACCTATTGCCTAATTTTAGATCTTGCTTCATGACGAGTAAGACTTCTTTTCAACCATATAATGTCATGATCTTGACACGCTCATGATAAGTCTTAAGAGAAGTTCAAGCCCCATTACTACTTTTTTTCAGACTCGTGACTTCGTCGAATCTTAGGTGAGGTTCTCCTTCACTAATTAAACATAAAAAATACAGAAACTAAGCTTGTTGGTCATAGTCGTCACCTGTACATATATGTTCACTCGTATCAAGTCTAACTGACTTGCCTCTACTCTAAGTCAAGTCCTTCCGCATGATCCTGTCTCTACACTAGCCTAAGGTTCTTCAAATGCAATGTTGCATCTCGTCTCGTCATCTTAATTCTCAATTACATGGCCCACACGTCATGATGTCATCTCTAAGTCCTGAGATGTCAATGGCCTTCGCTGCTTGCTCAAACTTGCTTATCGAGAATCAACCTATGAGTCAACTATATAGTTGGCACATACCAAAAATCATTCATATGGGTACTATTTAGACATGTACTCTTTCA
The DNA here is from genome assembly GCA_018691285.1 of Cucurbita argyrosperma subsp. sororia. NCBI lineage: Eukaryota > Viridiplantae > Streptophyta > Magnoliopsida > Cucurbitales > Cucurbitaceae > Cucurbita > Cucurbita argyrosperma. The sequence goes on along the minus strand of CM031885.1, from coordinate 4,536,895 downwards.
TCTCCATGTCGAGTCATTTTTGGATACCATAACTAAGAGCGGCCTCATGTACCAACCTGTGACTCATGGATAAGGGTGCAATGTTGGCACACTCATGACATCAAACACTATCCTCGAAAATATATTTCTAAAGAAAGATGCTAAAGACGCTCGTCTTGCAACTCTCGCCCATACCATGACACAAGTATGTGCAATGGAATAGCTCACTTAGACCATAGAGCCCAAGGGTGGTGGAGAGGTGACACCATACCCATCCTAAAGTATATTTTGAGGTATTTTAGCTTTTACGAAGTTAACATAATTTCGATGAACGGTCATATGACCTTGTATGTCCGTCTAGTATCCGATTGTCACAAAACTTAGCGAGCTTCCATCTTTCATATAGATGAACTTAAATCCAGAGCCACGTATTAAAACTCAGGTTGGAACTCTAATTTTTGAGGTTATGGTTTGGGGCCTTACCAACCTCTTTTAGCCAATTTTTTTACACTTTTGTTGCCACCGTTGCCTCTAACGTGGATGAAGCACCATCCTCCTCAATCATATCATGAAACTTGTTTGTCTCAACCCTTATGTGATCATATGGACACCGCCCTCTCTTCTTAGTATGATTTCCACTATTTGACCACGATCCTCTTCTACATGCATGTGTTTTGCGAGATTTGTTTCCTATAATTTGGTTTGATTCAATTCAATTCATTTTGGTTCATTTTAGCCTAATTCATTAGTTTTCTTTTTCAAATGGTTTTGGTTTGATTCTATGAGTTCTTAAATTAGGTTGAGTTTCTCTTTGGTTCACACTTGGGGTTGGTTGGTTTTTCATCAATTTTATTCAATTTAGGGTTATTTTTGGCATTTGGGATGATTTTAGAACTCAGTCTACCAACGAGAGGATTTCACACCCTTATAATAAATGTTTCGTTCCTCTTTCTAACTAACGTGAGATCTCACAATCCACTCCCTTTGTCTAGCTCTGATACCATTTGTAACAGTCAAAACCCACTGGTAGTAGATATTGTGCGGTTTGGCCCGTTACATATCGTCGTCAGCCTTACTGTTTTAAAACGCATGTACTAGGAAGTCCTCTCCGATCAATATGTGATCTCACAAATATACAAATATAAGGTCTCATCAAATCTTCACAATATTTTCATGATAGAGACTAAATTATTACACGTTTTAAAGCATAAATAAAGTTAGGAAATGAAATCATTAGTTTCATGAATTTTAATAATGAAAGTTTAAGTCCTTAATTCAACAATAAACCTTTGTGTTCAAACTTTATGCTTCATGAACACTCATATATTTATTATATTTCTTTACGTCAATGATTCAAAATGTCATTGTGATACCCCAATTTGGAACTTTCAACTTTATGACTTTTCATATTGATGTATTATTATTCTCATCTAATCCACCAAACCCTATATTCCTTCTTTCCAAAACATCATATTCCAAACCTAAAACACCTCGTTCTTGGAAGTTTTGGTCCCAATTTTCTTATTCACAAACTTCCCACCAAACATATCATACACGATCTTACTTCTGAGGTCTGAATCCTACTTTTTCGAGCTGAACTTAAAAGAAAAGAGAAGCAAAACAATATTCAATAATCGAAAAAACAGTCATTTAGTCTTATATATGTGTTTGTCAACTTGAATATAGTTCAACTAGTTAGTTATTAAGACTATAACTTTTGATTAGTTTCGAGTCCTATAATGACTCATACCCACGATTCAAAATTTAGATTTGACACCTGATAGCTTCGATATTTCTTTACATCCCCTGCGACATGGTCATGTTACTGACTCATCGTTTCTAAGAGTGAAAACTATTCCCACAAGCTAACACAAGTTCTTCCAGCATGTTTTGTCCTCACTCGCATCCTAGAAAACTTCCCACGAAGGTCGCGAGCATAGAGTTGTTACAAGCAAGAGTCATCTCTACTGCCTTTTTTCTTCTTTCATATGAGGATCAAAGGGAAAGGGGTAATTATTGACGATTTCATCCTCAGAATAGCACAAAAAAATAATTCCCTTCTTGGTATCCATAGGAATCAATTGGAAAACAAAAAGTGGATCTTATTCAATTCTTCTGTCTTTCTTAGTTATTCTATCTTTAGTATCACTCTCATTCGGACTTGGTCTTCTATTAACTCACGTACCCCTCTTTTACTCGGGTGTCACGAGTCCTCTCCGGATAATCTCTCTCTCTCTCTAAGAGGACAATATCTGCTAGCGGTGGATCTGGGTCATTACAAATATAATATATATATATATATATATATAAAACCTACCCATGGTGGCAATGATGATAGGATGAGAATGTTGGTTGCATGATGGCTTTCACATATAATATCTATTGTGGCAGCTATCCCGTGTTGCTAAAAAAAAGAGAAAAAAAAAAGTCAATTTTATAAATTTTGTTTAATTAATAAAATACTGATAGTTGCCATTATTATTATTTAATCCAAATTATTTGTAATTAAAATAATATCGAGGGACATTTTTCAAATTTTACTAAGCTTGGGGACCACTTTTTAAAATAATTTGTGGTGACAATGATATCTTAATTTTAGTTTTGTTCTATGATTACATAATTCAATTTTAAAATTCTAATTAAAATTTAAAAATTATACGGCAATATTTTTTTAATAAAACTTATTTGTTTAGAATTTGACTTGACTAAAACTATTTTTAAATGGGAAATTATTATTTAAGAAAAAAAAAATCAAGAACAATTTTTATTTCCATTTTTTTTAATCTTAAAAATTGTCTAAGATTATAATTTTTTATTTATTTATTTATGTAATAAAGAATATTATTAGTCAACAACTATAGGAAGCAAATTGTGTAATAGATAATATTATTAGCAAATTTTTCTTTAAAGAATTGCTTGATATAGTTATTAGAGATTTATCGAATACCGGAATTTTAAGAATAACTCGTTTATAAACTAGTATGAGAGATATCCATTTTATCTGTAGAGACTCACACCGATCAGGGAGGAGATTACCCGTTTAGATAGGGAATGGGGAGAGAGTGGGAAATATTTTTTCTCCGCTAGATAAATGGGGTTGAAACGAGATTATATTTCATGTCTCATGGGGAATCCCGGCTCGTATCCTTGCAAAAATAAATAAAAAAAAAACTTTGTGAGGATGAGAAATGAAATAGGTGGCGGGGATGGGACAGAGAAGGCTTCCTGTCCCTGCCCCTTCCTTGTGGACATCTCAACCTAAAAGCTAGTCTACGAGAGTGCCTATGACTTAGTAACGACCCTTTTAGGCATGTGATAAGTTTTGTTCATCAACTTAAGTAACCAAATAAAACTTGAAATATTTGACATGTGAGCCTACAAGCTCGTTGCGTACTAAATATTCTTATATTCGTTTATAGATGATGATAGAACTGTTTGATCGTAGATGATAGCATGATCGATTTGAGGACTTTAGGGATCAAGTTTAACTTTGAATCTAATTTTTACTTCGTTGCAATAGATAAGAGGATTTTATTGTATATGTTTTTCAATTTCAATATCTGTCCCTAGTGTCTTGTATAAACTTCTATTGTTTTATGCATGCGTGTTCTCAAATGGATCTTAATGCTTTATCACTATAAAATCTACACGTTATTAGTGATGGTTTGTCATTCAAGAACATCGAAAAGCAAGTCAGTACAAAAAAAAAATTAAAAATTTTAAAAGAAAATTGGTCGGGACCCAAGGCTGCAATTTCGTGACTACATGAGAATCGTGTATAGAAACAGGTCGTAAGATGAGACAAAGATATAGTTGTCCTAAGAAGAGACAAAGGACTATACAGGTAGTTTAGCCCATGATGAGTGTCATTATTGTGTGTTAAAACAATCGCAACCCCTGAATGTCCTATAACATGTGACGATGTTGCGTTTCAACAAAGGTATACTTAGAGCTAACGCACACGGGGTGCGAGATGTACCATAATGTCCTATGACATGTGACGATGTTGTGTTTCAACCCAGGACACCAATTATTCAATCTCGAGATAATTCACCCAGATCTATGTTATGTCATCCAGTAGATCCACAATACCAATGATTCAGATCCAATTAGCTAAGGTTTTCGCATCATAAAGATGTATTAAAAAATTTGAACTAAAACATTTGTATGTCAACTAAAACTGTGAGGACTATCTGTCAAGGGTATGACACAGGTTAGTTATTGACAAGGTAGTTGCTTATGTTTTGGACCACACGCAATTTGATCATGTTTTATGTCGGGTCACAAGCTGGTTGATCACTACTTGCAAATTCGAATAGAGGTTCAAACTACTGGTCCTATCTTGAGTAGTAGGGTCGTAAGCGGGGTTGGGTCCCTCCATTATATTTTTGTCGTGTACGTGACATCTCTATAATTGAATAATATGAATTATATTCCACCTGTCATAGTCTTTGTATATCAAAGTCATTAGTGGAAAAAACATAGAAAGTGAGGTAGTTTGGGATTAAGGATAAGCTATTCATCCAAATTCGATGGATTGAATTCACACGGACTTCAAAAACGACTTCAATGTAGTTAATAAATTTAACGTTTTGAAATTTTAAAAGTAATGTGTTATTAACGGACCTCTACTACGATGATATAATATTGTCTACTTTAGAGATTTTTTTCTTAATCAGCTGAACATACGATTTTCTTCTTACTATATCAATATACGGACTGGATAAAATCTTTTGAATCAATTCAAAATGTTGGGTTGGTCGGGTTAGATTGTCAGGTTGTTATTTTTTTAATTATTTAAAAAATCATACTTATCCACACATTAATAACTAAAATTTTATAAAGTTCAAATATCAAACATTTATGAGTTACAACGCATCACTAACATCAGTTTGAAACGTTAAATATTCTTAATCTTTTTAAAACTAGAGTAGAGTTGGGTTCGTTAGGTCAACGATTATAAAGCTGTAAATGACAATTGTCATAAATAGTAGTAAATAGTTATGTACAGTAAAAGCTACGGGATGGAAGGGTAGATAGTTATATCCAGTAAAGGTAAAGGATTATGAAAATCCACGAGAAGCAACTGGGCGTATTGTCTGTGCCAACTGCCATTTAGCTAATAATCTCGTGGATATCGAGGTTCCACAAGCGGTACTTCCTGATACTGTATTTGAAGCAGTTGTTCGAATTCCTTATGATATGCAACTGAAACAAGTTCTTGCGAATGAGAAAAGTGGCAGTTTGAATGTGGGGTTGTTCTTATTTTACCATAAGAGTTTGAATTAGCCCCTCATCGTATTTCTCCCGAGATTAAAAAAATTGGCAATCTGTCTTTTCAGAGCTATCGTCCCACTAAAAAAATATTCTTGTGATAGGGCCCGTTCCTGGTCAGAAAATATATATATGGCTAAGCAGATGTTTAAGGATGTACGTTCTATATTCTCTATATACTTTGTAGTCATCAATACAAAACCTTTTATTAACTTTACGTTCTTAAATCCATTCATATTCGAATACAACTCGAAAAATACATTTATTATAATACTTTTGGAATAATAATTTAAGCAAACAATTTAATTTAATTTTAATAGATATAAAGAATGAAATTTAAATTTAAATTTTAAAATAATTTAGAAAATGCCATAACAGCTTGTTTGGGAGTCACGCCGATCTCACCCTCCCCCTCCTTTTTGACCTTCTAGAAGAACCCCTTTTGGAGACGTGTCAAATACAAACTCTTACTTTCACACTTTTTTTTAATATTATATTATTTTATTTTATAATTATAATTATAATTAATATTATCTTTTTAATTAATTTGAAAGCTTTTGAAATTATTGTTATTATTTCCATCACGTGTGCATGTTGATTATTCATTTCTTACGGAGCAAGTAAGTTCATTATTTGCATACATTAAATTTTTAATTTAAAAAAAAAAAAAAAAAACATGCTGCTTAAATAAATAAACTTAATTAATCATAAATTTAGATTAAATAATTAAATTAGTAAAAAAAAATTATAACAATTAATTAATAAATGGATTTCCCGGCTTGACTAAAATAAATTCAACCCAAAAACTATTTTTTTTATATATTTTTTATAGAAAAAAATATAATTATGAATTGAAAATGAAGAATTTCTATGTATTAATAAAATTTTATAAAGGTTTTAATCGACAAAAGAAAAAAAAATGTTTATATTGTTGACCGTGGCCCAACAAGGTTCCGATGTGGGAGCACTAACATTTTTTTTTTTTTGTAAGGATGGGTTTTCTTAGACGATGTCGTTTTGAGCTGTCGCCAATTATTTGTTTGATTGTCATTCATTCATATCTCCTTATGCCAAAGTGGGAGACATAATCATATTTTAGATTTTATTTTTTTTTTCTTAATTATTAACTTATTTTAAAAATAAATTATTTTCAACACCGTTATCGATGTCCTCGTTTAATAAACGAGTCTATAAAACCTAAAATTTAGGGTTCCGATACCAATGACAATAACCCTTCTTTTAGGACTTAACCTAAAACTACATGGACGGGTTGAATTGACTACTTCCTGACATACCTCGGTTAGTTATAATTGACTACTTCCTTTAAAGGTTAGTGGCCGATCTTCTAGAGCCCCGTCATAGTAACTACATATCATTATAAACATGAGAGAGGTGACTACGTGCCTATACTAGCTAAGAAATGACACAAGCTTGTATAATTGACTCATCGCTACTAGAGTTTCATTGGCAATTTTCTAGCCGTCTCATTACAGTAATTAACTTGATAACGTGAAAATGTACCATCATAACTATGGGGGAGTGTTTCCGTGCCTTAACCAACTAAGATCAACCAAGTCTAAACATGAGAATCATCATGTTTGTTTAAATTAGTACACGACGTTATTCAAGCGAAAAATAACTTTCTAGAAGTAACATTGTTCCATGGCTTCCACTGTAGCTACCGATCAAGATAACATGATGCATAAGGTCCCGTGATTTTCATGCGTAACATAACATTAATATCATTTTCTTTCTCCTCTCATTCATAACATATTTCATATATGCATTATGTATACATATCATCACATCATCCATCACATAACTGTGCATGACGAAACATAACATTACGTACATGTCATTCCATTTCATACATAATATCGTATAATGGATACCACATGCATACACGACAATACAAGGAGTATTAAGCAATATATAATTAATATGGAACATGGACAAGCCACAGGGCACGTACCATCATATATCAATTAATTATCTAACTTCAGTAGAAAGATCACTTACTTGGTATTCGTCAAAGTTACTAATTACTCAGTAGTCGCCTCAATTCAATAGGAGGGAGTCTTATTGACCTCAAATGGCCTTGACAGACATGGCTTCAGTAGAGTCAAAAACCTAGAAAACAATATAAAATTTATATAACAAGTTGCCTAAGTCGAGTAGCCGAGGAGTTGAGTCAACCGTACCCGCCAAGGCCAAATTGATCGAGTTGCTTACCCAAGCCAATGTCGAGCTAAATTTGAGTGGCGACCGGGAAAAGTCACGCGCGGTAAACATGTCAAGCTGACGGAGGACACACGTATACGCCCCTAGTCGAGACGGGGGCATACAGGTCAGGTTGTGGGTCTCGAATCGATGCGCGGCCAGGCCTTGCGCTTTCAATCGAATGTTGGGCTGTTAATGATTGGGCTGGACTCCTGCAAGTTGAAATAGGTTGCGATGGGTCCTGAGCTGGGCCGAAGCGAAGTGGGCTGAATAGTTGGGCTTAGGACGCGATAACATTTATTTACGTATTTCAAATTAATATATAAAGAAGAAACTAAATAAATAAAAATTCACTACACGTAGAATACAAATAAGAGAACGCTCGTGGGGAACCCCATGTACTTAGCAAGGAAACATCTTAACCACTCGGCCAAAGCGATACATGATTATTGAAATAGAGGTCTAAGCTATACAAAAATTTGATAGTTACAAATGTCTAATTTATCTAAATTTAAACATCAACGTCAAACTCTTACAAGGAAACTCCATGCACTTAGTAGGCATACGCCTTAACCACTCGACCAAAGCGACACATGTTTTTTGTCATAGAGGTCTAAGCTATACAAAAATTTCAAAGTTACAAATGTCTAATTAATTCTGCATTTAAATAATTTATGTTGTAATACCCACGTGCTCTCTGTGGCCCAACCTGTGGCGGCCAACCCAGTCTGCAACGGTCCGGTCTAACTGGACTGGGGGGTTGTTGCTCCTTTTGCGTAAATTCTCCGTTTTAGCTCCGATTTTGGTGTCGTTTTCATCTATTTCCATTTTTATGAATGTAGGACCCAATTGAAGAGTTTAACAAATTTTGGAGTTTGTTTGAGGACATAAACTCGAACAAAAAATGTCACGCTTTCTAGGTAAGTAACACCTCGGAACCTTGGATTTAGCTATACTCATAGTATGCATGAAATTATGATATAAGAAGTATGTTTTAGGAGTTTGAGCATAGAATGAGTTGAAATGACATATGTTGAATGTGATTTTGTATGTTTGCTGAAACGTTACTGAAATGCGTATGCACTACCTTTATGAACTGAGATTCATGACTAGCGTTCCAGGATTAGATCATTATGTTATGCCTCCGTCACATATGTTACAGTATTAGCGGTTATCCGGGGACGTTTAGGGGTTCGCCAACTAACCCCTAACCGTAAACCTAACTCAATTGTCAGGGGTCCGCGTAACTATAAAATTGGTCATTTTATTGTTGATGGTACCTTGTGGGGACTTATAGGAAGTTTGCCCGTTAATTTTCTATTAGTAAACCTGTCATGAATGAGAGGGGTCCACATTGGAATGGGGATTTATGCCCTAAAGACTACTAATTAATTATTTAGTTTTTCATAATAATTTTTATTATATTATTTGTAATTTAATTGTTATCCATGGTATGAAAATCCAAGGTAATTATGTAATCTTGAAGAGTACGTGGTTAACATACAAGTGGATCGTGTTCAAGTAATAACGTAAAGAGTCTATAGTATATGGATAAGGTTGGGTGTCTTATCTTGGTAACACTCTTGATACGACCCACTTTATAATCGTTACAAATGATTTGATACAAATCGTTTATGTGGAGACATGTAAGTGGGGTATCTTATACAATGAGTTTGTATAAGACTGGACTAAGAAATATTTAATCTCTCTTTATAAATCTGTTAATTGAGAAGATTAATATTTCACATGATGATCATATGCAACTCGATCTTAATCTTAAGTGAGTTATGAACTTCTGCCTGTGAGGGCTTGTCCTTTAATTTACATGGGTGAGAATGACTCTTTTAGCTGATTCAATATGCCTATCATTTTGAGAACTTGACCAAATAGAGAGTTGGGAACATAATATCATGAGATGGAATTCACTCCGTTCCATATAAGGAAAGTAGATGAGTTGTTCTATAAAGTACTGATTTCGGGACTTGAACAATGGGGCCCCACTCTCTCTTTGGCCCGAGAGGGACTTGATTTATGATTGGATCATAAACAAATTGTTCATTAGAGAATTAGTGGTACTTAAGGTGAAAGATGTAATTACAGGGGTAAAACGGACTTTTGACCCAGCTGTAATTATGAACAACTCGTGAATGATAGACTTGCTTCTAATGGTTATATCAATGGACATAACTTGTCCTACCGTGCATAAGAGTGCAACTCTATATCTATAGTGGAGAGACTTATAGTTAATGAATGAAAATTCATTTATTAAAGAGTTTAATTAATTAATTTTGTATCATTGGAGCTTATAATGGTCCCTTGCTAACTCATAATAACGCTAAAAGGTTCAATTTATTTGAAAGAAAATTTGAAGTGTTAAAATTGATATTTAATATATTAAATATATTAAATATAAAGAAGAAAAAAAATTTAATTTCATCTCTTAAATTAATATTTAATATATTAGATATATGGAATAAATGGAGAAAACATATTTAATTTGAAGGGTTTAATTAATATTTAATATATTAAATATGTTAAATATAAATGGAGAAAAATATAGGTTAATTTAAAGGGTTCAATTAATATTTAATATATTAGATATATTAAATAAAAAATATATTTATGGTATTTGATACAATTAAATATTAATTAAATAAATTTATGGTATTTGGCGGCATTCTCGAAACTCTTTCTTCTTCTTCAATCCCTTTGAGATTTTCTTTCAAGAGGCTCCCACAAGCCTTGGTCTTGTGTTCGAGTCATAGCAAGAAAGATCTTGTGGAATGTTGAAGAACTTCTATATGGTTGGAATAGCAAGGAAGATCTTGTGGAATGTTGAAGAACTTCTGCATGGTTGGAATACTCCGAGGAGTCTTGCAAGCTAAGGTGAGTTCTTATTCTCGTATTTATTGTTTTTCTTTTAATTCATAATAAAATCAAAACGGTTCCCAAACTTCTGCATGGTTGGAATACTCTGAGGAGTCTTGCAAGCTAGGGTTTCTACAAAGGTAGAGTTCTTATTCTCGTATTTATTGCTTTTCTTTTAATTCGTAATAAAATCAAAACGGTTCCCAATGCTTCCGCTACGTGGATATAGAGTTCATTCCCTTCAGGTACATTAGAGTTGGTCGAGAGTTACTGTTCATGCATATGATATTAGCCCATCCGGGGATGATTAAAGGTTGCCAACTAACTTCTAATCCTAAGCCTCACTCGATTGTCAGGGGTCCGTGTAACTATAGAACTGACCATTTTATTGTTGATCGTACCTTGTTGGTCGAGAATTACTGTTCATGCATATGATATTAGCAGTTATTCGGGTATGATTAGGGGTTGCCAACTAACTTCTAATCGTAAACCTGACTCGATTGTCAAGGGTCCGCGTAACTATAGAACTGACCATTTTATTGTTGATCGTCCCTTGTAGGGACTTATAGGAAGTTGCCAGTTAGTTTCCTTTAAGTGAACCTGCCACGAGTAGCAGGAGTCTACAGTGGTATACTTGAGAGTTGGTCGATTCTTAGAATGCATGAATCCTGAGCACCGAGGTCTCGCCTCGAGTGCTTTGAGATATGATGACGATGATGAGAGACTAGTAGAAACGACTAACTAGGAGACCTAGAGAACCTAAGAATACCCTGAGGGCTAGTAGCAGGGGTCTATAGTTGTAGACTTGAGAGTTGGTCAATTCTTAGAATGCATGAACCCTGAGCACCGAGGTCGCGCCTCAAGTGCTTTGGGATATGATGACGATGATGAGAGACTAGCAGAAACGACTAACCAGAAGACCTAGAGAACCTAAGAATATTTTAAGGGTTGGTAGCAGGGGTCTACAGTGGTACACTTGAGAGTTGGTCGATTCTTAGAATGCATGAACCCTGAGCACCGAGGTCGCACCTCGAGTGCTTTGAGATATGATGACGATGATGAGAGACTAGCAGAAACGACTAACCAGAAGACCTAGAGAACCTAAGAATATTCTGAGGGTAGGTAGCAGGGGTCTACAGTGGTACACTTGAGAGTTGGTCGATTCTTAGAATGCATGAACCCTGAGCACCGAGGTCGCGCAGGCTTTGAGATATGATGACGATGATGAGAGACTAGCAGAAACGACTAACGAGGGGCTGGTGGCATGAGCTACAGTGGTACACTTAAGAGTTGGTCGATTCTTAGAATGCATGAACCCTGAGCACCGAGGTCGCGCAGGCTTTGAGATATGATGACGATGATGAGAGATTAGCATAAACGACTAACGAGGGGCTAGTGGCATGAGCTAGAGTGGTACACTTGAGAGTTGGTCGATTCTTAGAATGCATGAACCCTGAGCACCGAGGTTGCGCCTTGATTGCTTTGAGATATGATAACGATTATGAGAGACTAGCAGAAACGACTAACTAGGTGAGGTCCACATAGGACCATAAACCAAGAGGGAGAATAAGATTAATAAGACTTATAACGAAATATGAACTACCAACAAACTCATCCCTACTACTCCAACATTCTTTTCAGGTGGAGATTGATGTAGCAGTCAAGGCAGAGGCATACGGGACTGTTGGCCAACATTCTTTTCAGGTGGAGATTGATGTAGCGGTCAAGGCGAAGGCATACGGGCTGTTGGCCAACATTCTTTTCAGGTGGAGATTGATGTAGTGGTCAAGGTGGAGGCACACGGGGCTGTTGGCTATAGAGAGTCCCATCACATTTTAGTCTAATTTAAACATCGGAGAGATTCAAACTCTCAAGGGGAACCCCATGTACTTAGCTTAGTAGGCACACGCCTAAACCACTCCGCCAAAGCTATACAAAAATTTGAAAGTCAAACATTCTCATTAACAAACAAAGAAATGAGAAATAAAGAAAAAACAACTAGAAATCGTTGCCTGAGAGATTCGAACTCTCACGGGGGAAACCCCATGTACTTAGCAGTCTGGCAGGGGAAACCCCATGTACTTAGCAGGCACACGCCTTAACCACTCGGCCAAAGCGACACATGTTTTTAGCAATAGAGGTCTAAGCTATACAAAAATTTCAAAGTCAAACGTTCTCATTAACAAAGAAATGAGAAATAAAGAAAAAAACAATTATAAATCGTAGATTCGAACTCTCGTGGGGAAACCGCATGTACTTAGCAGGCACAAGCCTTAATCACTTGGCCAAAGCAACACATGTTTATGGAAATAGAGGTCTAAGCTATACAAAAATTTTAAACTCGAACGTTCTCATTAACAAAGAAATGAGAAATAAAGAAAAAACAATTAGAAATTGTCCCCTGAGAGATTCGAACTCTCGCAAGGAAACCTTATGTACTTGTCCGCCCACTTCTTCATACGCTTGTAAGCTTTCTCCAAATATGTCTGCGCTATACCTGTGTCTGCTTCCATTCTCTGGTGAAATTTTGGGCTTGAGGATTTTTTCCTTAAGGATGATAAATAATATGGGGCAAAGCCGGCTGTCGTCCACTTACAATTTTTAAGGGGCTCTTTCCTGTAGACGAACTTGTCTGACAATTGAAACAGAAATGGGCGACATCTAATAGTTGTATCCAGTTCTTCTGGCGAGCGTCATCCAGTTCTTCTGGCAAGCGTCGACGAAGTGACGTAAGTATTCTTCGAGCAAGCAGTTGAATCGTTTTGTCTGTCCATCGGTTTGAAGATGATAGTTCAAGGAGATGTTTAAAGTCGTTCCCAAGAAGACCAATAACTCTGTCCAGAATGTGCCGATGAATCTACCATCCCTATCGCTGATGATGCTCGAGGGAATGCCCCATAACTTTACAATGTGTTTGAAAAATAGTTGGGCTGTTAGTTCAGCTGCGCATAATTTGGTGGTGGGAACGAACGTCGCGTATTTCGAGAATCGATCTACGACAACCAAGATGGCGTCATATTCACAGACTTTTGAGAGGTGTGTTATGAAGTCCAAAGACACTTTTCCGAGGTCTTGTTGGCACGGGTAGATGATCCAAGAGTCCCGAGACTTTGGCTTTCTCGACTTTGTCCTGTTAGCAGATGAGGCACGCCTTGGTGTACTGCATGATGTCGTCTCGCATATTTTGCCAGAAGTACCTCTTTTTTATTAAAGCATATGTTCGTTACCACCCAGGGTGTCCGGCCCATAAGGTATCATGACATTCTTGAATGAGCTTCTTCCTCAATTCTCCTGTTCTTGGAACGTATAATTTGTTTCCCTTTGTCATTAGAAGGTCTCCCTTGACCCAAAACTGCCGTGTCTTCCCAGCTTTGGCTAGTCCGACAACGGCTTTCGCCGATGGGTCTTTATGTAAATGTTCTTTGATGATGTCGCACATCGATCCATCGATCTTACTTGAGTGAATATGGGCTAACATTCATAGGGCCGCATGTTCGCCCTTCCGACTCAGTGCATCAGCTGCTTGGTTACTTTTTCCTACCTTGTGTTCGAATTTGAAGTCAAATTTAGCTAATGACTCTTGCCACCGGGCTTGTTTTGCCATCAATTTCGGTTGATCGAAGAAGTGGCAAATGGCGTTGTTATCCGTCTTCACTACGAATTGTGATCCCAAGAGGTACTATCTTCAGACTCGTAAGCAATGGACCACAGCCAGCATTTCTTTTTCGGAGACAGTGTACCTCCTTTCAGCATCATTGAGCTTTCGACTTTCATAAGCGATGGGGTGACCTTCTTGAATAAGGGCACCGCCTAGGGCAAAGTCGGAAACATCCATCTCTATTTCAAACGGTTTAGTAACATCTACTAATCCGAGGACAAGACCCTTCGTCATGGTTGCCTTCAGATCTTCAAAGGCCATTTGACATTCATTTGACCATGACCAAGGGTTGTCTTTCTTCAGAAATTCTGTTAATGGGGCGGCTCGTCGTGAAAACCCTTCGACGAACTGCCTATAGTAATTTGTCAATCCTTGGAAGGATCGCACATCGGATACTAAAGTAGAGATTTTTCACTCTTGGATAGCTTTTATCTTATCGCTATCCATACCAATCTGTCCACAGCTGATGACATGTCCAAGGAAGTTGATACATGTTTGTGCGAAGGCACATTTTTCTTTCTTGACGTACAACAGATTCTGCCGCAGCTTGTCAAACATTAGCTTCAGGTGCACCTTGTGCTCCTCCAGGATTATGCTATATATAACTATGTCGTCGAGGTATACTAGAAAGAACTTATCCAAGTGTTCGTGGAAAACCTGGTTCATTAACGTGCAGAACGTAGCTGGGGTGTTTGTCAAACCAAAGAGTACTACCAGGAATTCAAAGGCCCCATATCTTGTTACACACGTCGTCTTAGGCTCGTCCCTTTCGGCGATACGTACTTGGTAGTTCCCTAATCGTAAGTCCAACTTCGTGAAGTATTTGGCCCCGTGAAGCTGATCAAACAAATCGGATATTATCGACAATGGGTATTTGTTGCATACTGTCACCTTGTTTAAGGCTCTATAATCGATGCACAGACGCAACGTCCCATCCTTCTTTTTTCGAAATAGTACGGGGGCTCCGTAAGGTACCTTTGCTGGGCGGATGAATCCTGCCGTCAACAACTCATCTAGTTGCTTCCTCAATTCGGCTAGCTCAGGGGGAGCCATCCGGCATGCATTCTTTGCTGGGGGTTTAACCCCAGGAAGGAGTTCAATTTCGTGATCAATGCCTCGACGGGGTGGTAGTGTTTGTGGTAAGCTCTCTGGCATTATGTTAACATAACTGTCTAGTACATCCTAGATTTCGCTTGGAACAGTTTCTTCAGTGGTCATTTCTTCCATTAGGGGTATAGCCATAAACGTAGGTTCCTCTCGTGCGAGTACTCTTTTCAATTGTATGGCCGAGATCATTATAAGATTACCTGGTTGCTTGATGCTTGCAGGTATCACTATGGGGTTGTGGTCGGTGATCACCAGGCATTTTGCTAGTGACATTGGGATAACTTTGTGTTCTAGGAGGAAGTCCATCCCAAGTACCATGTCGAAGTCATCCATACGAACTACGACAAGGTCCATTTCCCCTATCTAGGTCCCTAGTTTGAAGGGGGCTCTTTTAGAAACTCCCACAATAGGCAAGGCCTCAGAGTTGACAACTTTCACTTTTTCAGGGTTCTTTTCTATGGTGAGTCTCAATCTTCGAGCTTCTTGGTCAGCGACGAAGTTGTGGGTCGCACCTGAGTCTATCAAGGTGCTCTTGCTTGGTGGGGAGTTTATTGTTGCATCTACGAACATGAGCCCTTTTTCTATTATCTCCATTGGGTCGACCTTCCGTTGGAGGGCTGACAAGAATTTAAGTGTACCCATTTGAGGGTTGTCCTCATCTTCCCTCCTATCTTGCGTGATCTTGACTCCTGTGTCATTGCTCTCTTGAATGGACACTTGGAGTGCACTGAGATTGGCCCGATGAGGACAGTAGGATAGTCGAAGGGGCCTTTACACAACAGGCATTGTAAAGGTGCCGTCAGGTAGTTCTTTTGAGGATAAGGTCCTCGAGACGTCCCCGCTTAGTTATTCTGAGGAGGTCTATCTGTCCACCCACTTGGTCTGTCGTTACTTCCGTTTAGTCTATGGGGCCTTCATTTCGATGACCTGGCAGTCTATATGTTTTGCCCCCAGTGTTTGGGGCCTGTGTCGTTTTTCTTTAGAAACTCGCTTCGTTCCCAAAGTCTAGGAGTCTCTCGGCTAGCAATTACCGTAGCTAGATCTTGAACCTTTTTCTCATGTATTTTTGTTTTGGCCCACGGTTGTAACCCATTTATAAAGAAGAATACCTTGTCCTTCTCTGATGTGCCCCTGATATCTAGCATCAGGGTGGAGAACTGACATAGTCCTTTATGCTTCTTGTTTGTTTCAAGTCTATTAGTTTTTCCATTGCCATGTGTTCTACGTTTTCGGGGAAAAATTGGTCCCTCAACTCTCTCTTGAGGTCTTCCCACGAGTCGATGGTGCACAATTCATTCTCGATGTCGTGCACCTTTGTACGCCACCAAAGCTTTGCATCGTCTATGAGATGCATTGAGGCTACTTTCACTTTTATGAAGTTCTTCAACTCTTTGGCGTCCCGGTTCCCTTTGAAGGGTCTGGGGTCTCAGAACTTCAGTTTGTTGGATCCTGTATTAGTTTGCCAGCCGTGACGTTCTCCACGGCTTTCATTGTCACCCCAGTTTGGGTGTTCATGTCGGCCATCTTTTCTTGGATGGTATCGATGGTTGTTCTGAATTCGTCAGCCAATCCATTGAACAAACTCATCATTGTATTTTGTAGCACATCGAACTCTTCGTCACATCCCTCCTTGTGCGCGACAAAGCTATCGAGGCTACCAGAAGGTCTTGAGCTACTCGTAGGAGCAACTCTTTCTTTGAGTGAGGCCACTCGAAACATTACTTCTGCGATTGGCAACCCATCCAGGCGGTTGCCCATTGCGTCGATTTGTACGACTTTTCCATTCAATTCTATCACCCATTCTTCCAGGAAGCGAATGGTGTCAGGGACTTCTTTGAGGAACAACATTTCCTCCTCTATTAAAGTAAGCCGGTCGGCTTGTGATTTGGGTGTCGACTTTTTCATCAACATGTTTTCGGTCTTTGCTATGTCACAGAGCTAACAAAGCTCTGATACCACTTGTCACAATCGCACTCTTGATGGCAGCGGACTTGCAATTGTGTGGCACTCACTTTCCAACGACAAGTGAGCTAAGCCAATTCGTTCTTGCGTCACCTACGGCCAAGCGACGTATGCTCGAGCCTCTAGCCTCGGTTTAAGAGAAGGTTTTAGAAAGCAAGGGCGGAGAGAGATTTTTGAAAGAGACGTTATATAAGCAAGCAAGAGAGTAACAACAACGGCTCACAATATATAACCTTGGGTAGGGAGAAGTTGACTACTAGTCATATCCCCTATAGTACATCTTGAACATCTCATGTCTGAGAAGTTGACTACTAGTCATATCCCCTATAGTACATTCTTGAGAAGTTGACTACTAGTCATATCCCCTATAGTACATTCTGAACATCTCATGTCTGACAGGCCTAGACATGATTTTTCTGAAACATCATACTCAAAATTAAAACATTAGAACATTGAAAGACATAAAGGTAGAACATTGAAAGACATAAAGGGTTTGGCTTGTCATGGCATACTACTAGTCATATCCCCTATAGTACCTATAGTACATTTGTCATGGGCATACTACTAGTCATATCCCCTATAGTACATTCTGAACATCATACTCGAAATTAAAACATTAGAACATTGAAAGACATAAAGGGTTTGGCTTGGCATGTAGCGCAACACGCCTTAACCGCTCGGCCAAAGCTATACAAAAATTTCAGAACAATTATAAATCGTCGCTTGAGAGATTTGAACTCTCAAAGGGAAACCCCATGTACTTAGCAGGCACACACCTTAACCACTCGGCCAAAGCGACACATGTTTTTTGGCAATAGAGGTCTAAGCTATACAAAAATTTCAAAGTCAAACATTCTCAACAGAAAGAAAAAAAAAATTGTAGAAATCGTCGCCTGAGAGATTCGAACTCTCGCGGGGAAACCCCATGTACTTAGCAGGCACACGCCTTAACCACTCGGCCAAAGCGACACATGTTTTTGGCAATAGATGTCTAAGCTATACAAAAATTTCAAAGTCAAACGTTCTCATTACCAGAAAAAAAAAACAATTATAGAAATCGTCGCCTGAGAGATTCGAACTCTCGCGGGGAAACCCCATGTACTTAGCAGGCACACGCCTTAACCACTCGGCCAAAGCGACACATGTTTTTTGGCAATAGAGGTCTAAGCTATACAAAAATTTCAAAGTCAAACGTTCTCATTAACAGAAAAAAAAAACAATTATAGAAATCGTCGCCTGAGAGATTCGAACTCTCGCGGGGAAACCCCATGTACTTAGCAGGCACACTCCTTAACCACTCGGCCAAAGCGACACATGTTTTTTTGGCAATAGAGGTCTAAGCTATACAAAAATTTCAAAGTCAAACATTCTCAACAGAAAGAAAAAAAAAATTATAGAAATCGTCGCCTGAGAGATTCGAACTCTCGCGGGGAAACCCCATGTACTTAGCAGGCACACGCCTTAACCACTCGGCCAAAGCGACACATGTTTTTGGCAATAGATGTCTAAGCTATACAAAAATTTCAAAGTCAAACGTTCTCATTACCAGAAAAAAAAAACAATTATAGAAATCGTCGCCTGAGAGATTCGAACTCTCGCGGGGAAACCCCATGTACTTAGCAGGCACACGCCTTAACCACTCGGCCAAAGCGACACATGTTTTTTGGCAATAGAGGTCTAAGCTATACAAAAATTTCAAAGTCAAACGTTCTCATTAACAAAAAAAAAAACAATTATAGAAATCGTCGCCTGAGAGATTCGAACTCTCGCGGGGAAACCCCATGTACTTAGCAGGCACACTCCTTAACCACTCGGCCAAAGCGACACATGTTTTTTGGCAATAGAGGTCTAAGCTATACAAAAATTTCAAAGTCAAACATTCTCAACAGAAAGAAAAAAAAATTATAGAAATCGTCGCCTGAGAGATTCGAACTCTCGCGGGGAAACCCCATGTACTTAGCAAGCACACGCCTTAACCACTCGGCCAAAGCGACACATGTTTTTTGGCAATAGAGGTCTAAGCTATACAAAAATTTCAAAGTCAAACGTTCTCATTAACAGAAAAAAAAAAACAATTATAGAAATCGTCGCCTGAGAGATTCGAACTCTCGCGGGGAAACCCCATGTACTTAGCAGGCACACGCCTTAACCACTCGGCCAAAGCGACACATGTTTTTTGGCAATAGAGGTCTAAGCTATACAAAAATTTCAAAGTCAAACATTCTCAACAGAAAGAAAAAAAAATTATAGAAATCGTCGCCTGAGAGATTCGAACTCTCGCGGGGAAACCCCATGTACTTAGCAGGCACACTCCTTAACCACTCGGCCAAAGCGACACATGTTTTTGGCAATAGAGGTCTAAGCTATACAAAAATTTTAAAGTCAAACGTTCTCATTAACATAGAAATGAGAAATAAAGAAAGAACAATTATAAATCGTCGCCTGAGAGATTCGAACTCTCGCAGGGAAACCCCATATACTTAGCAGGCACACGCCTTAACCACTTGACCAAAGCGACACATGTTTTTAGCATTAGAGGTCTAAGCTATACAAAAATTTCGAAGTCAAACGTTCTCATTTACAAAAGAAAAAAAAAAGAAAAATATTGAAAAAACAATTAGAAATCATTGCCCGGGAGATTCAAACTCTCAGGGGGAAACCTCATGTACTTAGCAGGCACACGCCTTAACCACTCGACCAAAGCAACACATGATTTTTGCAATAGAGATCTAAGCTATACAAAAAGTTGAAAGTCAAACTTTCTCTTGTAAACACGTGAAGTTGTTTCCTATATTTTGTCTTAATCGAATTGTTTGTTGAAAATTTTTGTGTTCTTCGGTGGAGTTGGAATTCATATCATTGTTGTTTCTTCTCTTGTATACTGCAATGGATCAAAACTAAATACGGTGTTAGCTAGTTGAGAGTCGTTGATTTACATATCCAACTACAAGTACTTGTAGGCTTGGATGTTGCCACGTTTCCTTTACCTCGTTTTGTATGCAGCTATAAAGTATCCTTAATGTGTTCCAACTCGAACTTTTTGGAAGTTACAAATGATGTTGTTACGGGTTTAAGTATGCGGTCAAGTTATGGATCTCTCATTAGTGGAGGTAGAAGGTGTTTGTGTAGGTCGAAAGAAGAGTATTCTACATGTTTATCAAGCATATGAGTGCAGGTCGTATGTAGTTGATTTGTTTAGTCGTACACGTCTCAATGACAGCAAGATTATCGATACTTATCTTGAGATCAATGTTCAAAACTCTCCGTCATATGGACTTTGTCGTATCCTAGTTTATATCATACTATTGTTGGAAGCTTGATCGATCTTACTGTGACTCGTCTAACTATTGTGTATTTAATCAATTTGGTTCATCAATTCGGTTCTTACAATAGTTCATTGGGTTTTTACTTTTCATATAGTTAGGTGTCTTTGAAATACTCCGTTTTAGAGTCTCTTATTTTCTTTCACATTATCTTTAGACACAACTTTAGATTTATGTGCTACACTAATGCTAAATTAAATATTGCGTATAGTTTTTTTATGAGCAAACCAAGCACATTGAAATTTATTGTAACAGCCCAAGACGTCACTACCCGATATTGTTCTCTTTGGGCTTTCTCTTTTGGGCTTTCGTTTTCAATATAATTTTTTTTTGTGAGCAAACCAAGCACAGATATTGTTCTCTTTGAGATTTCTCTTTTGGGCTTTCGTTTTCAGTATAGTCTTTTTGTGAGCAAACCAAGCACATTGAAATTTATTGTAACAGCCCAAGGCCTACCGCTACCAAATATTGTATCTTTGGGCTTTCCCTTTCCAGCTTCAACTCAAGGTTTTTAAAACGCATTTGCTAGGGAGAGGCTACCAGATTGTCATCTTTGGGCTTTCTCTTTTGGGGAGAGGCTACCATATTGTCATCTCTGGGTTTTCTTTTTTGGACTTTCCCTTTTTGGGTTTTCTCTTTTGGGCTTTCCCTTTCAGCTTCCACTCGAGGTTTTTAAAATGCGTCTACTAAGTAAATGTTTCTGCATCACCTCAACAAACTCATGTGTGGGATCTCTGGGTTTTCTTTTTTGGGCTTTCCCTTTCTGGGTTTTCTCTTTTGGGCTTTCCCTTACTAGGTAAATGTTTCTGCATCACCTCAACAAACTGGTTTTCTTTTTTGGGCTTTCTCTTCTGGGTTTTTTCTTTTGGGCTTTCCCTTTTGGCTTCCACTCAAGGTTTTTAAAACGCGTCTACTAGGTAAATGTTTCTGCATCCCCTCTACAAATTGATGCGTGGGATCTCACAGTTCACCCCTTTGGGGCCCATTGTCCTCGTTGGCACTCGTTCCTCTCTCCAGTCTGGAATCTCACAATCCACCTCTCTACGGGGCCAACACTCTCACTAGCACATCGCTCAGTGTTCACTCCCATTCAAGACTAAACATCCTTGCTGGCACACCGCTCAATGTCTGGCTCTGATACCATTTCCATTTGTAACCAAACCAAATCCACCTCTGTACGGGGCCAACACTCTCACTGGCACATCGATCAGTGTTCACCCCCATTCAAGACTAAACATCCTTACTGGCACATCACTCAGTGTTCACCCCCATTCAAGACTAAGCATCCTTATTGGCACACCGCTCAGTGTCTGGCTCTGATACCATTTTCATTTGTAACCAAACCAAAGCAAGCATGGTCAACTTTGTAAAAGTGAGATTCAAAGGTCATAATAGTGAAATGGTAATCTCTAAGATACATTTTAAAAAATTAAAGAAAAAACTCAAAAAGATAAGTCCAAAGAATATAATATATGACTTGATTTTATTTTTTCCCATATTAGTTTGGATTTCAAGTCTTATGTTTGAGTCAGAAATGATTTCAAATCCGTTCATCCTAAATTTCAAATGGAAATGTGCAATGTGTTTGTTCTAAAGAAACATTTTAGTACAAACTAGCAGTAGATACCATTCCATTAACAACGATAATTGTCAAAAATTTATGAGAGATCCAAGGCAAACAAGTTTACAACAACCTCAAATCTCCCTCATACACGACGCGTTTATATTATATAACAAGTACGAAAAGCAGTATATTAGATCTGAATAGAATTTCCAAGCGTCTCGAAGGATCGATTAACTCGTATAAACGACCTAGGTTGCTTCGTAACTGCAGCTAAAATATCAGCATAACCCACAACTCCAACCAAAATTTCATCATTTTCATCCTCAGTTACCCACACATGGCTTGCCTTATGAGAAAGCATCTGAGCCATAACAGCAGCCAATGAACTTGTTACTTTACATGTCAAAGGAGCACTTCTGCCCCGGTACATACTCCGACTGATCCTCAATGCCGGGCTCGATGGCTTGAATCCGATGCTTCTACTGCTGAATTTCCTTACCCGTTTTTCGCCACCAGCATTAGCACGGTCATTCTCGCCACCGTTAGCATTGGTGGATAGATCAGGGACGATACGTGAGGCCATGTTGTCTTCTGTCCCCATCACGAACTGCCCAGCAGAAAGATTGGCTAAAGCCCAAGCAGCAGCCAAGTAATTGCATTTCCAGAGTTTGGAGGCTGAGATCTCTCCAATGATCCTGTATTGATTATCATGCATGTTTTCCACCACAGCAACTGCAGTAGGATCATCTGGAAGCTTACGAGTGATATCGATTGCAGGAGTCAAGGCGTCGATCGAGCTGTAGTTTGGGTTGATGACCCCTAGTGTAGAGATGGAGGATAGAGGGAGAGGAGCAAGGGCACCGAGACAACCGATAAGGAAACGGATGACATCTTCTCTTGAGAGACAACAAAACTTATCATGACAAGTAGATGTCGAAGACGATGATGGCTGATTAGCATTTACGTTGAGGTTATTGCTGCTACCGACAGAGGTATCAACGTTCTTCAACCACTTACCATTATAGAGAACGGAAAACCGTTTGCTCATTCCTTTCCACACCACACTTTTTCGGATTAGAAGACGCCTCACACCTTGCTTCATCATTTCTAATGCATCAATCAATCTTTTACATGGACAGATCAAGAGGTTAAATCAATTGAATGCCACACCCACGCAGTAAATGAAGTGAAATATACACGGGAATGCAAGAACAGGACACCCCAAGAAGAGCCTAACTAATCCAGGAAATGGCTACAATCAAGCAAAATAAGACTTCAATGAAAGTTATAAAAAGTTTAAACACGAAAACCTAAAGAGAAGTATGGAATCTAATAAGGGATCGCAACTCTCCAACAGATCCTTCAATCCCTCTAAAAATTCTAGTTTCTTGAGTCAAAAGCATCTGAAAGGATCTAAACCACAGTGAGTTCAGAAACGAGGGAGAAAAACATTTCGTGGTCGTACTCACAGATCTTGCCTTGTGAATCTATGAACAGTTTTAATATCAAAACGGATTATGAAATCCCACATCTTTCGGGGAGGAGAATGAAATATGTTTATAAGGGTTTTCTTTGTTGTTCTTAGATTTCTCCTGTTCCTTTTTCATTATCTTTTCATATAACAATGAAAAGTGTTTCTGTTTCTAGATATATAAATAAATCTCCTTATTTTCAATTGTGAGATCCCACGTCGGTTGGGGAGGAGAACAAAATTTTTTTATAAGGGTATGAAAACCTCTCCCTAGCAAACACGTTTTAAAAACCTTGAGCGGAAGTCCGAATGGAAAAGTCCAAAGAGGACAATATCTGCTAACGATGAGCTTGGACAGTTACAAATGGTATCAGAGGCAGACATCGGACGATGTGTCAGCGAGGAGATTGAGCTCCGAAGGGGGGTGGACATGAGGCGGTATGCCAGCTAGGACGCTGGGTCCGAAGGGGGGTGGATTGAGGGCCCCACATCGATTGGAGAAGGGAATGAGTGTCAATGAAGACCCTGGGCCCGAAGGGGGGTGGATTGAGGGTCCCACATCGATTGGAGAAGGGAAAGAGTGTCAACGAAGACGCTGGGCCCCACATCGGTTGGGGAGGAGAACAAAACAATTTTTATAAGGGTTTGGAAACCTCTCCCTAGCAGACGCATTTTAAAACCCTTGAGAGGAAAGCTCAAAGAGAACAATATCTGCTAACGGTGGGCTTGAGCCGTTACATCAATACATCAATACACTTTGAAAAAAGAACTTCTTGTTAAACAATCATAACTCATAAGACCCATAACACTGAAAACTAGTCAAAGACAGTGAAAAATAATCTAAAGTTCACAGGCATATAGATTGCAACAGGATCAAAATTCTGGAAAAAGAAAAAAGAAACAGTATAGTACTACTACCTTTGGTAGCATCCAATAGAAGCACTTCAAGAACAATTTACAAAATTCCATCAACCAAACATAGAACAAGCCTCTTAAATTCTAATCAGATGATCAATTATTAACAAAACAAAACACCATAGACATTAACATATGAAACAAAGAGGCTAACCTTGTTGCAGGATCGACCAGTCTCAACAACGAATGGTTGGGAACTACAGCATCCGAAACTGGGGTCTTCATTGCCCTATCTTGATCCTTTTGATTCTCCGTTCGAGCCAGAAAGGCGACGATATCCAAAGACGAGAGAATTCCCACAAATCTCTGCTGTTTCATTTCAGCATTCTCAATAATTCCATGAGTTTTCCTCTTCCAAATTGGTATCCCACACTCCGTCGACTCTCCGATCACCCGAATTGCCGTTTCAATCGTCTCCGTCTCATAAAACTCAACCATCTCCGGCTTTCCTACAGTCAGATCCCCAACCACATGATACAAAAACACTGATGCCATGATAATTCTTCACCTCTCTGCAATAAACCCAACCAAAATCTAAAGAATCCAATCCTATAACATCAATCTTCAACACAAATCTCCTCAAACAATCCAAGATCAGTATCAACAGCGCATGCAGGGCACTGATTTCCAGGAAATCCAGGATTAATAATCTATACAGAACAAAAAAAAAATGGAAAGATTCTTCACTTCTTCTCCGATTTCAGATCCAACATGACAATTATTCAATTAAAAAAAGAAACCCTAAGTACAACGATCAAGAATAAGACAATATTAAATTAAACTCCGCAGACAGCAACAAAAAAGATGAGCGTAAAGGAAAGTACCGAGGCTCGCATCGTTAGGTCTCAAATTTCTCGGGAACCGAACGGCGGAGAGAGAGAGATAGAGAGAAACCGGAAAACCCGGTGAAAGGGGCAAAAGCTATAAAAGGGAATGAAGGAAAATAAGCAAGAGATCAAACCCAGTAATAGACAATCTACAGAGCCTCAAACACAAGGAGCAAAGAGAATCCGCCATTGATGATGAAGAACCGATTGGAAGAAGGTACAGAGTGAATGTCCATGAAAAATCGCTCGATCAGCTCAAACCCACCACCCAACAACGCAACAAAAACAACAAGAAACAGTTAGTGGATAGCTCTGTCAATCGACGCAGAAGAATTCAAAGAAGAATATGATCATTTTCCTCGTAGAAAGAGGACAGAGTTTGCAATCAATGTGGAAATTTGAACATTCGCCTCAATAAAAAGTAATTATTACTTATTATAAAATATATTTTTTTTTTATACATTTTACAAGTTAATATTATAATTTTATTAAAAATAAAATTTTAAATAAATACCAAGAACCAACCAAAGTTTATAGTTGGGTTAGATTCAGTTGTTTGGATCGAAAAGATTGACCATTCGAACAATTGAGCTGAATCTAAAAATGTCTCGTTCTTTCCGATCCAATCAAATCTATATAAATTTTTGTCTCTAATAAATTTGTTTAATTGTATTAATTTATATCTTAAATGAAAACTTCATCCGATCAATTATTTATTTTATTTTAATTTTTTACTTAGTGTGCATCGACCGTAAATTTTGTTAATTATTATCGTTTGAAATTAAATCATATTTTAAATAGAAAAATTATGACATTTTTGTAATTTTCTTATTGTCTAAAACTTATTATTTGAACACAAATTTTAACAATTTAACGTGCAAATTTCATCCTTATAATTATTATTTTTTTATATATAAAAAAATTATTACAAATTAGCAATATTTTGCACACCAACCTAGCCCATGGTTCAAATTCAAGTTAAGCCCAAAAAGCACATGAGCCCAGCACTGCATACGAGCCCAACATTCCCAACCCAGACGAGCAACCCATCGGCCTCGAGCATCAGCCCAGGCGCGCAGACTGCCTGAGCCCACGTAGGTCACAAAACCTAGAAGCATGCCAACAACCCAGCCCCGATTCGGATCAGGATTCAGAGTCCAGACTCAATGTCTATAACTCCTGTCTCAACACAAGTCTTTTCAGCATATTTTGTCTTTATTCACATGCATCTACATAAAATTATTAGAAGGTCATCCAACAACATTACAATATGGATTTATTTGATTTTAAACTTTTGTTAGTCATTCGGTTCTCAAAATTTACTTGAATGTCACACTAACGGTGCACAAATGCTACTCCACACCAGTTAATTCTTCCCAATTATGACTCACGTCTTGGTTCGACCCTTCGCATTACTTCACTTCGCCCCGCTTAGCAGTTTAGATGACTCCTGTTGCCTTTTTTTTTTTAAAGCTTTTCAACCGTTTTAGACTATACTAGAACATTTTTTTGATGTAAAATAAGTCCATTAGAGGTTATATATGGCTGCTCCATTCGATAGTTAAAACAAATTTTAGCTTACGAGCATCAATTTGAGCTTGAATGATAATTGGACTCGCTATTAGAATGTTTGGAGGCTAGTTGGATGAAATTATTATGTTGTATGGGTAACACGTATTTTGCTTATTGCACGTTATATGATAATGATATGACAATATCATACAAATGTGGAGGCCCGTTATTCCGTTTCTATCACATGTATGTTTTCTTTTTTAAATTTTAATTGGACATTCGGTCTACTTGTCTTCTAATATTTAAGTCAGTAAAATGAAGGGGGACCTTCTCTATTTACGGAGTTCTGATGACTTGTTTGACCTTGGTTGACTTTGGACGACTTTGTGACGCTCTCCGTAAATATGGCTAAATTAAGAACTTGATTGAATTTTAGGTATTTTTTGAAATTTGTTAAAAAAATTTAAATTTTAATTATTATAAAAGATTTTTAAAAATTAAAAAACAACAGTTATTAATTTAGCCATATTTAAACAGAGAAAAAAATCAGTCATTTTTAGTGGAGAAAATAGAGGGTAGAAAAAGATTTGACTCAACGGTCCCGTTGGGCGAGTCTTTCACTTCTGCTCCTCCAGGTTTCATTCTTCCATACCGGATCCGGCGACGGACGTCAGATCGATTCGCTCGTTCTTAAGTTCTTCTTCATCCTCCTCTGCTTCTCTAATTCTCTCCCCCTCTTTATGTTTTGAAATTTCAGCAGTTTCGAAGCTCTGAGGGAGGAACTGTTTTGAAGTTCGTGAAATTTCAACACAGGGAGGGGATAGCCGCGGAGATACACGGAAGTTGTGGCAATTGCTTTTGGTTAGTGAATTTTCATTTTTTTCCTGTTTCTGTATTTTTTTAATCTCGAGTTGAAAGCCGATTGGATGTGTGAAAAGTACCTGTGATGTAGCTGTTCATCTCTACTTCTCTATCTTCACCCCCCCCCCTTTTTTTTTGTGTGATGTAGTGAAATTGTCACAGGGGGCGCAGGAGGAAAAAGGGAGTTGGAGATTTCAATCAGGGTTTAAGGAAATTCGTGTCTGATTTGGAAGAACATTGTGTGATTCGAGAAAAGTCGAGTTTAGAAGCTGGCGCTATTGGTAGTGCATTTGGACCCATAAATAGCTACTGAAATCTACCCACGTAGCGGGCTGCATCATTCTAATCAGGCAGGGCTCCCTCTTCTTTCCATCTGTTGAAGGAGGAGGAGGAAGAAGAAAAAATCGAAGATGTTTAAGTTCTTGAAGGGAGTGGTGGGTGGATCTGGGACTGGGCTCAAAGATCTACCCTACAACATCGGCGATCCGTACCCATCAGCCTGGGGCTCATGGACTCACTTTCGGGGTACCTCCAAGGTATGTTTTAACCGTCAAGTAGTCGCTTGGGTAATGAACATGATCTAACTGTGGCATTGCGGATTGCTGAATTGTGGTTTGTATAATTCTAAGTGATTTGTACTGAATTTTAGAATTGACGAGCCTTGATCCTGTAGTTGGGAAATTGCCCATCCTTTACTTAGTTGGCTTCTTACTGTTTTGGTCGGTGGTGTGTGGCAGCCAATTTATGGGGTGAATTTGAATTGCTTTAAATTTGACAACTCTGAGTTTGTTGTGTTTTGGCTTTTACTGCCCAACTTTTCCCACCTTTGTTCCTTATGAAGTAAGGTAATGAACTCTCAAAATTTTTGTACGTCGAGATGAAACAATGCTAGCATTACCTAATGTTACAAAACTCTTCTTCTTCTTCTTCCCTTTTTTCTTCCTGTTTGGTAACTGAAACACGTTAGTTAGTTACAAAGTGCCCTATAATTATTTCCTATACTATAATTGCTTCCTATATAAGAAATTTTTAAATAAGACGGTCTTGGTAAAATAATGACCTACTGTTGGTGGTGGATGGCTCCTATCAGAACCGAACATTAAAGCCTTTTAGAGAAGGGAGTGGATAGTGGGTATGAACTTATTTGAATAGAATTTGTTCCGTAGGTTATACAATTGTGTCTTTTAAGTTCGAAAAGTTATAAGAAGAAAGCAATGAGTTCTTATGGAGGTTCTCATATTTTTGTGACAACGCGGAGGTTTTCAAGTAGTAGCTTTAGGATTGTTGAGGTCAGACAAATCTGAGACCATGTGAACGATTGCTTGTTGGGCATTGTCTAAATCATGTGAACGATCGCTTGTTGGGCATTGTCTAAGCTCTAGATGTGTTCTTCCATTCGGGCAACAAAGCCCGTCAAGCTATCTCTATGCTCGAAGCCACCAACAGTTGTGGCCTCGTCTTCTAGGACTTCGACCCTAGTCATTAATTCGCGGACAGGCATTGCCTCAAGGCGACCTGCCATCTCATTGATCCTGTCGGCTTTAGCGGCAATCTCATTCATGCGAGAATCCAAAAGCCCCATTCCATCAGGAACTTCACTCATGCAGAGTAATTGATCTTTGATTCCAGCTAATCGGTTAGCTTGGGATTTGCCCAATTGTTTTGCAGTGGACATGGTTGTGTACTACTTTTCAATGACTCGACTCGGCTTTGATACCACTTGTCACAATCGTACTCTTGTAGTAGTGGGACAACGATTGTGCAACACTTGTTCTAACCCAATGAACAAGTCAGTCGTGAGAAATTCGAACTTCGCAGACAACGTTGGTGTATACTGGAACCTCGAGTCACGTTTGAGATAAATGTTTCGAAAAACGTGAGCGAGGAAATACGTTGAAAACAATTTGAAAGAAAGCAATATTATAAGCTAAAAGCGTTTAGACAACAACAACGACTTTGATAGCATATAACCTGGGTAGGAGGAAGAGACAACTACTCATATCCCCCTTATAGTACATTTTGTGGCATTTTAGCCCTGACAGGTGTAGACATGATTTTGGTGAATGGTCATACACCCTCATATTGACACAACATGAAATAGTAAAGACCTATCTAAGATGAAAGTATGTAAAAGCGGTTTGGAACAGGCATGCGGCCATGGACAACACGTCCTAGACAAGCATGACCGGGACATCTGACATGTGGTCATAGACAACATGCCCTGGACAAGCATGACCGTGACACATGGCAATCTCCAATCATGCTTGCTATCAAGTCAGATGTGAGCCAATAGCTGCTTGGGAACTACAAACCTGCTTTTCTTAGGATTGGGAGCAGGGAGTTTTTGCTGAGTTTCAATGAGAAATCTTGAGGAAGTTTCATGATAAAAAGGTAGAAAAGAACAATCTTTGGGGTAAGGTGCTTATTTTTAATTTTATGGTGGTCAAAGAGGGTTAACTTTTTAGATTTTGGGCTTACATTTGCTTCCAGGCATATTGAATGGGGAACTTTTTAGTCTTTTTTTTAGTTAGAGGATTTCTTATCCTTTTGCTTGCAATTATTCGTTTTATATCAAATTTTTGTCCAAAAAGAGATTTGCTGTATTCTCATATTCTCCTCTCTAATAGCATTCATTCTATAAATATTAGAGATCGTTTGGTACCTGGTTTATATGACATCTATAGAGATTATATTTGTATCTACTTTTGCCTTTTTTTCCCCTTTTGTTCAATTGAAAGCTCTTGCTTGTGGTGTATGTTGGACGTTTTCCTTGTCAAGCAGTTAGCTGCAAAATCTGGTTGTTGCATATAGGATTTCAGTCCCTAAAGTCTAGATTACAGAAATGTTTGGGCTTCTATGTTCACCTTTTATATTTTATGTATATTTTATGTCACCTCTATAATCTTCTGAAATTACTATAAACTTCTAAAATTTTTGTATTAGGTGAAATTGATGTTAGAATTGTTTCATTTTCAGGATGATGGATCTCCAGTCTCTATATTTTCGCTTTCAGGGAGTAATGCACAGGATGGACATTTGGCTGCAGGTCGCAACGGTGTGAAACGGCTGCGAACTGTAAGCTGCCAATGACTATTGTTATGGATCTTATGCATACAAATGAGATAATTTTTGGGTTTTTTTTAATTTTTTTTTTATTTTTATGAAAAGCTAAGCTTGTATTGAAATCAAATAAAAGAATACAAGGGGAATTAAAAAACCCACCCCCAAGAGGAACTCAATTAACACAAATGAGATTATTTTGTGTGTATTCATAATTTTGACTACTGTCGTGCCATTTCAACTCTAGTTTGTGTGGATTTTGATGTATTTTTAATTGATAATGTATTCTATACCGAAAATGACATGTGATTTTAGTCTTTTGGGACAAAAGTTTTTTTTTTTTTTTTTGAAAACATATAATTTACTCTTCCTAATTTTACTTAATTTTCCTCCATTTATTCTGAGGATTATAACTTTTCTTGGTTAATCCATTAAATCTACTATGCATTTTTTCTAGAATATCTGTCTGCATATTGATATTCCATTGACATTAATAATCTTATCTACAATTTTATTCAGGTTAGGCATCCAAATATTTTATCCTTTCTTCACAGTACTGAGGCTGAAACTACTGACGGTCCTGCTTCCAAGGTTACGATTTATATGGTTACAGAGCCTGTTATGCCATTGTCTGAAAAGATCAAGGAATTGGGTTTAGAAGGTACCCAAAGGTATAAGCCAAATCCAACCAGAAGCTTTTTTCCAATTTTGGTTTTTGCATTTTTTCTTATTGCTGGTTTACATGTTTTTTGGTACTGTTGTGTCATTCATTTTTCAGAAATACATTGTTATATGTAACATGATAATGAAAGAGCCAAAGAGTTTTGTTTCGAGTTTCTAAAATGGTCTGCCATTAATTTATGCACTGGTAATGGATGCATTATATAGTTGTAGAATTATAAGAAGTTTAAAATGTGAAAAAGATAAGGCATTTTTCATATCATGAATTGCATCATTTGCGGAAATATTTTTTCTATTTGTCATCATCAAAATGAGATTGCCTAATTCTTGCTCAAGGAGCCCTCTGAGTCTCTATTGGAGGATGGGAAGTCTTGGGGCATGTTTGAAAGTGATTTTAGACGTGGTGATCTTAGTGAAAACGATTTGTTTGTAAGTAGTTTATTATAGGTGTTTTTATATAATCATTTAAACGATCAGTTTTACACTTTTGAAGACAACTTTCATTCCATGAAAAATGATTTTTAATGATTAAATCAATGATTGATTGATGACATGTTTGACAGTCATTTTGAACATGACAAAAGTAATTTTAACCATTTCAAAATCACTCCCAAGCATGCCTGTCATTTCACTCTCTCCTCACCTCCTCCCTCCCCCGCTCGTTTGTCTCCCTCCAGATCTGGAACTTTTGGGATTTGAAAAAAGTTCTAGATTTGAAATTTTCGAATCTCAAGGGAGGGAGGCAAATTTTTTGTATAAAATTTCTAAATGTTACAGAAGTTTCATATCTGTAACTTTTAGATTTATAAGGAGAAAGGCCAATGAGAGGAATGTGAGGAGTAAAGAGAGGCGATGGCGGCGTGGGTGGTTGACAGATGTTGGCAACACAGCTCTTGGAGTACTTCGGCAATGTTGTGGCAGTAATAGTTGGCATAGTGTGATGGTTGGTATCAGTGGCAGACAGTGAACACCAGACGAAAAAAAGGAGAGGGAGAAAAGAGAAGGAAGGATAAAGGGAGGGAGGGAGGGGAAGAGAGAAAATGCTTCTTTTTTTTCTAAAAAAAAAAAAATTAATGCTAATTCAACTTCAAAATTATAAATGTAGTATCTAGTTAGCTCAATATTAATAACAAATGCTGAGTCAGCCCTACATAAATAAAAGTTGAGAGGATGTTAATAATTGAGACTAGAATGAAGATTATCCCAAACTTCAGAGGTAAGAATGTTGAGTTTGAAAACAAGGAAAGGGCCTATGTGAACTTCTTTGATAATTTTCTATACCTTTCTCTTTCTTGATGTAAATTGAATTCTCTCTTTTGTTAATATAGCTTCTTTTTTGTTTTTGTTTTTGTTTTTTTTTTTCTCGAATGGAAGTTTATTGTAGCTCATTTGGATTGGTGTCTTTCTTTCACCCTCTCCCCACTTTTTTTTTTAATAAATAAATTTCATATATAAATGAAGTTCTTTCTTATACAAAAAAAAAAAAAAAAAAAAAAAAAAAAAAAAAAGAAAATGCTGTGCTTGAAACCTTAGGAACTCAAATGTGTCCAGCGTTAGGAACCAAAAGTATATTTTTTTCTTTAATTAATGTGTTGCTCAAAGTCTGTTTGAATGGTTTTAGAAACATGTCATCATCATGTATGTTCTATGTGCGTGGCCATACTTCTTATGAGATGAGAAATACTTTCTCGGTTTTTTTCTATGGTAGTTGATACAAAATAGTTTAAATATATTTATGGTGGGTTTGAGCTGTTTGGTAGTTTTGTTCTTCCATGGGCTTTCATCACAGAAGTTTTATGTTATCACTTCGAGAAAGGTTTGATTAGTACTTTGATTGAACATTGGTATTTATCAAGTTCCATGTTGAAGATTATTCATATGTTGGCTTTGCTGCGTTTCTTCTAAGGTATGGTAGGGATAGAATTCTTCACTTGTTCTTTGGTTAACCTGATTGTCAGTTCTAAGTTTTGGGCTGCATTGTTTTTTTTATAGTCTGTAGTTGGGTTTTTTTGGTTATCTTGTATTTTCTAGATTCGGATTGAGTTTTTTCTGGTGTCACTGTAATTTTTTATTCAATTGATGAAAATTTGTTTCTTCTAAGAAAATTTAAATAAAAAGCATTTGAGAAATTCATTCTTCATTGGAGCATTTCCATTATTGGCAGGGATGAGTATTATGCTTGGGGTCTACACCAGGTTGCCAAAGCTGTGAGCTTCTTAAACAACGACTGTAAACTCGTAAGTACTTTGATATCTTGTACTGTGATCCTAATTATTTTAATACTCTAATCATGTGGATAGACTATCTCTTCCTTCTAACCTTCGAATTGGCTCTGCCCCAGCCAGCCTCCCCTGTTCCCTTTCAAGTTTCAACTATTTAACTAGCTATATCTCCAACAGGTTCATGGTAATGTTTGCATGGCCAGTGTTGTTGTAACTCCAACCTTGGATTGGAAGCTCCATGCTTTTGACGTGCTATCTGAGTTTGATGGGAACAATGAAGCTTCAAGTGGGCAAATGCTGGTAAATAATAACCTCTCTTGGAGTCTTGAGTTTTGTGCTTGGAATTTTCCTTATCTTTTTCTATTGTGTTCCTGATGTTAGATTTATGGGCTGGATTTAAGTAGCAAAAGTTGAAAATTAATACTGAAAGCCTCCTTAATTGTGGATGTTTAAAACACCTCCTAAATTGTGGGTTACCTTAAAGGACTGGCCATTGAGTTTTACTAGATGATATTTTATATTATAAATGGTGGACGGTCAAATTGAAAGCTACTTAGAGGTCTCATCCTCAAAGAAGTAAAGCCTGTTTAATTGACACTGTCCTAGTCAATCTGTAACGGATTCTTCCTCTGTCGAAGTAAATGTGGCGTGAATATTTCGAGCAAGATGTGTTACATTGCACAGTTGATCTCCGGTTGCAAATTTTTGTTCTGCTTTTGGTTTCTAGTTACTTAGGTTGTAACGTGGTTTACTTTAGATTTTCTTTTTAATTGGTTACCAAAAACTGTTATTTGTTCAGGATGTACATCAATTATAATGGTACTTCTGAGGATAAGATATTCCCCGTACTGGTGATGTAAAAATAGATTACAGAAAAAATTCAACCTAGAACACTTGGGAAGCAAAAGAAAGGCCAAATTTCAAAAGGCTCTCTTTCTAGACCAACAAGAGTGGGGATTTTAACTCTATGCTTAGCAGTCCTAACTATTTTAACCTTGAAAATCTTTTATTGTGCCAATTGCTGCGGATAAAAATAGTTATCCTTTGCTTTCTTTTGGATTTTCTGTGTTGGTAACTTGAGTATTTTCTTCAGCAATATGCCTGGCTCATTGGATCGCAATATAAACCGATGGAATTGGTGAAGTCTGACTTGGCTGTTATTAGAAAGTCTCCTGCATGGGCCATTGATTCTTGGGGCTTGGGTAAGTCTGAATTGTTCCTACTGATGGGTTGCTTATTTTTATTAGTTTTATTCATTGGAATATATTATTCTGTTGTGCATTAGTAACCTAGTAGCTTACTCTGTTTGGTGTCCCCTTTTGCTCAAGTTATTAACAAAAAAATGTACATTTTAAAGGGAACAGTCTTTGATGATTTAAAATTTACCATTTAAGTACAAACTAGCAAACTTTGGTTAGGAGTATGGACAAAATCCCAACAGGTGCCCCACCCTCAACCCAAAGGCACATGGGTTCGATTCTCATTATTGACAGCTTGAGTATGAACAAAATTCCCAATAGTGCATCAGAAGGTCAACAAGTTTATTCTGAATATGTTTTTTTTTTTTCCTCCTGAGAATATTGAAATTTGTACTGGCATTGCGAGTCACGTTCTTGTTTCAATATTTTTCAATCTGAAGGCTTCCAAGGATGCATATTCTATTATACTAGTGTCACAAAGCACTTGCTTCTTAATCACTTGGCATACTCATTGTGAAAAATAGCAGTTTTGAGTTTCAATCCTTTGGCATCAGAAAAAATCTATATGAACTAGTGCAAGGGTAAAATGGAAACATTACGGCTACTGTAGGGCATTTAGTCTACAAAATTAGTTCTGACAAATGTAGAAGTTGTTACGTCACTATTATCATACGCACACCTTCTAACATTAAGATCGTTCATACAGTTTCACTTACAATAGTATTTCCTTATTTTGGTTGATAGGCTGTCTCATCTATGAAATATTTTCTGGTTTGAAGTTGGTCAAAACAGAGGAGCTGCGAAATACTGCTTCCATCCCCAAGGTTTCTGTTCTTATTTGAAATTTTTTCATGGGTTGTTGATTTTTCTCTTATTCTTTTTCTCAGTAATATTTTTCTTCCTACAATCAACTGTATGGTATACTAGCTTTAAGTATTTTTTTTTCTTACGTTTAGGAGGAAACACTACGGAAGCAGTCTCTTATTTTAATGAACATAAAGTTGTGATGAAAAAAGGTGTCTGGTGCCTCTAGTTGGAATAATTTTACCTCGTGGCTTTCCATTTATCAAAATCAAGTAATTGGCATTAGATAGAAACCGAAAATCCATCTTCTCTAGATCAGGTTTAATGACCAAGCCACGCTTGTTGGTGGTTTGCCAATAATCAATAATTTCATTTGCAATCAAAGAAGCATCAAGAATTTGTCTACCTGCAACAAATGCCATTTGGTTCTCAGCAGTGGTGGATGAAAGTACTTGTTTTAAATGGTCGGAGAGAACTCGAGCAAGTCATGAACTGTCTTGGCATCCACCTTTGTAAGTATAAGATAAATATAGGTCTCCTTTGAAGTCACATTAATGACACCTTGGGCATAGAAATCAGGAAATATCGCCATAATGCCCTCTTTGATTGTGTTACTGTTTTTAAAAAATTAGTAGTAAAACCATCTGGTCTTGTTGATCCCGAAGATCTTACGGCAAGTAAATCCTCATCCTCGTAAAAACAGTCTCAAAAAAGGCTATTTGTTTTTCACTGATTGGGCACCAATCTAGGTTTGTAGGGAGAAACCTTGGACTGGTGTTCTTTGTGTATAAATGGTTATAAAAATCCAAAAACTCCATTCAATTTAGCTTACTCCTTTAGAAGTTAGTTCAGAAATAGAGGTCTTTTGGTTGTGGGCTGCTAAAAGTCCGTGGAAGAATTTTTTGTTTTCATCGCCTTCTTTAAACCACTGTAATTGTAATTTTCTCCTTTGATGCCAACGTGTTAATTCCATTTCTGTATGGTCTTCAATTTTCTCATGAATGCTTAAACGAGTGGCTTTTTGGTCCAAAGCCAGCTGCTCATTGTCCTTAATATCAAGTCTTTCCATTGAGTTAAAAGACTAGAAATTTGCTCTGAAGAAGTATTTTGAGACTTATTCCAATTTTTAAGCTCCATCTTCAAGCCTTTTAGTTTCATCATAAAACAGTGACCAGGCTGACCGCTAAGAGGACTTTGTGACCACCAAGAATCCACCACCATTTTAAATGACTTGTGAAGCAGTGAAGAAATCTATCCAGTGATGAAGAGCCAGATTTTCTTGAAAACTTGATCATGTGAAACGACCGTTTCGAAGGGATGTCCATGAGCTGATAGGTTGCATCCACTGATTAATCACATACATTTTGTGGCCGGATGCCCAAGGGACCTTTCCCAAGTTCATCGAGTGAAATTAAAATTGCCTCCGAGAATTCACCGGTCCCCTTCTAAGCCAGTCAATCATGTAGTTCTTGCTCAAAGGCATCTTGCGAAGCTCTTCACGAGGGTCCAATGTATGAAAGACTACCAAAAAGAAAAACCATCAGCCAAAAAAATATGTACAGAGACAGAATTGGCCTTGAATAATTTCTTCCGTACAAATATTTGATTAACTCCATAAGATTAGAATTCCACCAGAAGCACCTCTGAATCTAGAGAAGCCCACCCAATTGATCAAGTTTCTGATTATTTAACTTCCTTTTGTTTCTTGAATAAGGACAAAACAAGGATTTTGCTTCTGAATTGTGGTAGTTATCAAAGCTATTTTTCTCCAGATGCCCGAACCCCAAATGTTCCATGAGATTCTTCATTGATGGACAAATGAACCCTTCAATAAAACCAATTTGGCTATTTTATCATAGTTAATGGACTGCAGATTTTTTAAACTCTCATTTTGGTTTTATCTTTTTCCTTTTAGCTGTCGTTTTCTTCTTATTAGTTGGAGGAGGAATCACAATAATACACAAGCCCTTCTCTACGAGGATTGGTGCTCGGTGTTGAAGTGAGAAGGGAAAGTGGTTGAATTGGTCTGGATCTGTTAGAACAAAGGAGGGACATGGGGGTGATGTCTTGGCTAACTGCTGTCAGTTAGGTGAAACAAGGGAAAGGCATAAATTCGTGGTATCTCAATCCAATTAGCCACCTACTATTCTAGAATGTTTAGATTACTTCCTCGGATTTTTTTTTTATAAGAACCGATTGCTTTTGAATCTTGAGGGATTTGTGGTATTAATTCATGTTACTTTTTAACTTGTATCTAATTTGATTGCTTTCGAATCTTGAGTGATTTGTTTTCATTCGTGGATTTGTTTTCTGCCAGTCGTTACTTCCAGATTATCAACGGCTATTGAGCTCTATGCCTTCTCGCAGATTGAATACATCCAAGCTTATAGAAAATAGTGGTGAGCTTTCTTATTACCATGAAATTATATATTTGAATTACCAGAATGCACCATACGTTGTTGTGGTCTTTAATTAAAATCCCTTTGGAAATAGCTACTTGGGGATATTAAAGGCCTATAGCAAAAAACTTTAAATTATTCACTAATTTTCTTTAGGGAGCTTTTGATATGCATCAATAAAGGATGGGGGAAATCAGAAAATCCATGATTGCATGGGATATTGGCATCCTAAATCCATCTTAGTTATCATTAAAGAAAATCAATAACTTAATATAGTTAGTAATTTTAAATTAGAAAAAAATAATTTAGATTATGAGCAATTTATTAAACAAAATATTTTAAAACTCAATTTAATTTTTTAGAAAAATATAACTAGACTTTAATAGCCAATAAATAAAAATAAAAATTTCATTTTATATTTCTCACTTTCACATTTCATACAATTATTATCTTCTTCCCAAACATCGCATTCTCAAGCTTCTTATTTTCATTTCCATATGTTTAACACTCATGCTTTCTGAATACTTTTGTCTGCAGTTTTTTTAAGTACCTATTTTTTAATTTTTTTTTAATGATAGTAGATTGTTGCTTAGTGTATAAACTTAAATTATGATTTGTTTGAAGAGGGAAAAACCATTGAAAGAAGTACAAATAATTCCCTAAAATTTTCTAAAAGTGATATGTAATGATTTTTTGGATGAGCGACAGAGATATAACATTCAAAGAAGGGTCCAAAGTCCGGGCTTACAACCTAATGGACTAAGGGATCAATGATCTTATTTTCTGAATGAAGACTAAGCAAGGTTGATTTAACCAAAAATTATCCAGAGTTATCTAAACCTCATAAGATAATATCACTGTTCAGTGCCACCTTCGTACCTTCCAGCATTGTAATGAGTCTTCAGCCATTCATTTCCCAGTTCAACTGGTTCCTTCACAAATTTAGATCCCAAGCACTGTTCATACTATTCCACATGTCTTGCACCAAGCCTTTATTTTTCTTCTTATTTTAAGTACAACAATTGGGAGTTAGGGGATTTGAACCTTCGACGAGATTGTAGTACTATGCTCTTTTTGCAACGGAAGTTCTGGATATTAAAAAGTGATGGTGAGGGGCTGGGGGTCAAACCATCCATCTTTCTGAAAAGAAGTTTTGTCACCTATACCTAGGTTAGAGCAAGATTTCCTCTCGAAGTCTTTCAAGGGCTGTACTGACCTTCCCAATGCCACTAGATGGGAGGTTGTTCTGAGTGTGCAAACCATATTTACTTTAACCAATCTCCACAAGGCTGTTTCCTCTTCGAGAAATCTCTACAGCCATTTTATAACCGAAGTTCAGATTTGTGGAGGTTAATATTAAGGCCAAAGTTTCTTCAGACAGCCGCCTGATGGCATTGAAGAGATCAGAATGGTCTCCTTTCTTCTCAAAATCTTTGCTAGGGTTGTACAGACCTTTCCAATGCCCCCCTAGAAGGGAGGTTGTTTTGAGCTTCCAAACCATATTTACTTTTGACAACCATTCTCCATAAGGCTGTTTCCTCTTTGGGAAATCCCTAGAGCCATTTTATACCCAAATGTTCATATTTGTGGAGGTTAATGTTAAGGCCCAAAGCTCCTTCCAACAACAGCCTGATGGTATTGAAGGGATCAGAATTGTCTCCTTTCTCATGGATGGGAAAGAAGATGGTGTCATTGACAACAATTTGCAAGTGGTGAACGTTCAAAGGTTCCATTGTCTACACTAAAGCCACCGATAGGAGGTGTGTAAATGATGCATGAGACAGCAGCATACCTGCACAGTCAACCACAAAGACATGTGATGGTTTTTCTTTTTTCAATAAGAAATGAAATGATATAATAAAAAGTTGTTGAAATCAAGCCCTTTAAAAAATTTGTTTCCATGTCCTCGTTCTCTTTTTAGTGATTGGATTGGAAACCTAATGCTCCGGAAATGAGTGGAAAGGAAGCTTTATTTCCCTCTAAAAGGAGGTGCTGATTCCTTCCTTTTGTTAAAGAGAAACACAGATTTCTAGTTGATGATTAGAAAGAACATAGTACTAACAGACTGCCAAAATAAACAGTAAAAAGGACTTCGAACTAATAGTTATTCAGGTAATTAAAATAACAAAAAAGTAATTAAGATCAACCAGCTCCCACACTTTTCCTTGTACTTTTCAGTTTCCTTTTTGTATTAAGACTTTTTATTCTACATCATGTGTGTTTTATTGCACTCTTGTCTCATCGTCTGAAAGGTATTTGCCTTTCAGTTTCATTCTGTATTTACATTTTTTGTTATTCTACCTTCAATTGTTTGTTTCATTTTAATTACCTGCTTTTGTGTTTGATGATTAATTTTGCTTCGTATGGATGATAGAATATTTTCAAAATAAGTTGGTCGACACTATACACTTCATGGAAATTCTTAGTCTAAAGGATAGTGTTGA
Organism: Cucurbita argyrosperma subsp. sororia; assembly: GCA_018691285.1. NCBI lineage: Eukaryota > Viridiplantae > Streptophyta > Magnoliopsida > Cucurbitales > Cucurbitaceae > Cucurbita > Cucurbita argyrosperma. The sequence continues at coordinate 4,496,545 of CM031885.1, read as the reverse complement.
GAAGGATACTTTCTTCCGCAAGCTCCCCGTTCTAGCTGAACAACTTCCTCGTCAAATAGTACTGAAAAAGGTGACTTCCAATTACAATATTTGTTTTCTTGTTGTGCATCGTAAATGTCTCATTCTTTTGTTTTTCTACAGTTGCTTCCTTTATTAGCATCTGCCCTTGAATTTGGTTCAGCTGCTGCCCCTGCCTTGACTGCATTGTTAAAAATGGGTTCTTGGCTTTCAACTGAAGAATTCAATGCAAAGGTTATATCAATATCTCGATGTTTTAGTTGATATTATCTTGTTCGAACAATGTTAAAATATTAGTTAGTTTTTTTTTTTTTTATATATTCTTTTTCAAGTTTTTGTTTGCTTGATCTATTACTTTTATCTGTCATGGATTTGGTTCTGGCCTATTACTAATTATTGACTTTGGTACCACTATGATGTTTAGCTTCTACCTACGATTGTGAAACTATTTGCCTCTAATGATCGAGCTATCAGAACTGGACTCTTGCAACATATTGATCAATTTGGAGAATCGTTGTCATCCCAAACGGTTGATGAACAGGTATGAAGTCAGTGAAAATTATTGCATCTATATGTAATCGATGCTGTTCATCTTTCAAAGAAAAGTTCGTTTTTTATTTAAAAAAAAAATCAGTAGAAGAAGAATGAAACTAGTTTATGTTGGTGAGGAGAAAATGATGTCGGATAAGTCAAATTAGTATCCGATGATTATTTCCACCACCAATTGAAAATATATTAACTTACAACTTAGGCTGGATTTCAAGAACAAAGCTAAGATTATTATCGGGATGCAATCCTCTCTCTTTCGTTTTTTTTTTTCCGGGTAATTGGTTAGGCATGAGCAGAGGAGTTTTCGACAATAAGGTGAATAGTTTTCCAAGTCATTTTTGATGGGGTTGTTATTGAAATTACCAATTGACTAATTGTTAGATGTTACTAGAATTTTGTAAGAACTCTTTAATTTTTTTCATCAATTAGAGATCTTTTGCAAGTCCTTTGACTTTGGTGGAAATTTAATCCGCTTATTTTATATCTTTGATCATTTTCACACATTACTATATATCCGTATGCATACGGTATAAATTAACGCATGATTATGTGCACCTTCTCTCACATAATGAATGCTGCGATAAGGGATGATTGGATGCTTATATGACGCAGGGTGGGGTTAGATACTGTAGTTTATATTTCTGAATTTGACCAGTTGTGAAAAACAATGGCATGGTATCTTTCATCTGCAAATGTTATAATCTCACCTTGTTTTACGTAGGTCTATCCTCATATTGCCACCGGGTTCTCTGACACATCTGCTTTTCTTCGTGAATTAACTCTTAAATCCATGCTTGTTCTGGCTCCCAAGGTATGCATATATCATTTATTATTATTCTTAATGCTTTCCAATGATATTTGAGATGATTATAACTTTTTATTTTTGGTAAGTAACGCAAGACTTTAGAAATAAGCAATCAAACCAAAGAAACAACCCAATGACCACATGGACAATGTGTCCCTATGCCAGGGACAAGGTTTCTCTTTTCTTTTTGATAAGGATCCACACTTTCATTGAGGAAAAAGAAGCGCCAAAAAAAATCCTTGAACTCCTAAGCCTCATGAGAGGTATTTGACCCAATAATAAGGGCCAAACTTTCCCCCTAGAATTCTCAAACCCTATGAAAATTCTATTGTTTCTATCATGCCAAATACTCCATAAAACTGCACAAAACCAGCAGAATGTTGTACAACATATGCAAAGTTCTTTTGACATGTTCTATCATTACTTTCTTTGTTAAAAGACCATGTGCAAGTCATACTAAGCTCTGTAACCTCTGTGGAGCCCTGGTGTCTAGGTTGAAAAGGAAACTCGAGCTTGAGTGGTGTAAAGCAAATAATTTACAAGTAAACAAGTCTCATAGTTGATTCAAAGTTGGTTGCACCTTCCGCTAATAACGTTAGTTTGAGTTCACATCTCTTGGGTTTTCTAAAGATAAGGAATTCCATCCCTTTTCTCATGAAAGGGATTTTGTCCCTTTTCAAATGCTATTGTCAATTCAACTAATGTAGATGCAATTAAAGGTGCTAAAGATGATGAAATTTTGGATTTTAGTAATTATTCAGATGTTAGTGTCTGTAGCATCGATTCAGAATTGGAAATTAAGATGGCCTCACTAACAATAAATGAAAGAATACAAAAAGGCATTAAAAAACACCAGTAAAACAAGTTGACCGTCCTCAACCCAAAAAAAATATACAAAAAAGGGGTTATATCTAGAAGGACCAAACCAAGAGAGTAAGAACAAAAAGAATTAGCCACTAAGGCTCACACGAAGGCAATTAACATAACAAAGGACCACAGATCTCTCAAGTCCCTAAAAAGTTCACCTGTTTTTCCAACCACAACTCCAAATAACAACAAAGAAAGAAAAATGCCACAAAATACGTCTCGGAAAATGGAGATGGCATTGAGATGACTCCAAAGAATGCGGTCTAATCCATTGCATTAGCTTTACAGAGAGCACGCCACTATCCCAAAAAGAAGGGATAATGTCTAATGATGTCTAATGATATGATCCATGGTATTAACTCTATCAAGCAAAACCTGCCAAGCAAAGAAAGGCACCTTCATGGGAACTTTAACCTGGCATAAGGAGGTGAATAAAGGAGAATGAGGGAAAGTAGAGTTGCACAGAAGAGGAAAGAAAGATCTACACGAAAAAACCCTTCGAAGGGTCAAGTGCATATCCCTGTCCTGTAGATGCAAGCAAACTGAGTTCAGCAAGGTAAGTAAAGAAGCAATGGCCACTGGCTCCCTGTTCGACAAAGACCCGTGTAAGCCCAAATTGGTGAAGAAAGCCCCTGGGAAGAAAAGACAAAAGTCATTCAACACTCTTTCAAGGACAACAAATGGTAAGGTGGGGGAAGGGGAAGCAAAAGGAGAATTACCCACCTAACAATCCTCCTAGAAGAAAGTATTGGATCCATCTCTGATCGAACATTTCACGAAGCCTAAGAATAAATACCCCGAAGAAAAAGCTTTCCAAGGGATCTTAGATATGCCTTTAAAATCCCTAGCTGAGATCCAATCAAAAGGATATGAACTGTAAATTCTAGCAATCACCCTAAGCCACAGGATGGTTCCAACAAATCTTTCATTTGGATGATTTTCACTTCATCAAGATTAGTTCTAGAACTTAGGCGATGAAATTCCTGTGTATTCCGCCATACAATGGTTTCCTTTATGACAACGTTGGTTTTAGTGGCTAACAATTGCTCATTGTTGGTGGACTAGAATCTATCCTTCGTCAGTCAATCATAGCTTTTTTTAGTTGCCAACTTCAAATTGGTCGTCTTCCCACTCTTGTGCATTTACCTGAAGTTGATCCCACAAGGGTGAGGCCTCCTCTCTTATTTTTAATGCAACCAACTTATCCATGCATTTGTCCAGAATATTCATTTAGCCGTTCTTTTCTTTTTTTTCTTTCTTTTTTTTCACATTCTTGGTCAACACCTCCCAGTCAACTTTCCATTAAAGAAAGAACATACTCAAGGGGAGATGAGTTATCTCGGCATGGAAAGTAGGGAGATCAATATTCATTTTGTAATTGTTGACTGCACCTCCTTGTTTTTTATGGTGCAAAGAAGTTATTGTGGCTTGCTATCAATAGAGTATTTCTTTTATTTCTTTGGGGCAAAAAAAATGTGAATCTTTGGGGACACTTTCTCTGCTTTTGATGGTTTCTTGGATATAATTCTTTTTCATGCTTCCTATTGGTGTAAATATCAACACCCTTTTAGCAATTATAGTTTATCATCTTTGATTTTTAGTTGGAGATCCTTTATGTAATCCACCTTTAGGTTTTTTGGTGTTTATCCCCCTTATTTCATTCATTAATCAAGTTTATTTCTCTTCTCAAAATAAGAATACAGAAAAACCGAGAGTTGTGACAGGTGATGATAACTTTAACTGGCCTTCTGCTGAAAGTAAAATTTTCATAGATCGTTATTCTGCGTATCTTCTTGTGTATTCATCATTGCATCCTTTCTTTTCTTTTGGCCGAAGGATATTTCTTGAGTTGAGTACTTAGATGTGAACACTTGCTGCCTTTCTGTCATCTTGAATCATCAGACGACATTAATATTTTAGCTCTTCTTGTTTTCTTTTTTTTTTCTTTTTTCTTTCTGTTCATTCTCGTTTCGATAAAGCATTGTCTTAATTCGTGTTATTCACGATGAAGTTTTGAGATGATCTGAATTGGTATGGCAGCTTTCTCAACGCACTATTTCTGGGTCATTATTGAAGCATCTTTCGAAGTTACAGGTACTGCTTTTGCCATTTGTTGCTTCAATTGGGTTTTTCTTCTTCTGCCTCTTTATTTTTTTGAGCGTATGTGCATACATCTATTTTGCTTGATGATAGGTCCCAAAGAACCCTTTACATTAAAATGGAAAATATAGATACAGGCCAAAAACCAACTTATTAATCGAATATCCTATACTACTTCCCTATCTTCATCCCTTTCCCTCCACATGTTTCTTTTATTTCCAGTATAATTAAATCTACTAAATAGGCTCAGCTTTCTCCCAGCTTACATCAACCAAATTGGAGGTTTCACTCTCCTCCCACTTAAGTATTGTATATCCCTTTGTTTATTGTTTTAGTACTTACTGGATCATTACTTTGTCCTACAGGTTGACGAAGAACCAGCAATCCGAACAAATACGACCATATTACTTGGGAATATTGCAGGTTACTTAAATGAAGGGGTGAGTATCTCTGTAAAGTGCTTGTTGCCTCTTGGTGGGATCATAGTTATAGTTGATTCTATTGTAATTATGCAATTGCGTTGATGCACAATAATTGGTCAATTTTTTTGTAATTGGCCCATTATGGGAGGGGTTCTCTCTTCTCCCTGCCCCTAAGGGGGCATTTGTTTCGTATAATGGGCAACTATCTCCCGGGGTTCGGAGAGGAGCAATTGAAGGTTTTGGGATGGAAAAAGAGGGGGAAATAGGGAGAGTTTTATAAACCCATGTTTGGGGGAGGGTTTTAAAATTTTGCTTGGGAAAAGTCTGTTCCCAGCATAAAAAAGGTGGGGTTTTTATGTAAACCTAAACTCATGCAAAAATAAAACCCATCCTTTGTTTCCTTTGTTTTTTTTTTTTTTTTTTAATTTTGTTTTATTTTATTTCTGTTCTTGTTTATTTTATATTTTTTCTTCTTCCAATTATTTATTTCTTTTTCGAACTTTCATTTTTTAATTCTTCTTTTATTGTCTGTTGTTTTTTAAATATGATTTTTTTTTTTAATTTTTTCGATTATTTATGTTTATTATTGTTTATTTTTTTTAATAACTCTTTTAATTTATTTTCTTTTCTCAATTATTTGTGTTCTGTGTGTGATTTTTGGATTTGTTTTTCACTATTTTTTTTATTGATAAAAAAAATATTTTTGTCTATCAATCATTTTCAAACGTTTTATAAAGGGGTCGGAATGAGTGAAATAAATAAATTATATTTATTTTTGAAATATGACATTTATAATTAATTTTTCAATTCAATTATGGTACGAATTATTTACAATTTTATTAAAATCTTTTGTTTGAGAATAATTATTAGTATTGACTGCTAAATAAACTCAAAAACTAAAATTTAAGGCATATTATTTATGGTATACGTATTAATGAAAATAAAAGTTAAATGAAAGAAAAATAATTAAATAATGTAATAATGTAATAAAATTGTTGAAAATACATTTGGATAACATTCCCAATGTAACACCAAATACAATTATTTGATCCCCAAATATTCTATTTCTAGACGTTCTTTGTACAGGCATCATAAATAAAATCTTCAACTAAACGGCCCTAAGTTATTTATCCCTTACTTTTGTCTAATGGATATATGTCTCTTATTAAATAAAAAGGTGGGAGTATCTCTGTACAGTTGCCTGCTGATTCACTCGCAACCATCAGTCAACAGTCTTGTTGAAGTGCTTAGCTTTTAGTTATATTTTTTTTCTTACAATGATGTTTGGTGATGTACTAGTGTTTCTTGGTATTTAAAATGTATGAAATAAAATCTGATTGAGTTCAAATCTGAATGCAGACAAGGAAGAGAGTTTTAATTAATGCTTTCACTGTCCGTGCACTGCGTGACACATTTTCCCCAGCCCGTGGTGCAGGTAAAGAGCTGTTGTCTCTTTTTACTTCTATGTTTTCTATATTATGTCCACCCTAGTGTCTCAGTTGAAGAACCAATGCAGTTGCCCATTTTAATTTAATTTCTCAGAGATTTGTTGTTAACTGCACAATAAGTGATGTCATGTTTCTGTTATCTTATCTTTGAACGTTACCATGACAGGCATCATGGCACTATGTGCAACGAGTGGATATTATGACAGTACAGAAATTGCCACTAGGATTCTTCCTAATGTTGTTGTTCTTACCATAGATCCCGACAGGTTTGTTATGATGTTCCACATTTTCAATACTGTGCATTATAAACAATGCACATCTTCTTGAGATAACTTGTGCTTTTACGTGCCTTGTGTTGGTTATGTCAACGCTTAGCATTGCGATATTTACTAACAAATAACAACTATCTTTTTCATAGAGTTTTTGTTTTCGGGATCTTTCAACCCCTCTACAAGACAGCAAAAAATGACTAAGGCTTGCTTTGTCTTGAAAGGGAGGATGCAACAAAACCTCCAAAATCATAATAAGAATTTTTTTCTTTAGTAAATCTCCAAAGCAAATGTGGAGTCATTTTTGTTCTAAATGTTTGTCAAGATTGAGCCTCAAACTTCAAAGAAGAGAGGTATTGAACTTGATGGAAGTCACATTTTCAACTTCTTGAATTGCATAGTGAATGCCCAAAACTGTGGTACATTTAACATTACATTGACCACTATAACTTAATTAACCACTTTCTATTAATCAGCTAAGGGAAATAGGTTAATATCATCATTGTTCGTAGTTTAAGGGAGGGGGATCTTGTCTCTACTTATTGTAAAGCCTGAACTTATACCTCTAGACAAGCTGAGCAATCTGTCATGATGATGATGAGAGACCGCGTGATGCAAAGATCTTTACTTGACTAATCATGAATTTAATAAAAGAGTGGGAAATTTGGATTCTTATAATAAAGGCCTACTTTCTCTACAAAATAACACTAGGACTTCCAAGTTTCTCCCTAAACATTAACTTCAACTTGAAATCTTGCTGGAAATAGAATTTCAGAACATATGGAATTTCAGTACACTGGACTGTAAACCGTCAAGGAAAAAATCAAGCAATTACTTCAACTCTTATTAGGCTTTTTGTTTATACTTCTTTGTTACTCCAACAGGCTGTGGAAATGTTTTCCCTCTTCTGGCTTGTTATACATTATATAGCATGGCATGGTAGATAGCTTATGTAGTGGAGAAAAGTGAGATGACATGGATATCCTAATCAAGTGTATTATTGTACAATACATTCGCAGTTCTTACTTGTCCCACGAAGTTGCGGTTTTAGTTAATTTTATCTGTGTCCTGACTTTGAATGTGGAATAAATATTTTCATTTGGTTATCAACTTTAAGTATACTATCTAGTAGTTACTCGGATGTCTTAAATATTATCTTTGTACGTCAGTTATCTCATATCTGTATGTATGCATTAATGCCTTTTGTTCCATCTCTTCTCTGGTTGATAGTGATGTTCGATCGAAGTCCTTTCAAGCAGTTGATCAGTTCTTACAGTTATTAAAGCAAAACAATGAGAAGGTACATTAAATGCACGTTTAGTTCATGATTGCAAATGCTTTGATAATCTTGTTACTTGAGATTTTAAATTCCTGGGAATAGATATTTTGATACCAATAGCTTCCATATATTTGCTCAATCATGTTTGGAGAACCAGTTGAGTTACTGCTATGAGATACAGCAGGTGTCTTTTTGTTTTGTTAACCCACAATATTCTCTCCCTCGTGCACCCACAAATTCCTGTACTTTTTCTGTCTTGATATTGAAGAAGAATACAATGGCTCATAGCTTGCCTCATCCTGGAAAAGGAAAAATTAGGGTTCCATTTTAATCAAAAGCTGGTCAGCCTTCTAATTAGAGAATGTGTGATTTTAACATGTCTCTTATGGCTTACTCCAGGAAATTTCAGGAGATACAACTGCTGCAGGTCTGAATATCCCGTCTCTACCAGGAAATGCTAGTTTGCTTGGGTGAGTTAGCTTATATATCTTGTCCGCGCCATCTCAACACCACCCCCCCCCCCCCCCCCCCCCCCCCCCCAAAATCAAAATCTTTTGAGATTACAGTTTTGTTTACAATAGAAGATAATTATAATTATGTCTTTTTTTTTTTGGATATCTGATGTGGTGGGTGGAACAAAAGGCTACGTCATTTTGATATGGGTATCTTTATGTTATTTTTGGATTTCCTGTCCAAAGTTTCTTGTATCGATGCATCACAAATGAAAAAATTTTGGTTCTAAATAGAACATTTTTGTACTATTATTGTCTATCTATTGTATTTACTGAAGTAACCATTAATAGCTCGATGGACAGAGGATGATACTATTGTTGCCACATGTTTCTGATCAATATACAATTCAAAACATGGGTCATAGATATACTGTTAAATGTGTCTCATATTTATATGCAGATGGGCTATGAGCTCTTTAACTCTAAAAGGAAAACCCTCTGAACATGCTTCTAGCGCTCCTGTAAGCTCTAATGCACCTTTAGCTGCTACAAGTTCAGATTCCATCTCAGGTACATTATATTTCGAGAATTTTCTTTGAAATTATGCAGACTTCTTTAATACTCCTCTGCCACGCTAATATCTGTTTTTGGTGATTGGTGACGATGATAGAGTGGTGGTCTTTTTGTCTCTCTTCTTTTTTGATAATACAAAATGGGAGCTTTCGCTTGTTATAAAATAGGCTGACATTATTGGTGTACTCTATTGAATTTTTTCTCTTGATTTCATTTGAATCTCAGTCATAGCCAGAATGTGCTTGACAAGTTTTTTACCGTTCATTGTAGGACTAGGGAAAGAAAATTACCTACTTTTGAGAGTGGATTATGACTTTGTTATTCTCTGCTAGTGAGACTCCAGTTATTTCATGATCATGAAGCACAAAAATTCTAATTATTTAATGTGTTTCTAACACTACTTTTAGGACAATGGATCATTACTTTCAACTACTTTTAGATTTCCCTGTGATATTGCATCTTTTTCTATTATTTGTTTGTATGCAACTGAATTCGTTAATTTCTTATATATTTTTATTTGTTACTAAATACAAATGGGATACAAACACATTTCCACTATATCCGAATTCAAAAATATTTCGCATTTTACTCGTGTTTATATTAGTTGCAAATAAAATGTATATTATACATACTTCAACTGGTTTAGGCATATATAATCAACTAGAAGGTTTGAAGTTCGAATTCCCACCCCATATATGTTGAACTCGTAATATACAACATAATTTATTCCTGTCTCTGTGATGCTCTTTTTCTTTAAGAAAAGAGGACAAATTGTAATGTGTATATATTGTAATCATCTTACACCTTGAGAAGTGGTAAAAAATACAGTTCAGTAATGACTGCATATGCTAATAGCATTGATATGTATTTCATAGTGTATTTATGAATTTAAAAGGATATTGCATTTCATAGCCAACATGAGCATCTTAGTGGTTAAGGTATCTGTGAGATCCCACATCGGTTAGGGAGGAGAATAAAATATTCTTTATAAGAATGTGGAAACTTCTCCCTAGCAGACGCGTTTTAAAAACCTTGAAGGGAAGCTAGAAAGGGAAAACCCATAGAGGATAATATCTGTTGGCGGTGGGCTTGAGTTATTACAAATGGTATCAGAGTCAAACATCGAGCGATGTGCTAGCGAGGAGGTTGAGTCCCGAAGGGGGTGGACACAAGGCGATGTGCCAGCAAGGACGCTGGCCCCAAAGGGGGTGGATTGTGAGATCCCACATCGGTTGGGGAGGAGAACGAAACATTCTTTATTACGGTATGGAAACATCTTCCTAGCAGATGCGTTTTAAAAACCTTGAGTGGACCGAAAGGAAAAGCCCAAAGAGGACAATATCTGCTAGTGGTGGACTTGGGCTATTACAGTATCTACTTTTTTAACGTTAGATGTTCAAACATTTGCCTTCACATTTGTCTACTAAGAAAGTGGACTTCATTGATATCAAATAGTTAAATGACTTGGAGCCTAGTAAGTTACGATATCAGTTCTTTCCCCATTTATACTTGCATTATCCTTTAGTTGAAGCAGTTATCAATGATTTTATTACCATGTCAAAATTTAGCATATTCATTTGACCATCAACTTTATTATTTTCATGTTTCTTCCAGTTGAAAATGCTCCAACTATGGCACCTGTAAGGGTAAGCTCGAGCTTTGATTTAACTGAAAACCACGCAACTGAATCGCCAACATCTACTGACGGCTGGGGAGAAGTTGAAAATGGAATTCATGATGAAGATGAAACTGAAAAAGATGGGTGGGATGAGTTAGAACCTCTGGAGGAGCCAAAGCCGTCTCCAGCTCTTGCAAACATTCAGGCTGCTCAAAAACGACCTGTATCTCAACCTGCACAAACAAAACCACCAAGTAATGCCAATTCATTTAGCTTTCTAGGTACTGCTCGGTGGCATATAATAACTCATCTCGGTTCTTTCAGGCTCAAGAAGTACAGCCAGGCCAGCTAAAGACGACGAAGATCTGTGGGGTTCCATAGCCGCCCCTGCTCCAAGAACTGTCTCGAAACCATTGAACTTAAAAGCAAGTGGAACTGTTGATGATGATGACCCTTGGGCTGCCATTGCTGCTCCCGCACCAATGACTCGAGCCAAGCCATTGTCGGCTGGTAGGGGGAGAGGAAGCAAACCAGCAGCTCCAAAGTTAGGGGCACAACGGATAAATCGGACATCATCGACTGGTATGTGATTGCATATAGTATAAACCAAAAGAATGATTTGAAGATTGAAGTTGCCTGCAGTTTTTACTTTCCATTGTTTAATAGTCATTGCCTCCTTGAGTTGTATCTTAACCTTGATTTCATACATAGTTTGATCTATAATAGAATTCTTTATACTGCATCTTTCTTTCCCCCTTTTTTTTTTTCTTTTGTTCTTGTGCAAGGAATATGATCTTGAATTGGTCTTGATCCCATAGGGAGACATGTTCATGATGTAATGAACTTTATTCTTTTTAGTGGACTGTCGGAAACCTTCTATTTGATATGTACTTTCTATTTTGAACTTATTTAGATCAAATAAACATTGAAAATCAGATTCAAATCGTATCAGATTGACACGGCTCCAATCTTTTGATTTGTGATGTAAATTCAGTCATTTATTTATCATATTATTGATAGATTTCACATTTAAACATCGACGAAATAAAATGATGGATAGTCGAGCTTCACTTCAACCTTTTTTTCCGTTAAAATACAGCTCTAGTATGAGTTTATATATATTTTACATTTTATTATCTACCATTTGAACGAAGTCATTCTTATCAAAAGATTGTATACCGATTTAATTTTGATCTTAAGTGAGTTGTGAACTCACATACTTTTTGCTTTGCTTGTGTAAAAATTTTTGTACCGGGTTGAATAAGTATACTATTTTGGGAATTTGATCAAATAGAGAGTCAGGAACATAAGCTTCCGAACTTGAATAATGAAACTTCACCTCACTAGCTCAAAATTCGTGTACGATTAATTTGTATGTGATAGTTAAACAAGAGTGAAACTCTAAGTTTACAGTAGAATGACCTAAAATTAATGAACGAAAATCTATCTCAGTCCAAGTTATGGACGATAAATAAAATACAAGTATTCCAATTTCTATAATTTAATTAAAAAAATGAATAAATAAAATCAAAATCAAAATTATTTAACCAATAAATAAATAAAATAAAATAAAAAATAATTTAACCAATAAATAAAATAAAATAAAAATAATTTAACCAATAGGTTGTTGGACGCAGAACGCTTGTTTGAACCTAGACAGCAACCTCTGTGGCTCTCTGCATCGGCAACCAAAATCCTCCGGAGTTCGAAGGAGAAAGAAGAAGATTGCGAACAAAAATGTCGTCTCTTGCCACATTTCAACTACTACTACCCCCATTTCCCTCCTCCTCCTCCTCTTCTTCTACCAAACCAACCTCTTTTCTTTGTCTTCTCCCCCTCCCCACTTCGCCTCTACAGCGCCGCGCCCACCTTAATCGGAATTCGCAACATTTTCATGGAATTCCACTCGAACACAGATCGAAATCTGGGCGGAAGTTTGGATCCTTCCGCTGCTTCTCGGGTAATTTCTTTATTTTGTCCCTTTCTTCATTTTGTGCTCCGATTGTTCCTCTTCAGTAGGTATTGCAGTTTTTAGGGCTTGTTTATTTATATTGATTGCCGTTATCTGATGGAGGTTTGTGACAAAGATGCAGAGTTGACTTTGTGAAATTATGTCTGTTGTTCTGAATTGGATTAGTTTGGAACCGGTTTTTATTAGGAGTGTTGATTGAATTGGTTACTTTTTAGGGGGAGGATATTGATGGAGATTAAGGGGAAGAAATTCAGTTCTCGTGCCTTATGAATTGGGTTTTAGAGCTTGTGAGGATAGAGGTTGTGTTGCTAGTTTATCTTTGATGGATTCTGCTCTCCTAACTAAATGGATGTCATGCGTGCAAGAAGTAGGCATGGACTTTATTGGAGTGTGATTCAAATTTGATATTGTTGATACTTAAGTCTTTGGAACATTGTTTTTTAATATTAATTTCAGCCAAATGATGCTGATATTTGAAAACTTTGTTCGGTAAAAGTGAAATGCAATTGAAATAACCATGTCATTTTGAATCAAAATGGGTTGGCCTAGAAGTCAATTAGGACTATTGTAAATAATAAAGGGTCAATGGGTATGGTTACCAAGTTTTCTTGACAAACTCTACAATCAGTAGAGTTGAATAGATGTATTGTGAGAATAGTCGATGTGAGATCCCACATCGTTGGAGAGAGGATCGAAGCCTTCTTTATAAGGGTGTGTAAACCTTTCCCTAGCAAACACGTTTTAAAAATCTTGAGGGGAAGCCCGAAAGGGAAAGCCCAGAGAGGACAATATCTGTTAGCGGCGGACTTAGGCTATTACCAATGGTATCAGAGCCAGACATTGGGCAATGTGCTAGTGCAGGCTAAGCCTCAAGGAGGATGGACACAAGGTGGTGTGCCATCAAGGACGTTGGGCCCAGAAGGGTGGCGGATTGGGGGATCCCACATTGATTGGAGAAGGGAACGAGTGCCAGTAGGACGTTGGGTCTCGAAAGAGGGTGGATTGTGAGATCTCACATCGGTTGAAGAGGGGAACGAAACATTCTTTATAAGGGTGCGGAAACCTCTCCGTAGCAAATGCGTTTTAAAAACCTTGAGGGGAAGCCTGAAAGGGAAAGCCCAGAGAGGACAATATCTTCTAGCGATGAGCTTAGGCTATTATAAATTGCATCAGAGCTAGACACTGGGCAATGTGCTAGTGCGGAGGCTGAGTCTCAAAGGGGATGGACACAATGCGGTGTGCCAGCAAGGACGTTGGGCCCCGAAGGGGGATGGACACAATGCGGTGTGCCAGCAAGGGCGTTGGGCCTCGAAGGGGGTGGATTGGAGGGTCCCACATCGATTACAGAAAGGAACGAGTGTCAGCGAGGACGCTGCGCCTCGAAAAGGGGTGGATTGTGAGATCTCACATCGGTTGGAGAGGGGAACATCCATTTTTTCTGTTCCTACAAAAAAAATTTTTTTTTTTTTTTTTTTTTCTTAGCGATGGGCTTGGGCTGTTTCAGTCAAAATGCAGATACAGATCAGTTGCATGGACTACCTCTGATGTGACCTTTTGTTCCTACATTTTTTTTTGGGTAATGCCCTATTTATATTCTTTTATTTGCTCTAGAATGGGTTTTCCATCTTCTAAAAAAGATCATCCATTGGCATCGTACAAATTTCATGAGGATTTTTAGACGTTCGAATGCTATTTCATCTTTGAAAACATGAAAACATAATGCTGTTTTTTGTATGGCAGCATTATCTCCCGAGCTGAAAACAACAATCGACAAAGTCGTTACGTCGGAGAAAGTCGTTCTGTTTATGAAGGGATCAAAAGACTTCCCACAATGTGGATTCTCTCATACGGTAGTACAAATATTGAAGTCTTTAAATGTGCCCTTCGAGACTATAAACATTCTAGAGAACGAACTATTAAGACAAGGACTGAAGGAGTATTCAAGCTGGCCAACCTTTCCTCAGCTGTATATCGATGGAGAGTTCTTTGGTGGTTGTGACATAACAGTTGGTAAGTTTCTGAACACATCCAAGGCTGGATACAGTGATATTATCAACACTGAGTATTGAAAACCCTTATTTGAAAAATGAAATATTTAGTTTATTAGTTAAAAAGAGTTCCCATTTCTTGGTTACAGAAGCATACAAAAGTGGAGAATTGCTTGAAGTGTTGGAGAAGGCCATGTGTTCTTGAAGGCCGTTGAAAGGTAAGGTTTGGCAATGCTTCTTGACTTATTTTTTAGTGATGGAAATATGTATATCAATATGACATTTATGTTACTCAAGGCTTTATGACAAAAGTTAAGGTTTGTTTTAATGTTTACTTCTCAAATGGTTAACTAAGAAAGGGTTGAAAGGAAAAAGAAATGAAGTTTGAACTTTAAGAACCCAAGATTTTATTCATACACGATCCTCTAGTTTTAGTCCTCTTATCATCTGAATCCCGAAAGGTAGAGCATAGCCTTGGTCCTCTCATCATCTGTTTCTCGAAAGGCAGAACGTAAGAACATCAGATTTTATTCAAATTAGCTACACGATCATCTATGTTTGGGTCCTCTCATCATCTGAACCCCGAAAGGCAGAACATAAGAATCCTAGATTTTATTCAAGAAAATTAGCTACACGAACATCTAGCCTTGGTCCTCTCATCATCTGT
Organism: Cucurbita argyrosperma subsp. sororia; assembly: GCA_018691285.1. Lineage (NCBI taxonomy): Eukaryota > Viridiplantae > Streptophyta > Magnoliopsida > Cucurbitales > Cucurbitaceae > Cucurbita > Cucurbita argyrosperma. The sequence continues at coordinate 4,481,518 of CM031885.1, read as the reverse complement.
TTCTCGAAAGGTAGAACGTAAGAACTTAAGATTTTATTCAAATTAGCTACACGATCATCTAGTCTAGGTCCTCATCATCTGATTTCCGAAAGGAAAAATTTAAGAACTTAAGATTTTATCAAGAAAATTAACTATACGATCATCTAGTCTGGGTCCTCTCATCATCTAATTCCAAGGAGAATGGAGGAACCAACGGGAATAAATGATACCATCTTAGTGTTAACATTCTGTGCAAACTCCAGCAAGAGCGCAACAAGAAGTTCCAGAATTTAACCCTCTGTAAGCTTCAATAGCATGCGTTGAACTGTTTTATAAGCCATTACTATTTTTAGTTGCAATTTTAGTGATAATTCATACGATTATATGATGGTCACGTTCAATTTCCCTAAACTTTCAAATGGTTTTTTATTAAAAACTTAATTACTAGTTTACATGCCAAAAGAAAATTTATGAAAACCAATCTAAAAGTGAGTAAACCGATCAAAATAGTAAGAATGGTTTGATGTACTGAATAAGCCACGTTATTCCCTATATGCGTTATTCCCTATATGCCTTTTCGGTCATCATTTGCGACACAACCAACTTGCTTTTACATTAAGCAAAATCATTCGGCTTCATCTTGCCTTTATTTGGGGCCAAGTTGTCTCATGTTTAACGCCGCATCTCATCGTCATTTTAGTTCCCAACACAACCTATACATCATGATGTCATTCCATGTCTCAGGATAGCTTGGCCATCTTAGCTTGCTCGAATACATCCATTGAAAATTGACCCATGTGTCACTCCATTCGAGTTCTCATCAGACATTAGACTCTCCTGTGTCCATGTTAGACCATTTACGATATCCGTTCCAGATAGCGAAACTAAAAGAATTTTCTCTCCCTTCACATATCTTAGCTAAACCCCTTAAAACATGAGAGTTGTCACCATAATTTCTTTTAGGAAGTCTTCTTGTATTTACCTGAAAGTCTGAGGACTTGAATTAGCTTTCGTCTCCAAGAAGTTAGCCAAACAATTCATTCGAGGAACTAATCGTATAAGACCTTTGTTTTGAGACAAAACCAATTGTACCAATATTATCTCTAATTTTCTTGAAACAACAGCTCTTTTGTTGTTAATACAAAAACACTAAATTTGAGAATCCTTTGGAGCTAAACAAACAGTAACGAAACTAACAAACGACAATGATAACGACATAAAGAGTTAGCGACAACAGAAGCGAAGATCACATGCTGCTATTGAAGCTAAAGTTTGGGTTTGGGTTCCCAAAGGAGACCCATCACATTGGAGAGGTATCAATTAGATGTGAAAATACTTCAAGTACTAAGTAATTGAAGTCCTTGAGTTCATACCCCCTAATGCAAGATGTAATATTGAACTAAAAACAACTCCAGATACAGAAATACATCTTCCTTCATCAGTACATGTTCTACTCGTGGAACAAACAAATATCAACAATATTACAACAGAGTAAAGTACATTGGCAAGATCTCTCTCGGCTATCCGAGCACGTACGAAGAACGAACTATATAAACAAGAGTACTACGACACAATGTGGTATCAGTAATCCTGCATGCTAGGAGTCATATACTGGCAAAACTATATGAAAACAGAGTGGATGAACAAAAAAAAACTGGCAACAAAGTATCTATTGACTAACCTCTCAAGACATTGTGTGTTCAACTGTCGGAATACCATGGTTGTGGAGTTCTACAAGGAGGTATGCTGAAAGATGCTGACGGGGAGAATCTTGATAGAGGTTACTGAAGTTTGGCTTACTAAATATACACGTGTTCGACGTTTGGCACTCGGTTTATGGCGTGGACTTGGTTGCTAAAGCACGAACCTCGGATTGAGTTGACAATAGCTTTTCTCTAAGAAATACATTATACTCGTACAAACTTTTCATACTCCTCAAGATATCGGACATACCGATATCAGAACTATCTTTGAAGTCTGCATTTGAAAATCCAGAAACAATTTTGAGCATAGGCATTCAAACAAAGAAATCATTCACAAATCCAATGTAAATTATCACTTTTCATCAATTAGTTATTGTGATGAAAACATGTTCCAAGACTAATCGTTATGTTCTTGACAGAAAAAACAGATATCATTCTTAAAGAAGAAGCAACAGTTACCTATTGAGGGCGGTGGTGGAATAATATCTTCAGGATGAGAAAAATCTCCCTTGAATGGAACAGTTAAACGTTGCTTCCCCTCATGGGTAGAACCAAGTACTTGATGGTGCAGAGGCTGGGATGGAGAACATGAACATTGGATGAGGAATGGTTCAACATTGAAGTTCCAATAATTTGATAATGGTTATTAAATCATTGTCTGTAACTTTGTCCTTATGTTGCTCAGGTAGCAGATTATCACCAAAAGGAGGTTTTTTCATAATTTTTATAGTTCTCGTGTTCATTATGCTTCTGTTTTTGGCCCACTGAAAACGATCTGACCTATGGGGTGTTAACTCTTTGAGGACGGCTAAGAATGTCTCTTAAAAGGAGCGGACAGGGTCTTTTCAAGCACGAATAGAACGAGATAAAGGGGGTATGCAACCTAGAGAGATGGCCATATCTCTTTTCTGAATGTAGTATCGAGGTTCAATTCATTTGAAAAAGAGGTCAGGAGACCGTGCGAATGGTTGAATTGATGACTTCACTTTGACCTCTTAGTAGCTTAAGATTTTTAGATTCATATAGTAACTTAACACGTAGCCTAAACAATTCAACGAATTATAAACATGAATTCGAAGCAGATAGATTAGAATTGCATAGTCGAAATTTTCATGCTAAATATAACAGCAAAACTCACTCTCTCTTGCTTGGTTGCTATCGTTCTCATTTCACGGTCAGTAGCTGTCGCCTTCGGAGATATCATATCATGCTTAGCAGTCTGCATATGATAAGTCTAATCAATTTGGAATTGGGAGAGATGGGGACTTGAAGGGAAGTTTCAGAAAATAAATTAGCTCATGTAAAGAATACAACAAGAACATTACCTCCTTGGTAAATCCATTTACATCTACGTGAAAGCTGATAGCAGTACTACTTCCACTACTTAACCCTCTCGGGCGTGACGATCCATTCTTACGACTTGATTGACCAATGCAGTTGGTGCAACTAGACCCTTTTGATGGATCACTATAATCATTATCCAGTGCACTGTAGCCCCATGTATACATTACATATTTCCTCAACTAGAAAATAAAATAAGTCAGTTCACCCATCATAGTTCATGAGGTTTAGTTCCAGTTAAGACTCTCGTAACCCGCCCCAAAATTACCGTTCGCCGTTCGCCCACCAATACCACCTTACACAGAGAGAGAACCTCCCTAGACAGAGAATGAGGGAGACATATATGTTTTGTTTTAGGGGGGGCTTAAAAATCTAGTAGTCAAGCGAGGTAACCCTTTCGAATTAAACTAATTTCCCTCATTTAAAGCAATAGAGAACAGGAAAAGTAAATAATATCAATTGACTGATATCTCAATGAGAGAAAAAGAGGAAGAAAAAACACCTTATTCCAATGTTCTTGTGCTTTTCTTCGATTTCTAACTTTAAGCATAACACTGTCTTCGTTGCGGAGCTTTTTAACTCTGTACTCGAGCTACAAAACAAACCAAGTTAGTTTAGCGAAACAATCACTCGATCTCGAAGAAAGAAGTGATAATTGGTTTCAGTGTCAATTTATGCTTAATGAGAGAGAAACTGGAAGGCACAGTTGGTTGTTTCGCATAGAATTTTCTTTTCATTTCAAATTAAATCAATATAATTGACAAGCTCAATTGTGAAATAATGTCAGATGCTATGATGACAACTTATAACAGGTGTTGTATCATATATAAACATAACCCAATGCTATGTGACACAAGTTCTTGCAAAGTAAGAAACTGGAAGAGGAAAGTTATGATGTCATAAGAAGTTTTAGTTATTATTTACAAGCTTCAGTTTCAGTTTTTGGGTAAAAGCCTTACCTGCACCAGAAGGTAGAAGAAAATGCTAAAAGTAATGCAATACAGACCACCAAGATCTGCAAGAAAGCCAACTGCATAGCAAAGAAATTGTGGGACCATCACAAAGTTAGTCAAATGCCATTATAAACATTAGTTACAAGATAAGATCTATTGGATGCATATAACTTGGTGAATCTTTAGCAAACCATTTACATTTAAACAGATCGATACGAGAATCTAGACATATTCATTCAAAAAAGAGTCATATTTAGAGGAAAAGAAGCATGGACACATGTATGACATAGAGGAAAAGGAGGAAGAACAAGCTCATTCAAGCGCTCGATTGGGAGATCTAAAGACCTATGAGACAAGACACAAGTTAGTAGTGTTGTCAACGGGGCGGGGCACGAGATACATTCCTCATCCCCATCCACACGGGATTTTAATCACTTTTGAGGGTTGAAGTGGGCTTGGGGATTCCCCTAGGGGAAAATTTATTGGGTTAAATGAATGATTGAGATTAAAATTTAGAACAAAAAATTGATGGCAAACACATAAGATAACAAGTCATAGGGACTACTATTGTTGTTTTCTTGCCTGCAATTACATGTTGGAAAACATTTAGGGAAAATAATAATAATAACCTCAATAACTGAGAAATAATTAACCCTCCCTGGAAAGAACGAGTTTTGTCGAGTTAACGTACTAGGAGAGCCATCCAAGTTACTAGAATTCAATCTGCTTTTCCCATACATCTCATGCTATCCAGACTATGAAATGACATTATTTCAGTGATATAATAAGGTATCTAGTGGCATACATAACCAAATATATTAGTGGAATAGTACGATTGCAAGAGATTACCCAATCCCGGATAGTTTATTGTGGTAAGTAATGAGCACGAATAATTTCGGTAATACAGTAAGAACTAAGTGGAAAATTTTAATAAAAGAAGAGGTGGCAATCAGGCTGTTCATGTAATACTTAGCACAATATTGAGGTAGATACAACATCTGAATCAACAACCATCCTTATCTCAAGATCCAAACAATTCAGTTTATTTGTGCAAACATACATAAAGAAGCATATAAAGGAGGGTGTGTACATGTGAATGAAGCAAAACACTTACCAGGACCGAAAATATTTTGACGCTCTACCTCGACAATGTATGAAGAGAGAAGATTGATGTACAAGGTGATGTTCAGTAGTCCATCATTGGCATTTTCAAGGGATAATTGGAGCTCATTGGTATTCTGAAAGGATGAACCTGATACAAACTCATGAAATAAAGGCTGCATGAGCTTGGAATCCTGGTTATTACGGTATATTCGTGGAAATAGGTTAAATTGCACGATATTTGCATTCTTCCCTCTGAATGTAACTGGTGTATCATCCAAATTGCTTCTATTTTTTAATGTTCCACTAACAAAACTTTCCTGATTCTTTTGAACATGATCCTTAGAAGAGAAGTTAAACTGAAATCCAACAGCACTTGCCGGGTTATTTGGAAGATCGATAAACTGCCATGAGATATAAATATCATCCTGAATGAAACGACATTTTTCGCACTTAACGCTTACAGTTGGCCCTTCACTCCTGTTTTGACAAGAGAAGTTTGCAAAATTTGACAGAGGCATTACTTTCTGTGCCAGAAAACCAGGGTTTCCGAACACAATAGTATCAAAACCACGTATATTTGAACAACTCATAGTCGAGACTGTAGTTATATTGAATTCCATGTCATTCACAAAGGAAACCAAGTCTGGTGCATTTGCGGCTTTCATGTTATGCACTTCGATGCTTCTCTTAGATATGATTTGGTAAAGCAGCCTGAGAAAGAACTGAAAGACCAAGTCAATATGAAACGAACATGGGAGAATTGATTTTAGTACACGACAGATGAAAAAATAAATAAAATTTGTACTTACGCAGAGAACAAGCCAGAGAAGACTATCCAACTTGCCATTGAGAACGTTCCACCAAGTTCAGTTTTACGTTTTGTAACTACCTTTTGGTCATCCTTCAACACAGATAAGGTTGCAAGCTAATTAATAAAAAGAAAGAACATTTATGCATAGGACTTTCCACTCCAAAAAGACTAAAAGTATGCAAGTCCAAAACGAAACCTCAGATAATAGGTTATGCGCTGCTGTTAAAATCACAAACAAAAGGGAAAGAAACAGAGCGATATTCAAGGAGACCCATAAATGCATCGAGTTCTTAACAGCTAAGCTTGAGTCGATATTCATTTAAAATGCATCGAGCCGATATTCAAGGTAATGCGCTGCTGATAAAATGCATCGAGTTCTTAACAGCTAAGCTCAATGAAATATAATCACAATCCCCCGCAGTGACTTCTATTTCTCCCACCAGAATGACCTCCCTAAAAATCTCTTTGGGAACAGCTACTATACCAGCAGTTTAAAACGGAAACTAAAAGGACAATTATTTCAGTGAATGTTTGTAGGGATTTTCTTGACGTAGTACAGAAAGGACTGTGGTCAAATTTGGATGAGTTGGATCCTTTTTTTCTCTCTCTCTCATTTTATAAGAGACAATTTCATAGCAATGTGAATGTAAAAAAGAATGGGAAAACCCCAATCCAAAGAAAGTCACAAAAAAAAAAAAAACCCTGGATTGAAAAGGGTAACGCTATAGTAAGAAGGATGAGAGAACATTTACAACAGGGAACCGTAGAGAAAACTATAGCATAAAAAAAACGAATGAAAGAAGATTCTTTGTCCTCGAAGATCTGCTGATTTCTTTGCTCCCACACTTCCCAAAAGAAGGCTCTTATAAAGGTCAGCCAAAGGATTTTCTTTTCTCTTTTTTGAAGGATGGCCTTAAGCACATGAGAGAAAACCAAGAGGATTATTTGGGAGGGCCATGTTCAACCAAAGGAAGAAAGGATGAGGCTCCAAACATCTTTCGCGAATTCACAGGAGAGGAAGATTAGGCTTTGGGATTATGTACTATTTTTACAGAGGGGGCACCATTTGGGAGACAGAGCCATGTAAGGCATTCTCCTTTGAAGGTTATCTTTTGTGTTTCGTGCTCGGTGACTGAGTTCTCAAAGAAAAAACTTCAGAGAGGAAGATTAGGCTTTGGGATTATGTACTGTTTTTACAAAGAGGGCACCATTTGGGAGATAGAGCCCTGTACGGCATTCTCCTTTGAAGGTTAACTTTTGTGTTTCGTGCTCGGTGACTGAGTTCCCATAGAAAACACTTAACCTTTTTCGGATAGGAGTCTTCCCAAAAACTTTATCTTATCTTCACTTGCTGATGTACAAAGAATCTATGTTTCCAAACGCAAGAGGAAGAGCTCATGAAAGAGTAAAATCTTCGAGAGGATTAAGACAAGTAGAACCTTTGCGTCCTTTTATTCTGGTTCCAATTTTGGATGTGCAAATCTGAATTCTCAAAATCATTAGAGTACTGTGAGAGTACTAGTTAGGGGTATATGGGTAAGATTAGTATGATATTAGTAAGGGAATAGTGGTCATTAGCTAGGGGTGCCTTGGTTATAAATAGAGCGTTTTTGGGACCTTAGAAGGAAGGGAAGGATTTTGGGTAGTGTCCATTGTGAGCTTGGGAGAGAGACAGTCCTCTAGAAAGGCTATTTGACGTTGTATCGGCTTGTGATATTGCAATATAGTTCAATATAGTTCTATACTTGGTAAGTGGTATCCTAATAAGTATCTGATTATTAAGGCTTTACTATAGGGAGAGGTTGGACCTTCCAGAAATCTAACATGTGAAGAGATGGTAGAGTTTGTTGGCTGGACCTTCCTTTTCTACATTCACATATGAACTTGAAAAGAATGCTAGGGAGAGGTTTCCACACCCTTATAAAGAATACTTCGTTTTCCTCCCCAACCGATGTGGGATCTCACAATCCATCCCCCTTCAGAGCCCAGCATCCTCGCTGGCACTCGTCCCTTCTCCAATCGATGTGGGACCCCCAAATCACCCCCCTTCGGGGCCCAGCGTTCTTGCTGGCACACCGCCTCATGTCCACCCCCCTTCGGGGCTCAGCCTCCTTGTGACACATCGCCCAATGTCAGGCTCTGATACCATTTGTAACGGCCCAAGCCCACCGCTAGCAGATATTGTCCTCTTTAGGCTTTCCTTTTCAGGCTTTCCTCAAGGTTTTCAAAACGCGTCTACTAGGGAAAGGTTCCACACCCTTATAAAGAATCTTCGTTCCCCAACTGACGGGGGATCTCACACAACACTTCCTAAATTGTTTGTTGTCTACAATGCTGCAAAATAATTTGTTCAACAGATTCAACAATGACACCCCAATCACTTAAAGGATTCCTCTAACGAGTCTCTTGTGGCCTCAAGTTAAAGAAGAACCAGAACTTATCAGAAAAACGCTACCATAACTAACTTTGGGAACCCCGGGAAAAGTAAAATAAGCTTCAAACTGGTATTATCCAAAAAGGTACTTCCTTAATACTTTTCCCTTTTTCTCATCCATACAAATTGGAGGTTTGTAAGGAGTTCCTTCTCCCTTATTGTATTTTTAACATCAATAGAAATCGTGATGGTCCATAGTGTTTGATTGTCAGCTCTTTTCAGCTCACCTGGTTCAGACATAGATTACTGAAACTTTATGAGTGCCATAGCAGAATTCATGAATAACTATGAACTTCATCAAACTTAGTAACGTACATTAATGCCAGTGAACCCAAGAAGCTCACAATTAATTCTAGCCATAAAGTTTAAACAAAACCGCCATAATTAAAGCCATACGTAACCAAAGCAAAGCCATTAACTTCCATGAAATGTGAGAAAAAAAACTATATAACCCATCAAACAAGTGTAAATTTCTAGAAGATAGAGCTAAGAGCTAACCAGCCAATGTCTTGTAGAAAAGCAAACATCCAGTCTGCTAACCCACCATCTCATCCTGAACCAGATATTTCTGCCATCCCCAAGCTTCATAAATCTAAGGAATATGCAGAAAAAGAGCCAACAAAGCAGCATGACCAGAGTAGCCTTAAGAAACACAGCCTGAGACTGCGTGATCTTCCTGATGGAATCAAAGGCGAATATGATCTCTGGGAAACTAACAGCAGAGTTCTCGAGCCGGCCTGTAGTAATGGCCGAAGTACCGCTGAAAACAACACAGCTGTTGCTGGTTCGATTGAGAAGCTGCCCTGGTGGGCATGCACAGAGGCTGCCATTGTAGCGGAAGCTATTGCTTGGACATGACATTCGCGATCCTTTAACAACAACCCAGAAATTTAACCTCGAGAAGCTGAAAATGGGATGTGGGGTTTCTGAAAATCAATGCACCCCAACACTTCGATCACAACTCTAGTTCTCGATCATTGAGCCTACAACACGATACAGCTAACTTCCGAATTGGGGTAGTTTTGATTTTCATGGATTATCATGGAACAATGATAACAATGGAGGAAACTAAAAAACCATCAAGCAAACGGGAAGAACACGTCTAATTCACCACAGATTAAACCAGGAATTGGGTTATTGGGTGAATCAAGAAACACCTAAACAAAATCTGTAAAGGGTTTCCAGATTTTTAACTCATCCTTTCCTTGATTTACCCAAACGTGGGCGAGAATCTACGAGCTGTGGAGGGCAATGGGAGAGAAAAGGGATAACAAATTAGTGGCCGCCTCGTGGGGTTTCTGGAAAAATCGTAATGGAATTGGATTACCTTTTGAATATCTTTTTACCTTTTTCTCCCGTTTGATTCTGAATTGTTTTGGGGAATGTGGGTCGAAGTTATGAGCCGGCGAAGAAACGAATTGGGAGGGAAATAGAAAGAGGATCATATTGTGAGTTGTATTTTGTTCCTCCGTGAACAACGGTCAATTCTTTCTATCATTCAAAGCCAAATAAGAGCACGGCTAATTGAATCGACATTGGAAGCTGCGCGCTCTCATGGCCATCTCCTCCTCTCCATGTAAATTTTCAATAATGGTTCAAATTGTTGGTCATTTTCAACGATGTGTACGTTTGAATTCTTTCATTAATAAAGATATCATAAATTTTGTATTTTGTGTTTAAAATGTTTTTAAATTTTTTAAAAAAATTTAAAAATATTATTATCTTTAATTTTCAGCAGAAAAGATTAGTAGATTATTTCAAAAATACCTTTCATATTAATTTTTAATATTATAATCAAATAATACTCTCTGCATTGGGATTGTGACGAGACATTTTGGGAAAATCAAAGCTATGAGACCTTATGCTAAAAGTGGACAATATTATATCATTGTAGAGAGTGTGTTCATCTAACTTGGTATCAGAGCCCTTTCGGTTTAGCATCCTCGATCCTTTCTTTTCAATGGCTTCTGAATCCTTTACTGTTCTTCCCCACCACCTCTACTGGCTTTCACGCTGCAGGGGCAGTCTCCATGGCTGCCACAAGCGGAGCCGATTGATTACTCTTCGGTTCCACCTTTTTTACTTTCAAATCACCCTTCGTCATACTCTGTACATACAACCTCACCTTCTCCAACACAATCGGTTTCCCCTTAGCCAACAAAACTTCTCTAATTTTCTTCTCAATTGGCCCTTCATCCAAACCCTAACCTCATAATCCTCATGGGCGTTCCCATAAAAAAATATACAGAATCTCAAGAAACCTATCGACCTTTTGCAGAGATTTACCTTTGGAATCTGGGCTCTGCACTAGCCTCTTCGCCAACCAAGTCACCGCCACCCTTCTTGCTAAAATTGGCTTCTTCACCCACTGTGGCGACTCTTCCGACTTCAACATTGTCTTGTCCCATGCTCTAGAGTTTCCCCTTCTACTTCTTGGGTTAGACATATTCTCACTAGAGCCTTTTGGGGAAGCCTAAAGCAAAGGCATGAGAGGTTATGCTCAAAGTGGACAATATCATACAATTGTAGAGAGTCGTGTTCATATAACATGGTATCAGAGTCATTCCCTAAACGTAGTCATGTCAATAGAATCCTCAAATGTCGAACAAAGGACTCCAAAATAAAAAAAAAAAAAAAAAAAAAAAAAAAAAAAAAAAAAAAAAAAGAGTCAAGGCTTCTCGAAGGCATAGTAAAAAAGACTCCAAAAGAAAAAGAAGTCTAGCCTCAATTAAAGGGAGGCGTACTCAGTTCAAGGGAAGGTGTTGGATGAAAGTCCCACATCGACTCATTTAGGGAATGAAAGGAATATAATCTTCATTGATGTGAGGCCTTTCAAAGCAAAACTACCCGAAAGTATTATTGAAATTTTTAAAAATTTAAAAGTTTTTTTTATTTTAGAGAAAGTATAAAGTATATTTTTATTAATTTAGTTTCTTTTCCCTAATTTCAATTTTAATTAACATTGAATTTGATTTTAATTTTGTTAATAGATGTTTGAACTAAATTGGAGCATATATTATTAAATAAAGCATCGTCATTCGAAAATGGATATTAAAATATTTATTAGATTAATTGGTTTTTTAAAAAGAATCTATTAAATATTTTTAAAATTATGGTGGTACGGTTCAAATTAAATATTTTTATTATTATTTAAAAAACGGAGATAATATATTAAAATATATTTTATCTATAATATATATCTAAGACACAGATATTCCAACATTAATGTATCAAATACCACAAATATATACGCTCTATATTTAATATTCGATTCGAACGATGGGAATCTTATAAATTTATAGACTATACGCTTCAATGACACAAAATTTATCCAATTAAAATTATTAATTAATTAATTTTCGTTCATTAACTCTAGATAGAAATGAGCATCAAACATCAAGAATCGACCTGATCAATTCAATCGATTGAATCGAAGTCGATCGATCAGTTTGGGTATATATGTTGGTCAACGTCGGTTTTACACATAGCTTATAACGACTCTAAATTTCTACTAACTTAAAGTCGCTACCATCTTCATAACATGTGGAAATAGACATTTAATATATTTTCATAAAAACAATGTCGTGAACTTACATGTTTCAAAAAAGGTCTTTAAAGTAACATAAACGAAATATTAAATAAAAATAAAGTAAATACTAAATTTGACAACGTCTTGTACTAACCTAAGGTCTAGGAATTTAAATACAACTATCCTATACATGTGTCGTGGTCTTTACTTGCGGTATCGTCGTTAGCTGTACAAGTGTATCTTGCCTTTATCTGAAAAAAAAATAGAAGTAGCACAGATTTGAGTAAAATACTCAGTATGTGACCTTACTATTAGAGTCAGGAAATGCAAACACATACAACTTATGATTAATGACCTATAGTTAAAATTATTGTAGAGGTGACTTCTAGCCCAGATAAAATTGGATGTGTAGTACTTCCCTACCCATGACCCATGAGTGCAAATGTGAATCCACCAGGTGGTTTGCACACCCTATGGGCCCATCATAGTCGGGCTAGTTGTCTATAGCCGAACGTTCGGAGGTTAGCAAGACCTCAAATATCATGTAAGACACGATCATCATCATCATCATAGTGTACGCGTCCGTACTCATTATTATAAATGGGAAAGTAACACGATGTAAATGAACACGCAATATGCATGAGAACCTTATAGTTTTCGTCTTCAATTATTATTACACGACCATATACATCGTTCACATATTACCCTAGATAACATGCATGCATTAGGCTTCATATATTCGTCATCATTAACATCATTTAGGGTTGTCTCATTAAACTATTTATCATAATGCAACATGAAATCTGATACATGCACATTATCTTAGTATGAAATAGCATCATATCGAGTCTTATCGTCATCATGCATCATCATCATATAACATCACATCATACAAACTTACATCATCATAGTAAATTTTTTTTTATAAGAAGGTAGAAAGGTTAGGTATACCTATTTACTTACATATATATATATATATATATATATACACACATATATACATACATATATATATATATACACACATATATACATACATATATACATGTATACATACATATATATATTGGTAAACATGCCTAAAGTGTTCTCTTAAAAGAAAGGAAATTGCGGAATGAGAGTCCACGACGGCTGTGATAAGTATAGTGGAGCCCATGTCTCCACGAAAGTTCATAAAAGTTGAAAGTTTTGCTCTAAATTTTCAGACAACGACGCACATACTGCGACCCTCCGCTTCAAGGAACCTCCAAATCTCTCGGAAACGCATACCAAATCCTCTCCAAGGAATCATCCCTCACATTTCAGTTCTTCGATCATATTTCTCGGCTTTGAGCTTTGATGGTAGCAGCTCTTCGAGCTTCTGGTTCTATTTTTTGTTTTGTTTTTTTGTCCTCCTGTCGTAATTCTTTCCGTTTTAAATTAATTTTATTTCTTTAGCTACCCTTTATCGTTTTGTTCGGTATTCAATCACTTGGTATGTGTTTAGTCAGTTGCCCAATTCGAACCGAGTGTGCGTGCGTGTCTGTCTCATGTTGGGGAGTTTGGACTGTGCTTTGTTTTGGTTATTCTTCGGTGTTTTTATTTTTCATCGTAGTGGATGATTAGATTGTTCATTTTGTTTTTTTAGCTTTTCCTTAATTTGTGCCTTTTCACTTGTTACTTTCCCAATTGGCCGAATTCAGTTTCTTCTAGGTACCCGTTATCGTTTTGTTTGGTAATCAATCACCTGGTGTGCGATTCGTCATCAGCCTAAATTGAACCGAGTGTGTCCGTGTGGTTCTGTTACATGTAGGTGAGTTTGGAGTGTGCATAGTTTGGTTGATCTTTGATGTTTTTCTGTCGTAGTATATGTGTAGATTGTTCATTTTATTTTCCATTGTCTTTTACTCTTTCCTTAATGTGTGTCCTTTTGCTTTTATCTATTCCCGTTAGACCGGATTGGGTTTCTTGTGTTTTGCAGTTATTGCTTCATATGGTGTTTGTAATGGTTTTATTCAGTAATCAATCACTTTATGCATCATGTCTTTGTGTCCATCACATGTATGGGAGTGTGGATTATGCATATGATATTAGATGTTTGTCTATCGTTTTAGATGAGTTGTTTGTTCAGTTTTTTCCATTTCCTTTTACCTTTTACCTTTTAGTTGATGTGTGGGATCCCACATCGTTTGGGGAGGAGAACGAAATATTCTTTACAAGGGGGTGGAAACCTCCTCCTGGCAGACGCGTTTTAAAAACCTTGAGGGGAAGCCAGAAAAGGAAAGCCCAAAGAGGACAATATCTGCTAGCGGTGGGCTTGGGCTATTACATGATGTGTATGTGTTCCCTTAAAGAGTAGATAAAAATGGTGTTAGAGGTTGTGGTTAGGACAATATTTGCTAGCGGTGGGCTTGAGATATTACATGATGTGTATGTGTTCCCTCAAAGAGTGGATAAAAACGGTGTTAGAGGTTGTGATTAGGACAATATCTGCTTGTGATGGGCCTGAGCTGTTACATGACGTGTATGTGTTCCCTTAAAGAGTGGATAAAAATGGTGTTAGAGGTTGTGGTTCTAATATTTTGTAATTGTATTGTGCAAATGGGACCGAGTGTGTGAAAGATGATGTGTTAAACGAAATGAATGAGGGAAGTCTCTTTTGCGGTCTTTTGAAACGTTTGGGTTTTGAGAAATAAGAGAGCTTTAGTAGTGCTGTAGAGATGTGAAGAGTTCATGAGAAGTTTGAGCCCTGGGTAGGTTTAATGCCTCTTAGTTTGTGTTTATACAAATCTCTGATTCTTAACAACAGAAGCCTTTTATGCAATGATCCATCTTCTTTAAGTTCGTGGATGAGTCAATGATCATTGGAGCTCTTTTCTACACGTGCTGGCTTAAGTTTGTTTCTTTTATTGGGTATCTTGTTGGTTTCTTGGCCTTTTTTTAATTTTATTTCTATGAGTTAGGTAGGATAGTGTCACTGTGTAAGTCTGTTCCTCAGGTGTCTTAGCTGTTTTTTCTTTTCTTTTTGGGGATGGTTCTGTTATTCTCTTTGTATGAATGGGTGTGAGACTTATATGTTGGTTTCATTAGCAATAGGACTTCGTTTTCTCCGTAGAAAATTGAAGCATTTTTGTTAGCTTTTTTCACGAGCAATAGGACTTCGTTTAAAGCTTGCTACATGACTCTCAGAGTGCCGCCGCGACTGTGTATGTATGTTGGGGACTTTTTTCTCCCTAGAAATTTTATTGATAGATTGGGGTTACTTATCTGGGTTTACTTCACACATTCTTTCAAGCTATGCTTATTTTGCTATCTTTGTAAGCTTTCAAATTTCAAATGTCAATGAGAAGTTCTGTCTCTTGTTTGAAAACATTATGGAATATGGATCCTTTGTTGTGATATGGTAATGTAATTTTTTTTTTTATTATCTCTTATTTATTTAGTTTTATCTTTCCAGGGGTTAAGTACTTCCATACCATCCCATTTAGTTTAGTATATTCAATCAACAATTTAATTCGTCATTGATTAGGATTATGTTGTGAAGGTTATAATATTGGTAGAACTGTAAAATTTGAAACCTCAGGTAATTTCCTTTCTGTTTTTGGACAGGATGTTTGTTGGGTTGTTCTTTCATTGATCACAGACTGAACAAATTCTGTGGTTTGATTGAATGTGTGGCCTTTGATTTCCACATAAGTAATCAAATTTATAGTATGCAGAAATGGCTTTAAGAGCGATATTGGTTAAGAGAAGGCACCGTTTCAGCTCTGAGAATCTGTCTACCAGCTTATATCTAAGGTTCTCCAGATTTGAACATGAGCAAGCATCTCAAGCTGATGATTTACAGAGGTTGGGCTGCATTTTCCATTCTCCACCTGTAGCTATTGATAGACGATGCGAAGGTGGCTTATCTTTAGTTGTTAGAAAGGAGTTTTTATCCTTCCCAGTTGCAGAATATTTTCGAAGTAATCTTCTAAAACCTCAAAATTTTGGTCATGGAATTGGAAGAGGAGTGTCAGCTTCCTGTATGGGTGTTAGAAATGTCGTACAACTTTCACATTATTCTACGACGGCCACAGCTGGTCCACCTGAATTTGGTGGTGATAATGCTAGAAATGAAAAACAAGCTGCGAAGAGGATTAAAGAGCCATCACCAGAAGATTGTGATCAAGCAGTTGAAGGTTTGAGTACAGTTAAAGCACAAGCTAAGAAGATGCAAGAATCCCAGAAAAGTGCTGAATCTTTGTTGAAAAGCATATGGGCTAAGCTTCTAGGAATAGGTCCTGCTTTGAGAGTTATTGCTTCTATGAGCAGGTTTTTAATTATTGTTCTTCTCGCATCATATTTGATCTAAAGTTTGACTCTCATAGTGCATTGAACAGTATTATATCATGTAGGGAAGACTGGGGTAAGAAGCTTCACCATTGGAAGGATGAATTTAAATCTACAATGCAGCACTATTGGTTGGGTACAAAACTTTTATGGGCAGATGTTAGGATCAGCTCGAGGTTATTGGTGAAACTTGCAGGTGGGAAGGGCCTTTCTCGAAGGGAGAGGCAGCAACTCACACGCACCACAGCTGATATTTTCAGGCTAGTTCCTTTTGCAGTTTTTATTATAGTTCCGTTCATGGAGTTCTTATTGCCAGTCTTCCTGAAATTATTTCCCAACATGTTACCATCAACCTTCCAGGACAAGATGAAGGAACAGGTAAATGTTGCAGAGCTGGGTGGAGATTGCGAAGCATGTACTCCATCGCGCAGTTCATTGGTTGTTTGTTCTTTGATTTTGGAACTTAAGTCTTTTGAACTTAACTCTCCTGCCATTTTTCTTCCTGTGCTGGTGTTTGTACTACATTCATTTCTATTGCTGAAATTGCTGTTTATTTACAAACTATCTTTTCACGAACAAACTATTATGATAAGTATGTAGCTTATGCATGGAAACATTTTTTGTCACATCTGATTGTTGTGATCTCTTTGGATGAATGAAAATTGTTTTTTTTAATCAATGAAATTGTTTCATATCCAACAATAAATAAAAAAACAAAGGAAATACATTGTTTTGGCTCATGACATTTGAGAGATGTGAGTATGAATCTGTGATAGTAAAAATTTGAATGATTTGTTTATTGAAAGGCAATTAAATTTTGCTTCATTATGGCCTTCGACTTTAAGTAGCTTACACTGTTTCTCTTTTACATATTTGTTGTTCTGACCTTAATACTTGTGGATCAAGGGAGATGGAACATTTTGTAATGAATGTAGCTCTTACATCTGAAGCTCTGCCTTCTATTGGACGAGATAGTTCGTAGATCGCTAAGTCATATGTTTTCTCTCTGTCTCTCTGTCTCTCGACAGAATAGGTCTGATTTTAGTTTCCATCTTTCAGGAGGTACTAAAAAGAAGGTTAAATGCTAGAATAGAGTATGCCAAATTTCTTCAGGATACTGTGAAGGAAATGGCCAAGGAAGTCCAAAACTCCAGAAGTGGAGAAATTAAAAAGACAGCAGAAGACCTCGATGAATTCATGACTAAGGCAAGTCGATTTCATCCTCCATTCCTGCAGTGTGTGTTAATTTGGTTTTACCAGCTTTGTCTACCACAGCTGATACACCTTGCTCTATGGGGATGTTATATTTTGCTTATATAGGTCAGAAAGGGTGCTCGTGTTAACAATGAAGAAATTTTGGGATTTGCCAAGTTATTCAATGATGAGCTTACATTGGATAACATAAGCAGGTCAAATTTTTGTTTATTAATTATGTTCTTCTATCCTTCAGCTTTTATTTTCTTTTAATATATATCCAGTGAACGTTCATTTATTTGCAGGCCTCGGTTGGTGAATATGTGCAAATACATGGGTATCAGTCCATTTGGTACTGATGCATATTTGCGCTTTATGCTAAGGAAAAGACTGCAAGAGTAAGAGTCTCCTATCAACATGACATGCATAATTCCATCGCTTGTGCATTTTATAATTCAGGATTTGAAGTTTTTAGCTGTAAATATGTTGCAGCTTCAATGTACTTGTTCTTACATCTACCACTTTACCAGTTTGTCGTGTTAAAAAGGTTTGGTAATGGTCAAGGACATTTTCTTTAATGATTATTATGCATTCTATTCGAGATATTTTTGTGAAAGTTCACCTAAAAGTTTTTCATTTTCCTTCTCGTTTCAAGTTTAGTTCGACTTTTATTTGAAAAATGAAACATATGGTCTCATCAACAATGAGGAAATTTCCTTTCAGCCACGTGAGTAGTTTTACGTAATCACTTGTGATTGTTCATTACTACACCAATTCTATTAACTTTCATAGAAGATTGAATCATTTTGCGAGCAAGAAGCGGAACTACAGGGATGAAATGAAAAGTGTTTCTTACGATTACGCCCAACAGCCCACTTGAGCAATTTGCCATTCTCCCAAAGTGTTACCCTTTAGAGAGATACTCAACTTGCTGATCTGTGTGGCCTTTGATGATATTAAGCTTCTTGTTGTAAGAGTTGGTATGGAAGCTTTATTAGAGAAGGATGTATATTACCATAAACGTAATGGTTCTGACCACTATTTCTTCACTCTTTGAATTATTCCATGAATCAATTTGTGCTAATTTAATGTCTTATCTTTTGTCTCTGTGGTCATCCATATTTCTTTGCTAGAGAGGCTGCATCTGAGGAAGTTGTTGATAAATTTCAAGTATTTTCTTGTTTACAAAATGTTGGGTGGGAGATGCCAAAAGTGACATGAAGTCATTACATTTTTTGTAGTCAGAAATTTCTCTCTATAAAGCACGAGGTTCTTTTATATTTGCAGGATTAAGAATGATGATAGGATGATTCAGCTAGAGGGGCTGGAATCTCTTTCAGAAGCAGAGCTTCGTCAAGCCTGTAGAGAACGAGGTTTACTTGGATTGCTTTCTGTTGAGGAAATGAGACAACAGGTTTCCTCTTTTCCTTGTTTCTATATCAATTGTTCTAAATGGATTATATAAGACCTAGGAACACTATACCTTCTGTATACGGTGCGTCGGCCTTTACTTTCTTCAATTGAACCATGATTTTTTGTAACTCGCAAGCTGTCCAGCTCTGTTATGTCTGCCACCAATTCCACTGGTTTTATGAAGCAACAACAACATTCACCCTTCTTGTAACCTTTTCTATATTTTGGTTGCACTTTGTATTGTTCGAGGCCTATCGTTTTCGTGGCTCCTCCTATTATACATCCGTTCTTCTTAACTAAAGATGGTTTCTTATCCTTTATTTATCCTGCTTGGAGATTTTAATTAGCTTGCTTAAGTAGATCTACAGTGACCCTCCTGGGCTATATCAGCCTACTGCTTTAATTTGTGTGAAATCGTTAAATTGGAACGCACGTGCATAGTGAAAAGTCTTTTCGCTCTGACGTAAAATATTGGTTATTTCCTGTAGCTACGTGATTGGCTGGATTTATCTCTCAACTACTCTGTACCATCTTCGCTCTTGATTCTTTCTAGGTAAATTAAATACTTTCTGTGGCTTTTTTTCTCATTGTAAGACAATGAAATATGTCTTCTAATTGATAACCAATGCAGAGCCTTCTCTGTGTCTGGAAAGGTGAGACCAGAGGAAGTTGTACAAGCAACTCTCTCCTCCTTGCCGGATGAGGTTGTGGATACCGTAGGGGTGACAGCTTTGCCATCTGAAGATACTGTTTCAGAAAGAAGAAGGAAATTGGAGTTCCTAGCAATGCAAGAAGAGATGATAAAGGTTGTGGGGGGCTTCCTTATTGTTACAATTATTACTATAAGAAAAGTTATGGGAGAAGGGGCGTTGCCAGCTTGATTTGATGTACTTGAGTGGCTGATTCTGTATGAGTTACCTAGATGATCTAGGTTTCTTATTCTCGTTGTATTGGATTAGTTGTTTCGAAAAGGCTCGGGTTTTTGATGCTCTTCATAATATATATATAGGAGGAAGAAGAAGAAGAAGAGGAGCTGGCTAAGATGCAAGAAACTGCTGGTGGTCAAAAGGATGTAGCACTAGAAGAGATGAGTAGTCCAACTACTGGAGAAGAACCCAAAGAAAAAACAAAAACAATGGAGAAACAAGAGCAGCTGTGTGAACTCAGCCGTGCATTGGCAGTTTTAGCTTCTGCTTCTGTAAGAATTGACAACAACTTGTGATTTCAAGCACTTGCGTTGTTGCTCTCTTCTATTTTCTTTGCATTTACACGTGTTGTTTCGTTTAGTCGGTCAGCAGGGAACGCGAGGAGTTCTTACAGCTCGTAAAGAAAGAGGTATTACTTGTTATTCCTTCTTGTTGTGTACCTGCAAATTAGCCTAACAACATAAATGTCAATAGGTTGGTGAGTTTTTTCATTGTCTCTAAGATAGTGTCTAAGATAGATCCACCGCTAGCAGATATTGTCCTCTTTGGGCTTTCCCTTTCGGGCTTTCCCTCAAGGCTTTAAAACGCGTCTACTAGGGGAAGGTTTCCACACACTTATAAATGGTGGTTTGTTCTCCTCCCCAACCAACGTGGGCAAAAGAATCCAGTACATGACTAATTGGTTGGTGTTTTTTTTTCTTGCTATTGTCTCCATTTCCAGATAGACCTGTACAACAGCATGGTCAAGAAAGAGGGTAAAGATGGTGAAGAAGAAGCAAGAAGGGCTTACAAAGCTGCAAGGCAGGATACCGACCAGGATGCTGAGTCGACTTTAGGTCGCAAGGTTTCGTCGGCACTTATTAACAGGGTAACATGATTCTTCATCATAATCGTATTTCATGAGCTTATTTTGGTCTCTCGATGCTAACTCGCTATCAATTGTTTTGCTTCTGTCTCTGATCTGTACCATGTTTTCAGATTGATACGATGCTTCATAAGCTCGAAAAGGAAATCGATGATGTTGATGCCAAAATCGGGGATCGTTGGCGATTGCTGGACAGGTTTTATAGTTGCCGCTTTCTAATTTTATGTGAATCATGTGAGTGTAACTATGTATATGGTACTTCTTTGCAGGGATTATGATGGCAAAGTGACAACTGAGGAGGTTGCATCTGCTGCTATGTATCTCAAGGACACCTTGGGTAAGGAGGGAATTCAGGAAATTATCAGCAATCTCTCCAAGGATAGAGGTAAGCAATGTTGCTTCATTTTACTCTTCTGCCTCTGTTTCTTGTCCCTGACATGTAATGCTGATTTTAACCCAAGGGTGCTTCGTCGTAAGAGTTAGAACGTTTAGAGATACTTTACGTGGTCGTAGGTTCAAACCCGAGTTAAAAACTTAATAACTTTATAAGGGTGTGAAAACCTCTCTCTAGCAGACACGTTTTAAAAACCTTGAAGGAAAGCTCAAAGAGGACAATATCTACTGGCGGTGGATTTGGGCTGTTACATTTAACGTATTTGGAGTTATCCTTAAGCCCATGATCTACTCGTTACCTTAGAACATTGAGACATCAAAGACCATCTTGATATGTGGAAATCACTACAAGGGGAGTAAGATTCGGATTACTTTGTTGATCGAATATCTCAAGGCAAGAACATTGTTTGAGATTCGAATCACTCCACAAGCATGATCGATCATGTCTAGCTCGAATGATTCTTGTTGATCAAATATCTCAACGCAAGAATACTTGTTTGAGATTCGAATCACTCCACAAGCAAGATTGATCATGTCGAGCTTGAATGATTCTACATGCAACCTAAACTACATAGAATTGCAAATAAACTTAGTCATTGTCTAAAGAAAGCACAAATGCTCCTTATACTATATTTTCGAGGTCTTCTTACAAATACAACATACATGGCTTTATATATTCTCAAAATGAAACTATTAAAGACATCCCAAGAGTTACATTCATACTTAATGCCCATAATTAACCATTATGTAAATGTAACCTAAAGTAAATAAAAAGTCTTAAAATATATTAATGTAATACAGTCACTTTAAATTACTCAAAATTGTAATCCACCCTAAATTTATAACATGAAACTTCATTCTTGTTCTGGCATGAATTGAAATATCTTTTGATAATTTCGACAATACTTCACATCTTCATTGAAGTATATTGTATGATTGATATCTCTTGATTCATATCACATCTAGTTCTTGAAGTCTTAGTATTTTCGTTAATGAATCTAGCGTTGCTACTTTCTTTTAACAGAAGGAAAGATACTCGTTGAGGACATTGTGAAGCTAGGCAGTGCAACAGAGGAGACGGATGCATCCGAAGCAGGAAAGTCGTAAAGGAAATGCACCATGTTACCCTTAGCCTGGTTGGCCTTAGGAGGAGAGTATATACAGTAATGAAGGTTACAATAATTAAGAAATCCTTTTCGAATGCAATAAAGAACAAGGACAAGTGTTGCAGAGTCGGGCAGAAGATTTGAATCTTGGATCTTTTAGTCGAAGGTACACGCATTATGTCAGCTAAGCTATGCTCGTTTTAGCAGCTTTTTAAGGCATGTCTTGTTCTTAAGAGCACATTTTTATAGAAGTTTTGAAAATTGATCAGATAAATGGTCAGACGATTAATTGACCTATTATAATTTAAAATAATAGAATAGACTAAACTATCTTTGTCTTACCACTGCCATTAATAATTACGGTAACTTTTCAATAGCTCCCTTAATTGTGTACGATGAATTTTCTTCGTCCCACAACAGACTATTAGCTTAGTGGTAGAGTAAACAAGAATATCGATCATGTCTCTTGCTTTGAGAGAATTCACATAGGTCAATCTGTAGGGAGGCGAGACAATCAGGAAACAATCTACGACAATCAATAGAGAATTCACCCATGACCTAAATTACTGCAAGCGTTGATTCTCTAGCCTTAATCGGTCATCATCGTCTTTAATAGTCAACCACCATCACCTCTTTTCATCGTTAATGTCATGTGTGGCTTATGTACTTCAGTCATCGATGAAGATCTATGATATGAACCAAGAGACATCAATCATATAATATACTTCAATGAAGATGTGAAGAAAAGGTTGTCAAAATTATTAAAAAGATGTTTCAATTCATGCTACATTGAAGAAGAATGAAGTTTGATTGTTGTAAATATGTGAAGAAAAGGTTGTCAAAATTATTAAAAAGATGTTTCAATTCATGCTACATTGAAGAAGAATGAAGTTTGATTGTTGTAAATTTTGGGTGATTGTTGTAAATTTTGGGTGGGTTACAATTTAGAGTAATTTAGAGTTATTGTATTTTAAGACTTGTTATTTAATTTTGGTTACATTTACATAATGGCTAATTATGGTCATAAAGTAGGAATGTTACAACTTTCGAAATACCTTTATATAGTTTCATTTTTTAGGATATAGTAAAAAAAGCATTTGTGCTTTTCTTTCGCCAATGGCTAAGTTTCTTTGCAATTCTATGTAGTTTAGATTGCATGTAGAATCATTCAAGCTCGACATGATCAATCTTGCTTGTGGAGTGATTCGGATCTCAAACAAGTGTTCTTGCGTTGAGATATTTGATCAACAAGAATCATTCAAGCTAGACATGATCGATCTTGCTTGTGGAGTGATTCGAATCTCAATCAAGTGTTCTTGACTTGAGACAATCGATCAACAAGGTAATCCGAATCTTATTCCCCTTGTATTGATTCCTTATCATATCAATCTAACTCAACTTTTGGTTATTAGAAATAGACTTCAAATGAACTCGATACTTATTTTAATTTTATTATTATATTTATTGATACGAGGTTGGGTCATAATATCTATTAAATGCTTAATTTAAAAAACAAATGCTTATTAAATATGGCATTAATCGTTACCACACCATAATTTTGTTTAATTAATTAATTGTTGAGTTAAACATAGTTTTGATGTGTTTGTATATTTAATAAACAAAAAAATAAAAATCAAAGCTTTCAGAAGACGGCTCTTTCTTTTCCCGAAGCTTATTCAAATATTTGAAAACTTTTGGCCAAATTCTCAAATTTCATACCCAAAAACACAGACCAATCGGTGGTCGACGCGTGGGATCGAGACAGCTCCTGTTGGGTTTTTGCTCACTGTTCCTAACTCCTTGAAGCTCAGAGTGTCACCACACCCGCTTCTTCAACCTCTTTCTATCTCTCTCTCTCTCTCTCCCCCGTTACAGACAGATTCCTTTCCTCTCTCTCTTCAATTTGTGGGTCAACTCGGCCCGATCCGGTTCGCTCGCTCTTCTTCTCTCAACATTGCTTGTTTTCTCACTTGGTTCTTTCCCCGCTACTTTGTTTTCTGCTCATTTTCCTTCAATTCCCTTCACGACTTCGCTTTTCTGGGATTTCTACCTGATTCTGTATCTGGGTTCGAGTTATTTTGCGCGTTTGTTAGCGGAGTTGTGGTGTTCGAGCATTCGTGGGAGCCCCACTTGGGTTTTGGGAACTGAGGTCTCTTCTTTTTGGGGTTCGAAGTTCTGGGGGTTTTGGTAGCTTGGTTTTCTCTTGTTTTTGTTACTTGGGGTTTGTAGTTCTCGGGGTTTCTGTGTGGAATTTGGTTGGAGGTGCCTAATTTGTGTGTTTAGGGGTGGAATTTGGGGGTTTTTTTGGTGGGTTGGAATTAGGGTTTTTGTTGTGAATTATACCAATTGGGTTGGGTTTGATTTGTCTGATTGTTTATGGTGTTCTTGGTGCTCGTGGAAATGGTTTTGGCGTCCATGTGTGTCTGAGAGATATCTTGTTGGCTTAGAATTTGGGTTATTTGGAGATTTTCATGGTTTCATAGGTGAAGTGAAAAATGTTCTATTCTCAATTCATATTGGCCAAGAAAGGGCCGCTTGGGACAATATGGATAGCGGCTCATTTGGAGAGGAAGCTGCGGAAGAATCAAGTGGCGGACACTGATATCGGGGTCTCTGTTGGTTAGTATTTCTTCACTCTATGTTCTTGGTTCTTCATTTCCCCCTTTTGTTCTTAGACAAATCAAAGCTACAACGTTTCATAAGTGTAGATTATCTTCTCATGCATTGGGAATTTTTTGATTGATTCATGTTAAGAGCTGATTGAAATTTTTGGGAGTTCATGCGTTTCTTGAGTACTATGCTCTTTCTATATGTAAGGACGTTAATCTTTTGATAAATAGAGGTTTTTGTAATATGGTGGAAGATCCTACGTTGTTTGGAGAGTGGAACGAAACATTTCTTATAAGTGTGTGACAATTTCTACTTAGTAGACGCGTTTTAAAAACCTTGAGGGGAAACCCGAAAGGGAAAGCCCAAAAAGGACAATATCTGCTAGCGGTATGCTTGAGCTGTTATAAATGGTATCAGAGCCAAACATTGAGCGGTGTGTCAGTGAGGACGCTAGGCCCTTAAGGGGGGTGGATTGTAAGATACCAAGTTGGTTGGAGAGGGGAACGAAACATTCCTTGTAAGGGTGTGGAAATCTCTCCTTAGTAGACACGCTTTAAAAACTTTGTGCGGAAGTCCGAAAGGGAAAGCCCAAAAAGGACAATATCTGCTAGTGGTAGGCTTGAGCGCTTACAAATGGTATCAGAGCTAGACACTGGGCGGTGTGCCAGCTAGGATACTGGGCCCTCAAGGGGGTGGATTGTAAGATCCCACATTGGTTGGAGAGGGGAACGAAGCATTCCTTATAAGAGTATGGAAACCTCTCCCTAGCATACGTGTTTTAAAAACCTAGAGGGGAAATCTGAAAGGGAAAGCCCAAAGAGGATAATATTTGCTAGCGGTGAGCTTGGGCTGTTACAGACAGTCGAAGAAATTATTGTTGGTTATGAAAATTATATTTTATGATATTATGGTTCCATAGATGCATTTTTTGGTTTATTGATTGCGCTTCCCTAGTAGAGGAACTAGGAAGTTACTTATTTATTCGAGTTTTCGAAACAGATTCGATTCTTTTCCCCGACGTGCCAATTGCACTGCGATTGTCCAGCCATCTTCTCCTTGGGGTGGTGAGGATATATTCTAGAAAGGTGGGTTACCTATTTGACGATTGTAGTGAAGCTCTGCTTAAGATAAAGCAAGCATTCCGTTCTACTGCTGTCGATTTACCACCTGAAGAATCTACTGCTCCATATCATTCTATCACTTTGCCCGAAACTTTTGATCTCGATGATTTTGAGCTTCCGGACAACGAACTTTATCAGGGGTTAGTTAAAGGGTTTTCAGTTCTGTTTATAATGAACCTGCGGCAATAGCAACAAAGCCGTGTTGTAGCGTTTTCCCCTCAGTGAATGACCTCTAATTTTGCTGCAGTAATTATGTTGATCATCACGTTAGTTCTCGGGAGCAAATCACCCTTCAAGATACTATGGAGGGTGTAGTCTACACCACTTCTCAATTTGGCTTGGATGGTTAGTATTCTTTTCTACACGTTCGATGTGACGATAGTTTAGTCAACTACATTAAGTGCTTATCCAAAAAACTTTAATCTTCTTGGTTTTGCAGAACGTTTCGGTGACGGAGATGCTTCACAAATTGGTTTAGATCTCGACGAGGTAACATAATATGAGAAACTATTTGAGAAGGCTGCCACAACGTGGCTAGCAATCTTGCACGATTAGATGTGTGAAACCGAAAGTACAAATGGCTAGTTTTTCCTTCCTTTCTTCTTCCTTTTCCTGCATTTCCTGTTTGTAATTTTGTCTCCCCCTTTCCCACTTACTGATGACAAGCAGGAACTCTTTGCGGAGAAGATCACCGTTAAGGAACACGATGAGATCTTAGAGTAAGCATTTTATATCTATATGATATTTTAAAGCTTGACTGCTATGATTAAAGGCTCTTTTTTTAAGGCTATATCCCGTCTGCCAGTCGACCCATGTACTCAAAATTTGTTTTGTTCGTGTGTGTGATTGCAGTAATGATGTTCGGGCACCTTCTCAATCAACTGTCTTGAAAGACACAGATGCGAATATGGAGGAAATCCTAGAAACCTTTGAAACAGTGCAGGTACGTGCTAATCGGTTTCAGGTTAATATAGACTTATTATCATCTGATGATTAAGATTTCTATTTATTCTTTTATATTCTGTGTTTAGCCTTCGAATTGTCGTTAGAATTGGCCGAACATTGCTAGTTTGTATGTTACGCAGGATCCAGCATCTACCACGAGACGAGTGGATGAATGCAACTTGTCTAGCGTACGGGATAGTGATGGTTCTTTGAAAGTGGAAGATCATAGTACAGATCTGGAAGCTGTCGGAATTGAAAATAATGAATCCAGGAAGTCGAATATTTACGGTGGTACTAC
Organism: Cucurbita argyrosperma subsp. sororia; assembly: GCA_018691285.1. Classification (NCBI taxonomy): domain Eukaryota; kingdom Viridiplantae; phylum Streptophyta; class Magnoliopsida; order Cucurbitales; family Cucurbitaceae; genus Cucurbita; species Cucurbita argyrosperma. Next base: position 4,454,482 of record CM031885.1, on the reverse strand, counting down.
TGATGTTTTAGGTTGGTCTTCCCATAATGATTTGGATTATGAGACTACAAGAATCATGCATCCTGAAGAGAATGGCCATCTTTCTAATGACCCAAAACTTGAACAGTTTTCGTTGCCAACGGAAAAGACGAAAGGAGGTAATTACCTTTTAACTTTTTCTCACTCGTGTTGTTCTCTAGAATCCTGATAATCATGGTTTGCTGCTTCTACCGAAACGATAAATCCCGTCTTCTGTAAAATGCTCATCTGTATTACAGATGCATTGGGTGGCCCAATCACAGGAGAAGAAATGAACAATGGAGTTGTAATAAACAATGAGCCTGAAATGACCTTTCTTGATCACGTTGATGCAGAATATGACCGTAGCCGATCTTCGTTAGATGCAACTGCTGTGTCTCCTAGTTGCTCCAGTGTCACCCCTGATTTGGAGGACTTTGGCCATAAAGCTCGTTCGGATGGCACGTATGCATTAGCATCAGAGGGTCAACTATCCTTAAAACCCATGGACAACTTGGTTGAAGTGCTCTCTCCTAGAAAAGTTGCCCCGGATTCAACGTACCAAGAGGAATCTCCCGGGAGACCTGAGGTTATTGATGCTGAATCTAAGGAATTTCAGGAACCGAAGGACACCGAGACTCAAAATTCTTTCAATGGTGAAGAAATTACATCCATGGAGAAGCCTGTGCTTCAGGCATGCAATTCCCATGGAATCGAACGCGATAGGTCATCTCTTGAAGGTATTGATCGGTGGTTATACCTCATTCTTCTGGAGCTCCCATCATATACTTCATAACTTCGAGAATTAATTAGTTAATCATTTGTGATTTTAGGCGAAAGCTACCAGGCAACTGATGCTGTGACGCGAAATTTGGAAATAAGCGAGGAAGGCGGTACAGAAGTTTCTGAAGATGGACAGGCTAGTTGCAGGGGTCCGAACAAACCTTTTGGTTCTGCATTGTCTAATGATATTTGCACAGAGATTTCGAATAGGTCTCCGACCTCAGACTTCCCTGCACCGGAGAAGTTGCTTTCTGTACCAGAGGGCCTTACCGAAACACACGGTGACGACTTACCGTTGTATTCTTCACTGGACAAAGGAAACTTGGCCGAGGACGACGGTGTTTCTGGAACTAAACTTTTATCTGGGAAGAAGCGAAGCTTTACTGAAAGTACTTTAACAGCCCAGAGTTTTAACTCAGCCGAGTCGGTTGGGGTGCACCGATCTAAGAGGGTTACCGAGTCCATTCCTGATGATGATGATTTGTTATCATCTATTTTAGGTATTATTACATTCCTTTTGACATCTCTATGACAGTGTGCTGATATTTCTGACTTTCTAATTCGTAGACTAGGATGTCACTGAGTTAGTTTTTTCTGTTGATTTAGTTGGAAGACGATCTTCGGTTTTGAAAATGAAACCGTCACCTCCTATGCATGAAACAATATCCTTGAAACGTTCACGACCTGCACTCCGAGTTGGCACCTCGAAGAAGAAGGTGCTTATGGATGACATGATGGTTTTGCATGGAGAGTATGTATCATATGCATCCATTTGTTTATATACTCGATACAATATTCAAGTTTTACTTTACTATCGATTTATAGTTCCTTGTTCGTTATTTAATCGATGAGCTTTTTTTTTGGAATTTCGTCTCTAACCTGCCATTTTAAATATTTCAAGAAAAAACCTGTTTCTAGTACACATTTCACTATTTATTTTAATCGGTAATTACTCACCTTCGCCGTGGTAAACGGGAGTTCCGAGACACTAACAGCATGTGTACTATTATTATTCAGCACAATACGTCACCAACTTACTAGCACTGAAGACATACGACGTGTTCGGAAAAAGGCACCTTGTACTCGTCCGGAAATTTCGATGATTCAGAGACAATTCTTAGAAGATGAGATTTTCAGTGAATCCATATATTCAGGTATTCAGGCATTCTTTATAAATCTCTCTTTGCTTGCTAATTAGTAATCAACTTTTGTTTCCTTATGCTCTAGGTATCTCCAAGGAACTGTCCTCATTGCATGCAGAAGCGTTTAACCTTAGTGAAATCAGGGTTTACGAGAAGGATCCCGTCGGTGCTTCGACCGAGGCAGGAAACAATTTCGAGTCTGCTGTTAGGCCAAATACCACTGAAGAAAGTGCTACAGAAACAAACCCTGATGCGGTGGTCGACAAAAATGATTTCGAATCTCAGCCTTCTCGGGCTACTATTCAGATCGAAACTCAAGAGTTAGCCTTAGAGTGTCCTGATCTTGATGTTCAAGACCAGCAGCAAGTGACTTCAACTGAGAATGCTGGACTGGAACCCGTTGGAGAGCGAGAAAAAATTGATTCTGAAGCCGGAAATATTGCTGATGCAGTCGATAGCTTCGATATCAAGGAGTTAGAGTTGCCGTCCTTAGTCATCGGGGATAAATATGATGATCGAAACGCTTCGTTACAGATGGATATATCTTGCTTTTCTCCGGAGAAAATATTGGAATCTCAGCCTGGTGTTGAAGATACTTTTACGGTGGAATCGGGGAATGTAGGTCTTGACACTGTTAATGCTAATGATTGCACCGAGATCAGAGATAACGTTGACGATGAAAAACCCGATCACAATGTTTCCCTTGTAACTTCACCTCGAGAAAATGGCGCCAAACCTGCCGAAAGCATCTTAGATGTTAAGTTAGGGGAAATCGATGCAGATGGAGCAAATACAGCAGATTTCGTTTGTGGTGAGAAGGATGGAGCTTCTCTTTGTTTAATTGATGGAGCTCAGATGGATTCTCAATATTCACCAGGATTTGATATGGATTTTAAAAGTACCTCCTTCAATGAAGTTGTGAATCCGAGCTATCCCGAAGAAGCTGATTTGCTCGATATTGTGGACACTGAAATGACTGTCCTCGATCGTCCAATAGCCGAAGATCGTGGTGTATGTTTCTCTCTTTTTGTGCTTTTTAAAACATGAAAGGGTTGGATTACGAATTTTTTTAGAAAGAAAAAACGAACACCCATCAGTCCCCGAACGTCGTGTTTAGGAAGAAGGAAGTCGAATTCGTGGGTTCTTACTGTTCTAAATCAATACAAATGTTCTGAAATTGTTTATTTTCTTTGTACAGAATTTCCTGAAAAAGCGTACCCTTTATTTACGTCGATACTTGTTTGCTTCTCGTGTCTAAAACTTTATTTGTCGTGCAGGACTTCGAGGATGCCACGGTGGCTAATGATATAGGTTTGCATTTCATGACATTCTTGATTCTGTACTTAGCAGTGTCCTTATTGTGTTACATAAGAGCAACTCTTGTTGTTATGTTTGCTCACGATGTATCGTTTTCCTCCAGAATTTTTGAACGCAGATGACGACGATGAAGAAGACGAGGACAACGAGCAATTTGCAGCTGATCCTAGCTTTCTCGAAAACAGTGGATGGTCGTCCCGCACCAGGCATGTATTTTATTACTCATCTTCTTTTTCATCGGATAAGTTTTACATTGATATATACGCTCTAAGGTGGTGTCGTTCGGATAGTTATCGTGTATGATTGATGTGTTACTTCTAAATGAAGCCACTTTTCGGGTTGCCTTTTCGTTTCCTTCATAATTTTACCGAACATGTCATTTGTATTCTTTTAAACAGGGCTGTGGCTAGATATCTTCAAAATCTCTTTGATAGGGACTCTGTACATGGGAGAAAGGTCCTTCACATGGATAACTTACTCGTTAACAAAACTCGGAAGGAAGCATCGAGAATGTTTTTCGAGACACTGGTACGTCATTTTGAACCCTCGTAGATTTACGTTGTCGGCACCACGGAATGATTACAAAATGTGGTCTTGGTTTCTGAGTATGGTCGTCGATCGATATATTGTTGCTATCTAGGTTCATGTTTGCCAGCCAAAATTTCTTCCTACTGCTAATTGTGCATGGTTTTTGAATACCACATAGCTAGGAAAGGCTAGAAATGATGGCTCTATTTTGTGAAGGTGTGTTGTTTGGATTCACTAAGGCAAATGAAATGTAACTAGGGCTCGTGTTCGGCTGATGAGAGGGTTTATTACAGGAAAGAGAGTGTTGGTGCAGTCGAACATTGATTCGGGAGTGCCCGTCAATGAGATCGAGCCTCTGGCTTTCTCAGATCTTGTGTTCTTCATAGTTGTTCTTGATCCTAGGACTGGTAAATTCATAACCAACGAGGAAGAAGATGATGAATGAATCAACTTTGCTTTAGTTTCTTTCCTTGAGAAGGAAAGAGGAATGTAAGAAGGGGAAGAAGAAAAGGTAAGGAGGAGACGCCGACGGCGACGTCCGACGTTGGCACTAGAGTTGGAGGTTTGGGAAGAGGGGGCGGGGCAGGAAGAGAAGGAGGAAGAAGAGGCGGGGAGGAGGCGTCGACAATAAGAAATAGGGGATGGGGTGTCGGAAATACTCGTAGAAGTAATTTGATGTGAAAACTTATCCTTCGTTTGTTGGAGACGATCTCACATGTTGTAGGTAGACAATTGGAAGATTTGATGTGTAACGACCCAAGTCCACCGCTAACAGATATTGTCCTCTTAGGGTTTTCCCTCCCAAACTTCCCCTCAAGGTTTTAAAACGTAGCCGTTAGGGAGAGGTTTTCACACCCTTATAAAGAATGCTTCGTCCCCCTCTCCAACTGATTTGGGATCTCACAATCCACTCTCCTTCAAGGCCCAGCATCCTTGCTAACACTCATTCCCCTCTCCAATCGATGTGGGACCTCGAATCTACCCCTTTCAGGGTCCAGCATCCTTGCTGGCACACCGCCTAGTGTCCACTCCCCTTCAGGGGCTCAGTGTCCTTGCTAGCACACCGCTCGGTGTCTTTCTCTGATACCATTTGTAATGGCCCAAGCCCACCACTAACATATATTGTCCTCTTTCAGTGTCCAGCATCCTTGCTGGCACACCGCCTAGTGTCCACTCCCCTTCAAGGGCTCAGTGTCCTTCCTAACACACCGCTCGGTGTCTTTCTCTGATACTATTTGTAACGGCCCAAGCCTACCACTAACAGATATTGTCCTCTTTGGACTTTCTCTCTTGGGCTTCCCCTTAAAGTTTTAAAACACATCTACTGATAATCTTCTGGGCTTCCCCTTGGTTTTAAAACACGTCTACGGATAATCTTATGGTGTTTTGTGTTCTTGAATACATGCTATTTGCTGGTTCATTTATGCATAAAGTTATCCCTCTTTCTGCAGGTTCTCAAGACAAAGGATTACCTCCATGTAGAACAAGAGAGACCCTTTGACAACATTAGTCTAAGGCCAAGAATAAATCTCATGAAATCAAGTTTCTGATTTACTTTAGGAAAAGGCAGAGATACACAGCTGGGGAAAAAAACCACAAAAAAAAAAAAACCAAAAAACAAAATGGCTCCGGTAGATGTTAGTTCGAACGATGCACCTCTCGGGATGTCGATAGCTCTCTCCGTCATCAAAAACTCCCCTTCCCAACAAAATAATCTTTTGTTTTTCCTTTCTTTCTTTTTATTATTATTATTATTTATATATTGCTTTGTTTAAGCTAGACTTTTATGTAAGTGAGTCAGTGAGTCGGGTCAGGTCGGGTCGAGTCAAGTGGGCATATCGTATATTAATGTGTTTATGATACCCAACTTTTGTATTATGACAGATACTCATGTATATATTATCTGTAAAAATAGTCTTTGCTATTGAAGATCTTCTGATTTATTTGTTGGAATCATCCATGGCTGATTTTTTATGTAAAAAAACTAACTCAAACGTTAGCGTCCTATTATATACGATCATAAGGAATCACTACAATATCTTAAGTCAAGAACATTTGTTTGAGATTCGATTCATGACTGAATGATTTTTAAAAAATAATAGCATTATTTTATAATAATTAATATATAAATTATAAATTAAGATCTTGTGAATGCCGTCGGTCAAAATCTAGCCATCCACGTGGCGTTAAATCGGATTAGGAGATGAGAGAAGATAGAACTGTCCATATTAGGAATGGTCCATGTGCGTGGGGTGCACGTGCTTGAAACGAAAGTGGGGAGGTCGTTGGGACTTATGCGTCAACAATTCAATTTCCAATAATAGTGTCTCGTGGGTGAAGTGTATTTTATTTTATTTTTCTAAAATATGTATAATATATTATTTTAAATCATGTAATTTTGTAAAATAATAATTAATTAATTAATTACAGTTAAATTTCAACTAATACTTAATTTAATTGGTGGGTATAACTACTTTTAAGGTTTACGTGAATATCATAAAATATAATTGAATCACTAATTAGGTGATCATAAATTATTATTTTTAATTATTTGTGGGCATAACTATTAAAAAAAAAAAAATTAATCTCTAAAATTTAATATTTCTATTCATTTTGAAATATATAAAATATTTAATAAATTCTTGAATTTTTAATTTTAATGTTGTACAGTAAATTTTAAAGAAAATCGAGAACCTTTAAATATTTACTAGTAATATAATAATTAGATATATTATGCTTTTAACTTTTCATCTAAATTAAATATATTAGTCGTGGGTGGGTTAGGTTACCCTTATTCTTAACATATAAAATAAATTTAAAAGTTTTAAGGGTATGTTTTAGATAAATTATAAGTATTTTTTTTTATTAATTTATCAATTTTATTTTGAAGATGGTTTTTTTTCCGGTCAAATCCAACCATCCACGTGGCGTCCCATGACAGGCGAAGATGAAAAGCCAAAATTAAGCATAGGTAGGGGAATATGTGTTTTGGGATGCACGTGATTTCTTCAAGAAGGTGGGGCCCGCTGTTCTTGGAAGGGACCATTAAGCATTACATTATTTGACCCATAATAATGTTTTTTCATTTTTCAAAAAAGGTTTTAACTTATTTAATTTCATCAATTATGATTTTAGAATGTTTACTTTATATAATTAAGTAAAAACTATCATATTTAAATTATTATTATTATTATTATTTCACATATAATATTAACTTGGGTTCAAATATACATATATTATTATTATTCTTATTATTATATAATTTTATCTTCGTTAATTCACCTATTAATTTTAATAGAAAATAGCGTAAAAGTATTATTAAACTTATTAATTTCAATAAAATAAAGTTTTTTTTTTTCACAATAATAAGTTTGACAAATGCATTTTGCTAAATTTCATAAATTTCAACAAAAAAAAAAAAAATTCTATTGTCGTTTTCTCTATAATTATATTTATGTTTTATAATTAAATTAATGCATGATAGAGAATTCTTTTTTTAATTAAATTATTAAAAAATAATAATAGTAAATAAATATATTAAAAAATCGTCTGTAGGTAATATATATATAAAAGTTAAAATAATAATAATAATATTAATTAATTAATTAATTTAAAAAAATTATGAGTTAATTTTTTTTAAAGAAATATAAATAATTTATTGTTAATTATTTATGAAATCACGAGAAAGTGACCATATAAGCAAAAAGCCGGTACGTACCGGAAAGGCAGTCCGATTTTGGAGTTCCACGTTGTTCTTCTTCATTTGTTAATCATTTTCCCCATCATCTAATCGTCACTTTCTGCTATGGCTTCTCTGCTCTCTGTGGCCTGATTTCTTTCTTCTCCATTTCTATAACATTCTCATCACCATTTATCTTCTCCATTTGTATAACAATGGCAGTTCACTCCTCCGCCATTCTGCTTCTACAGCTCTTTTTTTACTTTTTAGTCGCTTCCGCCGCTTCCCGGAGCAATGAGATTGCCGGAGGTGTGCGGATATGGCCGTTGCCGGCGTCGGTCACTCACGGTGGGCACCGTCGGTTGTATGTTGCGAAGGATTTTCGCCTCAACACTCAGGGTTCCAACTTCAGCGATGCTTCGGGGATACTCCAGGAGGGATTCTCGAGGTTACTTGATGTGGTTCATGCTGCTCATGTTGTTGATGCTAATCTCACTCGCTTGGGTTCCTCTGCTCTGCTTCTTGGAATCCACATTGTTGTCTCTTCGCCTTCCGATGAGGTATATTTATGATTGTGTTGATTCTGTTTTTATCCTTCCATATTCTGGATTTGCTGATGACTTCAGAGTTGTTGGGAATTATGTAGAGCTTGTTCTACATTTTTCCATCGTTTCTCAGTTTTCTGGGAATGCGTTTGAAGTTTCTGTTCAAGTTCAATTCACATTTCTTGGATTTCTCAAAAACTTATTATATAATCATGCATTTGGAGTTCTTAACATATTTTTCACTTTCGAACCATCATGGTTGGTTTCTAGTTCTGATTTTCTTGGTTCTGGAGGTCTATTTCAATAAAATGAATTATAGTTTGTTCTGGAGCTAAATTTTTTGGCCATCGATTATCGTTTGAATTCTACAATTTCATTGATTATCGTTTGAATTCTACAATTTCATTGATTATCGTTTGAATTCTACGAATTTCCATGTGGATTTGCAGTTACAATATGGTGTAGACGAATCGTACACATTATCAGTTCCTGCACCTACACCTGGAAAGCCTGCCTATGCATATCTCCAGGTGGGTGAAACCAACTCTTCACCTACTCGCATTACTTGATTATTAGTCAATCGGTTTTTCATTTTCGTACCAGTCACCTAAAAGGTCATAAAGGGGAAAATACTGATTCAAATGAGCATCGTCTATGATTGTGGAAAAAAGTTGTTAACTTTTAGTTGGCTTGTGTATTTTGATTCAAACATGGACTTGTGTTGTAAATATTTTGACCAATGCTTATTTATTTTTTATCATGAGTATTTGTTGTTGAATTCTGTGGTTCATGTTCTAAAATTGAATTCTTGAATAGATTGAAAATTGAGCTACATTTGGGTTTTCTTTTTAAAATCTAAAAATGCCTCGACTGTAACAACTTGATACTAGTTACAAAATCTTAAAAGTCTTGAAGTATATGTAGTTCTTTACATACCTTTATAAAAAAAAATGTAAACATTAAAAGTTCTATTGTTGACTTAGTTTAAACTTTCGATTTCTTATTTAAATAAAAACAAATTTCATATGAATGATTTTTTCTTTTTGTGTTTAAATTTGAATTCATAAAACCATTTATTATGTGGACTTAAGGTGATTTATTTAATCAAGTTCTTTCCATGAACTCGAATGGTAACTTAGTCTATTTTTGGAGATAACTATGTTCATAATACTCAAACTTCGAATGCACCACAATCAGGCTGTGCCCACACCATGTTTTATGTACTTAATCTGGTAGTTGAGCCTGAAAGTGTACGGTTAAATTCATAATTTAATGAGGTTCTTGTATCTTGAGTTCTCCTAAACTAGATGCTACCATCTGAAAAGTGAAACTCAATGAAATTTAATTTAAATCTTAGGTCATCTTCATCAACGATTAATATTTTTGTCTTGAATATATTTTGCGTGATGAAGTGTAATTAGTTCTATGTTTTACTATTAATGGGACTAATTTATTCTTGTAGCTCTAGTCCTTAATCAAGTAAGTACTTTCTGAAACTATGCAGGCTCGTACAGTTTATGGGGCTTTGCATGGTCTTCAGGTTACTTGCTGAGACTCAATCTTGAATGTTATATTCGTGGAGCCTAAGGGAATATATAAAATATTGAGAATGCCTTTTTAATGTGAAATTCTGTAGACCTTCAGTCAGTTATGCTCTTTCAATTTTGAATCAAGGGTAATTGAAGTTCGCAAGGTACCATGGAATATTATTGACCAGCCAAGGTTCTCCTATCGAGGGCTCTTAATTGGTGAGATGCTTCTGAGTTTTGCCATATCAAATTTTGCTTGAATGACCATACTTGGACACAACAGTGACATGATAGAAATGCTTTCTTGGTATCCCTGTCCTGTTTCAGTTCCTTTTTATTTCTTCTATGCTGTAGTTTATTTATTTTGTCATTAACTTATATTGTTTCCTTCATGGTAATTCTGACAGAAACGTTGATATTTTGAAATATTACTTACTTTTGCTTAGTGAGTGTCGATACTGTCGCAAAAGATCAAATTGTGTTCTTTTATATATATATATAGTTATTTTATGTAATCTATCTATTGATTTAAACAAGCAGTTTATGGTGGATATTGTCCCTTTAGCTAATATGATAGGTTAAATTTTATGGAAGGACTATGCATAATAATTAGGCAAGAAGTACGTTTCATACTATTAGGATGATTGAGTTCTCCTCTTAAATAGTTGCAGTGCATTTTCAATTATGTTGTTATGACCTACACTATTCAATTATGTTGTCATGGCGTAAAGTGATGATTGAGGGAATTAGAAAAATTCTATATTTTTGTTATATATGATTTATTGGTTGAAACCTTGGATTGAACTCGAGGTATTCTTAGGCTTAGAGGAAGATTTACCTTCCTTGTCTAAAAGGGATTAGAATCTTAACATGATATTTGTTGGGAAGTGAACTTTCTGTTATTTCTTAATGTCAGCATTGAAGTTGAAAATATAATGGAAACTCCGTTGGATTTTTATTTTTTATTTTTTATTTATTTGTTTGACATTTTTGTTACTAGGGTGGCCAACTCCAATCATGGCTTGTTATCTGACTTGTAAATTACCTTTGTGTAGATACTTCTCGACATTATCAGCCATTGCCAGTTATAAAGAAAGTGATTGATTCTATGGCATATGCAAAGCTGGTATAGAATTCATTAAGTTGTGCGTTATCATGTGATATTAGTTTTCAGGCAATGCTCACTAGCTCAAAACTTGGTTTGTGTAGCTATTGGCTGGTTTCAGTTTCCAATTACTCTTACTCAGTATACAACATGCGTTTATCTTTTTTGTTAAGATAAAGAAAAGTCTTTAAAGTTAATCAATGAAAATGCCTCCGCGACTATTACTACCAAGAAATGGATACTGTATTACCTAGATGGAAATCATGCGTTGAAGTGGTTGGCCATTTTAAAAATCAAATCTTTCATTCCTTTTTGTCTCCCTTTTTGCCCTTTTCTCCTTGTTTTGCCTCTTCCAACCAAAATTAATTTTCCCGAGGTTACAAGAGAACGAGGCATGTGCATTGGTGTTTTAAGTGAGCTTGACAATTAGCTGAAACTTGTACAGCATGGATGGAGAGTAGAAAAGGAAAATTCAGTTAGATTTTGACAGACCATATTGATACAAATAATGACTGATCTAAAATACCTGCTTTTGCTGAAGCTCCCATCCTTGCTTACAAAAATCAACTTTAACCCCTTTTATGCAGAATGTGTTGCACTGGCACATTGTCGATACACAATCTTTCCCATTGGAGATACCTTCATTCCCAAAACTTTGGCTTGGTGCTTATTCTAAGCAAGAACGGTACACAATTGCGGATGCTACAGAAATTGTGAGGTGAGCATCCTTTTTATTTGGATGTGCTAACTAAGAGTTAGGTTCCATTTTAATTTTCTTTCTTAACTTTGTAGATATGCACAACGACGTGGAGTCAGTGTATTAGCTGAAGTTGATGTTCCTGGACATGCTTTATCATGGTAATTACAACAATATTATTGAATTTATATTACAACAATATTATTGAATTTATCTCCCCCCAACCCAACTACAAAGAATAATGATGACCTTCTATTCCTTTCGATTCACTATGTTAACTTGTGTGAGGACGTCATGGTTTCATTTCCAGGGGAGTTGGCTATCCTGCGCTGTGGCCGTCAAAGGACTGTAAGCAGCCACTTGATGTCAGTAATGAGTTCACCTTTAAAGTAATAGATGGAATACTGTCGGGTAATATCACACATTCCTCGCAATCTCTCTTGTTCTTTCCATTATATTATTATAAACGTCTAGAAAGGAAAAAGAGTTACATTCAAATTCTTAGCAGAATTAAAACAGGGCCTTCCACAAAATCAGTGCAAAGAGACTTTGGTAAATAGTTCTCAATTTTGATGATTTTCTAAAAAATTGAGTTTTCAAGTCTTATACTTTTGTTTTTGTTTTTTTTTTTGGAAACCTTAGAAAATAAATGCATCAACGAGCATTCTCTAGTTTGTTGGAAAAAAAAAAAAAAAAAAAAAATTTAATGGTCTTTGGTTATAATCGTCGGTTGGAATCTCCTTTATACATGAATTTATTATATGCGAGGACGTGTTACAATACAACTATCATCCTGGTTCTTGAATAAATTTGAAAAAACATGCAGTTTTGAACTAAGCATTTAGTTAAAGCATCTTTATTTAGGAGATAAGGTATCATATTGCGGTTCTTGTATTTCAGATTTCAGCAAGATCTTTAAGTATAGATTTGTTCACTTGGGAGGCGATGAAGTCAATACAAGTAAGTTGAACAATTGTATTACACTTTGGTTGTCATGAAAAGCCTGCAAAAATATTATTTAATCAACTTCATGTAATATTTCATCTTTGAAGTATAATTAGATCATTTTCAACCGAGATAGAAATTTTTTATTTTTGTTTTTATTTTTTATGAGAAGCATCCGTTCATTTATTGATATGATAAATTACACAAAACATGGGAGAAACAACCCAAGCTGAGGGGAAGCTACAAAAAGGACTTCCAATTGGTAAAAAAAGAAGACAAACTGTCGTTATGAAAATAAGATGAATTTTACATGAGAGAGTCAAAAGGTTCATTATCCTTACTCTATCATATGATTTTCATTTATCCTTAGAGATATAGTTGTTTCTTTTGGTCCATATAGACTAAAGAAATTGCTCTAATGAAGTTGGTTCACTGGAGCTTCTTATCTCTTTTGAACAGATGACCGGATAAGGTAATGGCATGTGCATAGCTTATAAATCTCGTTGTATGCCCGTGTACCCCGCATAATATGCAAAATCGTACTTCCGAAGGATTCGGCAAAGTGGCAAGTGTGAATAAGTGGCTTTGTGATGTGAAATCATTTGGGCAACAATCCGTAGAGATTTGAAGCAATGGTGTTCTATTATGAGTCAAAACACAACACTTTGCCTTTGGCTAACTCCCTGTCTTTGTCTTTTAATCTAAACTCCCGATAACCTTTCCAACTTTCTTAGCTACGCTGAAAGGGATTGTTGGAGGGCGTAGTAGCAGGACCAAAGTAAAATTGAACAAGAATAAATATAGTTCCTGTGGATTAAGAGCTCCCTTTCACGTGTGTAGTTTTCTTACAACGTATCAATTGACACTGTTATCAGATTGATATTAGAATGCTGTATGTATCAATATCATGTTAAACTTTTAGTCCACGTGAGTAGGCTAACTGCTAGATGAGGTATTATGAAGAAATTTCCCAATTGAAACTGTTATCAGATTGATATTAGAATGTTGTATGTATCAATATCATGTTAAACTTTTAGTCCACGTGATTAGGGTAACTGCTAGATGAGGTATTTATGAAGAAATTTCCTTCCCGAAGAACAGAAAATATCTGAAGAAAGTTGTTCTTCACATAAAAGTTTTCTATGCCAGTATTCCTTCAAGTATCTTGAAAATGAATCTTTATATTACCCAGAAAAATGTATCAATCTGCTATCATTACTTTTCTGCATCAATCTTCATAAACATTGATCATCTAGATAATTACATGACCCTCTCAATTTTACTTTCAGCTTGCTGGACGGTGACTCCTCATATAAGAAATTGGTAAGAATCTAATACCTTATTGACTCCTGTTGTCTATTAAGTGAAATAAACTATAGTCGGGGCCCAATGTTCTTCTGCATTTTACTTTATTTAAACACACACACACACACACACACACACAAATTTTTCTTCTTTAATTTTTCCCGCTTGGGTTTTATAGTGAAGGATGAGAATTCTGTTACTTTATTCGTTCTCCAGGCAAGAAATAAATTCTATTCACAAGACTGGAGTTTATAAAAGAACGGAAATTTAGTCACTGCAAGAATCAGTTTGTAGTGAGAGCGTTTCTTATTAATATGATTCCTATGTGTAATTTGAATTGGGTAAAGAAAGGAGATTGGTAAGGTAAACGCTCTTTTCTCTGTCCTCTCTCCTTTCTTCCTCTCATCCTCTTCCAGTCTTTTTAGCCCCCACTTGTTGCCTGAGTCCGTCTTTTTGTCCGTTCAGATCAGGTTATTAGTTTGACGTCCAATTTTTTGAAATCTCTCATCTGGAAGTCTTGAGTTGTATTCGTAATAAATTTTCTATATTTGGAGAGAAAACGAAGTAGTTTTCTTTATTGAAGATATGATATTTAAACAACGATTCCCTTTATTTCTCTCCTATCTCCGTTGGTTTGAGAATGTTTTGTTAGATCTCTTTCATATGTCCATTGCTTCTAAATTTCTCCAGAAAGCTATAGAACCCTGTAGTACTTTTCGTTTAGCCAAGTTCAGGTTTCAACAAGGATGGTTTTTTTAAAGTGTTGTTTGGCCTTCCACATGGAGTAGGAAGAGATTCTGTATTCCAGTTGGTCCAAATAGGGAAGGATGGCTAGGTTTTTGGGAGATGGTGAGAGAGATTTTATTGACATTTGAAAATGAAGTACTTTCTTCAAAGGTGCCTTCACAACAACAATTGTTTGGTGTAAGTCTTGCAAAAAGGTGAATTCTAGTTGAGATTATGGTGAGATAGTAAGGACACTTTCAAAGGTTGTTTAAGGCAATGACAATTTTGCAGTTTTTCCGAGTTAGCTTCAATTTTTTCTTCAGTATGGGTCAACAAAGAAAAAGAAGTGGTAGAAGTTGATTTAGCAAGCTATTTGTGGTCTAAAGATTATATGCGCACAATTCTTGGAACAAAAGGAAATTAATTGGAGAAATGGCGTTGTTGAGGTTTACGGGTGATGATTTTGGATTCTTATTCAATGGAAAAAGGAACTTAACTGGGGGTTGTCATTTAAAGTTGGATAATTGGTCTAAAGAAAAACATTCTTTACCAGAGACTATGGTGGTTGGACTTCATTATCAAACTTACCTTTGATCTATTGGAAGAGACACATCTTTGAAGCAATTGGAAAACTGCTAAGGGGTTTGGTTTTTATCTCCTCACAGACCCTTAATCTTTTTGATTGTTCAGGTGCCCACATTGAAATTAACTAAAGTAATAATAATAACAAAAACTTTGTAGTTTTCTACCTGCACATATTGAGATCAAGGGTAAGAAATTGGGCAATTTCTTTCTACGACTTGGTGATGTTTCATCCTTGGATCCACCAAACATTGTTCATGGTGTTCTTTCCTTTGAAAACTTTTCAAATCCCATTGATTTAACGAGAGTTAATCAGGCAATGGATGAAGAAATAATTTCTCAAACGACAACATTTATGGATGAATATTTCTCTCATCATGATAAAAAAAAAAGAAAAAAAGAAAACAATATTAATGGGAATGATATAAATAAATAGTCATCTTCTTCGGTTTTATCAATTTGTTGATACTTCCGAGGGTCTTGAGATTTTTAATGGTGCCTTTGTATTCTTGATAATGGTTCAAATTCAGTTCTGCCTCCTAATGATCCAGTTGTTAGTAGTAAGGAAAATGCGCATTTTCTGGTTCCTTTGTTCTCTAACTCAACAAGCTCTCAAAATCTTCAAAAAGTTAAGATTCATTTTATTGAAGTTTATTCTTTGTTTTATTCTCTAAAAATGGGGATTGGCTCTTCGCTTTCACCCATTTTTTTTAGGTATTCTAATTTTAGTTCAGATGCACTTAAAGAATCATGTTCAAGTCTTTTAGCCCCTTCACTTAAGCAAATAGTCATTCAAGATGCAGCATTTATTGAACCCCCACAACTATAGCTTCTTAATTTTTGCACTCTTTCAGACGTTTCTTTGAGTGATTCAGAGATAACATTTAAAAAAGGATTTTTTTTCATCCATCAAAAGACCTCCTCACTTGTAGGTCTCGTCCACATCTTGTTTGGATGACTCTGATGTGGCATCAATAGTCAGCATGAGCAGTGTGAAATTAGACTTGCAGTTTATAAAGAATGTTTTTGATGTCAATATTGAAAATTCATTCTCCAACACTTTCGGTTTAATTTTCAAGACGAAGGGGCTGCACATTTTCTCCTCAAACAGTCTTCTGGTGGATTCCCTTGTTTCTTGCTTATTAAAACTTCTGTCAATACACTTTTATGGATAAACTTTCAGCTTGGTTTCAACAACTTGATCGAGAGCTGGAATTGATTTGTCATGAAATGGTTCTTTGTAAAGGTCTTCAAAAGAAGTTAAGAGATTTTTTTTTAATACAAACAAGAGTTCAATGATGCATACTCCGCCAAGTACAAAGTAAAAGCTATTCCCAGTAGATTTGGAAGCAAACTTGCATCTCTCTCCAGTTTTCTCAAGTTTCTCAAAATTGCAGCTAAAGTCAATAATAGAGTTATTTTTTATAGGAGTATGTTTCGTTAGGTCTATGAAAAGTTCTTGTTCATGGTTGTTGTCTATATGGTTGTCTTTGCTTTTTCTAAAAAAAGAAAATTCACTCCTTTGGGGAGTTTGTATCCTTTGAACTTTTAATCCTTTTTATTGTATCAATGAAAAGTTGTTTCTTGTTAAAAAAAAATAGTGGTAAGTTGAACATAGTTGAAATACTAATGAAAATAATGATGTTTGTGGAAATTCTTTTGATAGGTCTAATACGATGCCTAAAAATATAGGGTTTATGATTTCATTTAGGTGGTAGTCATGTGGGATCGGTCGATGTGTAATTTAGCTTGGATATCTATAGTTATCAATGTTATGGAAAAGCCTGGAAGTTGCATTCGTTGAGCATTATGTTGTCAAGGGTTCTTCCATAGAAGGGTAGGACCGCTGGGCAATATTGTAAGTTATAACGTTTCTTCTATCTTATATGTATAAAGTCATGTCATTTTTGTGCTAAAATGATAGCAGTTGACTATCTTATAACTGCTCTTTTAACATTGTTGAGATTTAGGGAATTAAATCTCAGTTTTGCATTTTTTAAGTTTCTTACTTATTGTTAGACCTAACATTTCAAATTTTTTGTTCTCGTAAAGTTTTCTTCAAGTTTTGTGAGTTTCTACTTTTATTGTTAATTAAAGGGTGAACTTCCTTGTATTTTTTGTACCATATTTTGAGTATCGCAGTTTTGGTACCGTTCATTTTTATCAAAAAGTTTTGTATGACATTTTTAGTATTCCACATTTTTTGGACTTCATTCTCATTTTCTATTGTCTTCTCTTTGCTTAACAAGCAATTGAGATTTTGATTATTGCTTCCGCAATATATATTTTTTAATGGATTTCATTTTTCTCAACAAATATTAATGTGATGCTGCTTGTAATCTTCGTTTTGGCTCCGGAGCTACGAATCATGGTTCATGTCAGTAAGGAAAGAGAAAGTTTAGGCAGTTCTTGAGGTTATGAAGAGAATCTGATAAGGCAGGGGAGCTTCTATTTTTCTAGTTGGTTACCTCCTGTCTATATTATTTTCTTTAATGGTTGATTTTTCTGAATTTGATGATCATTTATATTCTAAATCATTCGGTACTCTATCGGTATGCCTAAGTTGTCTGGAAAAATCCGTATCCTCCCGAATGCAGTATTGAGATAAACATGTTCGACCTTTTTACTGAACAGGTTAAGAAAACAGGGTATGAAAGAATCTGATGCTTACAAGTACTTTGTCCTGCAAGCACAAAAAATAGCTTTGTCACATGGATATGAACTTGTAAATTGGTATGTATGCTTCTGTTTTAGTTTAACCATCAAAGGCAGCTTTCTGATCTTATCAGACAATGGATAAATTTCAGGGAAGAGACTTTTAATGATTTTGGCAGCGAATTGAGTCGAAAGACTGTTGTGCATAACTGGTATGTCATACGTACTCCCAGCTATAAATTTCCACATGGTGAACTCTAGTTTTTTCGCACTTACGTAGATGTTTATATATATATATATATAGTAAGTATGTAGATTGTTCAGGATTCATTACTGGAAGAAATTCTTTTTTTTTTTTTTTCTTTTCTTTTGTCTTCTTTTTTCTTTTGCAAATGAAGACTACATATTCAATTTTAGCTATTTATATATTAAGTGCCATGTCATGTAACTGAGTAAATGTCTTCAATTATTTTAAGCTTCTCCACGTGCCATGTAATTGAGTAAATGTCTTCAATGGAGGCCCATCTTGTGGCCTGATTTTTCATCAATAAATAAATAAGCTTCTCAATGCATGAAAATTGTAATCGAATATCTGAATATCTGAATATAAAATCAGTTCTTCTAAATTGAAAATTGTAATCGAATGTGAAACAAATCTGGTTTACCCGTAATATAAGGGATGGAAAGATTTTACACCAAATTATAGTATAGTGTTGCCAGAAACCATAGTGATTTTCTACTTTTCCTTTCAAGATTCTTTCCCCATAAACCAAGCCGAGTTGGATTCTTCTCAATACATACAATACAAATTAAACTATATGAATGAATAAGTTAGAAAAGTAGAATTTTAAAAGAAGGTTATTAGTTTGAAGTCGAAATAAGGCATCCCATATTCATACCTTCCCTGATTGCTATTCATTTTAAGGCTAGGAACTGGTGTAGCCCCCGAGGTTGTTGCAGCTGGGTTAAGATGCATTGTTAGCAACCAAGATAGTTGGTACTTGGACCACATAGACACAAGTTGGGAGCAGTTCTATACAAATGAGCCGCTTAAAAATATCACAGATCCTCAGCATCAAAAACTAGTCATTGGTGGGGAGGTATGCATGTGGGGTGAAAATATCGATGGGTCAAATATTGAGCAAACTATTTGGCCTCGTGCTGCGGCCGCTGCAGGTACGTCATTGTTCTTTTGTTAATATTTTTCCATTATGAAATCAATTTTTTCAAAATCTACATTATCCAATTTAGAAAAGCTCATGGCTTATGATCATTTCCCAGACCCCATACAAAACTATTATAATGGTGCAAACTTATTCGATCAATAGAGGCTCAGGCAATGCAATGTTTTTGTTTATATAAAAACAGATGAAGTTTCACATTCCCACATTCCCAAATGCCAAATTAAATAGCTGAAGAAAACCACCTACTAGCTCTGCTCTGTTGCTCCCTCTTCTCTGATTTAGCTCATTATTTGCTCTACTTTAATTAATTGGTATGAACTTCCTTTGGTGATCATGTACTGAAAGAGCGCCTTTGGACACCATATGACAATCTGGCTAAAGACCCCAATCAAGTTTTTGCAAGGTTGACACATTTCAGGTGTTTGCTGAATCAAAGAGGGATTAATGCCGCTCCTGTATCAGGACTCGGCAGATCTGCTCCTTGGGGTCCAGGTTCTTGTTATGTGCAATGATTATCCAGATCAATCTCCCTTTCATAGTCTACTTCTCCTCTCATTTGATCAAGGTACTTCTAGCCATGAATTCAGGAATAGCTTAATGGTTGTTGGTATAGGGGATATGTAATATGGAAAGTAGTCTAGTAGGCTTCTTGAATCTCGTCTCTGTTTCATTCTTTTGAATAAATTTGTTGAACAGTTTGCCAGAATATTGTATTTATGTTCATGATTTGGTAGGACTTGTCCTACTTGAATGTATCTTGACCATTGTAATCTTTCTAAGTGCTAGAAGTGCGAGCAAGGTTTCATATTTGGATAGGGAAGGAAGAGGAGAATTTTGAAAATAATGTACAACCTTATTAATTCACACTTTTTGAATCGTTCTCTTGCTCGCTCTTTCTCAGGCTTTTGTTCTAAAAGTAAAGAGAAGCAGAGAGAATGCAGAGAACAAAGAGGGAGGGAAAAAAAAAAAAAAGATAAGAGGGAGGAGAATTTGTTTTGTTTTATAATTTCCGTAAACATTGATGCAAGCTAGTGACTATGTAACCTTGATTTTAAAAGTCCTGTCGTTTTCCCTCTGGGTCAGCAAGTGTTGGTGCAAGTATACATGAGTATCAAATATTCGTTATGCATTGCATTATCATTCATACCAATTATCATTCATAGCATCATCATAGTACATCGTATCATCACTACATTATATCATCATCATAATATCATATCAAATCATATCATCATAACATCCTATATAAACATACATGACATGTGCAAGGGTCACTAAGCATATATCATCGTACATAAGACAAGTCTTCTAACCGAGTCGATAGTAAGGTTATTTACTTAGATGAGCTTCACTCAAATAAAGTTAATTTTGTCTCTCGAAGTTTGTTCCAAATATCGTCTAAGGTGTTTCACCCTATAGAACATTGATCTAATTTATTTAACCATGAAAATTGGACTAACCTTGGGTCAAAATCAACTCCCTTCTGAGTCCAAAGCCAAATAAATGAATTTTTATCTGTGGAGTCGCCGAGATGCAGTCGGAGCCGAGCCGAGCCGTTGGAGTCGACACACGTCAAGCACGGATAAGGGTTAGAGCACGCTCGTGGGTCGCTGAGTCGGGTTGGGTTTTGGTCTCGGGTTTACGCTGGTCGTGACTTGGGTTTCGTGTGTTTGGTTGTCTTCTGTTTGCGTGGTTGGGCTGAGGGTATTGGGTCGTTTAGTTTAATAAATGGTTGGGTCCGTTTGGGACTTCTGGTTGAGGATTGTTGTCGGTACCTTGGGTCGTGGGTTAGCCAGATCCCAACCCGAATCCGAAGATGTTGTCTTCTTCACCCGACTCACTCGAAATCTCTGATTTCATTTCTCTCTCTTCCTGAACCTTTCTAACACTCCTTTTTTTTTGTTGCTCTTCCGTCTCTCGTGACCTTCTGCTCACCTTTTCTTCCACTCTCACGGCGTGAACAATGTCTTGTACGTGGGGAGTTGGTTGCTCGAGAGCTATGGCGCCTCACTAGAAATCTCGAGGCATTGATCACGAAATTGAACTCCTCCCAGGGGTTAAACCCCCAACGAAGAATGCATACCCGATGGCTCCTCCTGAGCTAGCCGAATTGAGGAAACAACTAGACGAGTTGTTGGCAGCAGGATTTATCCACCCGACAAAGGCACCTTACGGAGCCCCCGTACTATTTCAGCAAAAGAAGGATGTGAAGTTGCATCTGTGCATAGGTTATAGAGCCTTAAACAAGGTGATGGTACGCAACAAATACCCACTGCCGATAATATCCGACTTGTTTGACTAGCTTCACGGGGCCAAATACTTCACGAAGTTAGACTTAGGATCAGGGTACTACCAAATGTTGGGTTTTATGTCCTAAAAAATACATATTCTATTTTCAATGAAGTTATTATTGTTGTTTATTCAGTAAAGACTTTTATTGAATAAAGTGAACTTCACGATCATTGATCTAAATTCAATAAACTAAGAACACTCAGGTTATAGTATGATTATTTGAACTATATGTAGAGACATAAGAGTGGATCAAGTTCAAGTATATAGTCAAAATGATCTGTAGTATAAGGATAAGGCTGAGTACCTTATTCTGGGAACACTATGATTCTGGGAACACTATGTATACGGCCCACTTTTGTATATGATATAAACAATGTGATCACTAAATTGTACATGTGGAGACATGTGAGTGGGGGCGTCCTATGCAATGAGTATTGCATAAGATCGGACCATGAAGAAAACCACTCTCACTTTATAATGTCGTTTACTGTTGAGACTGATTTTCTTTTCATTCGATAACCTAGGTAACTCAGTTTTAATCCTGAGCTAACCATGAACTCCTGTTTATTCGGAATTATCCTTAGATTTGCATGGGTGCGAGTGGCTCTAGGTCGCCGACTCAATAGGCCTCCCATTTCAGGGGTAAGACTGGGTGAATGGCTGGGGACATGGGGTGCAAGATGGAATTCACTCCTACCCACATTTAGGGATAGAAGAGAGGTAGTTCCCTTAAGCACTGACTCCAGGTCTTGAATAAGGGGCCCCACCCTCTCATTGGCCTGAGAGGGATTCGGTTTACTGGTTGGATCACAAACCAATTGTTCATTAGAGGATCAGTGAGACATAAGGAACAAGAAGTAACTTCAGGGGTAAAACGGTAAATTGACCCAGCTCTAGTTACGAACAACCTGTAAAGGATCGACTTACTAATCATGGTTATATCAAATGGACAGAAATATATCTATAGTGAGGGGAGTGCAACTACTAGGCTATAGTGGAGTGTCCTAGTAGTTAACGAATGTTGGTTAACAAGGTTAATGAGTTTAGCCGGTTAATCTTGGATCGTTGGAGCCCATGATCTATAGGTCCATTAGGTCCCTCTGCTAGCTCATATCGGACTGAACCATAAAACAGTGTGACGAGTGTGTTTGAAGTGTTCGAATTCAAATTAGGGAATATGCGTTACATATATACGATATATTTAACCGCAATTTTGTTTTATTTACGAATTAAACAAAAAGAGAGAATTTGAGATATTTAAATAAGATTTAAATATCTTAATCAATTATGTGTCGGAATTGATTGGGATTGGCATTTGAATTAATATTAAATATTAATTAAATAGTTTAATTAATCATTTAATGTTACTTTAATTTGAAATTCATTATTCAAATTAATTGATGAATTAAAATGAAAGAAAGTCAAAATGTTGACTTCATTTAATGGAAAAATCCATGCATAGTGGAATTTTGAGGTGTCAAAATTTGGTTTAACCAAACTTACATACTTGCCAAATAAACCCCACAAGTTTGAGTGGAATTTCGAGTGTCCAAATTTGGTTAACTCAAACATGCATGCTTGCCACATAATCCCAAACATTTGAGTGGAATCTTAAGTGTCAAAATTTGGTGATCTCAAATTTGCATGAACATGCAAAGATGACTCTTTAAATAGAGTGATCATGGTACATGGAAGGTCTTCTTCTTCTTGGTGAAAAACCTTGAGAAAAAACCTCTCACAAACACTCTCTTCACATATATAAAATCCCTCCCAAGTTTAGTCACTCACCGGATTCCACATTCCCGTTCTAAGGCCGGAGAATAGTGGAGAAGACACTAGTGGTGGTTCCAAATCGATTTGTGAGGAAAAAGGAGTTTGAACTACAAAAGGTTAGTATCTAAACTCATTAAGTTTTAATACTTATGAACATGTTAGTTTTTTTTTTTTTTCTATAATTGATGTTCTAAAAGTGCCTAAGATCCAAATTGCTTCCGCATGTGTTATATTAACACCAACACCAAGTACATATCGCTAAAGGGGACGAGCCCAAGACGACGTGTGTAACAAGATATGGGGCCTTTGAGTTCCTGGTAATGCCTTTTGGCTTGACAAACGCCCAGTTACGTTTTGCACATTAATGAACCAGGTTTTCCACGAATACTTGGATCAATTCGTCGTAGTATACCTCAACAACATAGTTGTATATAGCACAACCCTAGAGGAACACAAGGTGCACCTGAAGCTAGTATTTGACCAGTTGCGGCAGAATCAGTTGTACCTCAAGAAAGAAAAATGTGTCTTCGCACAAACATGTATCAACTTCCTTGAACATGTCAACAGTTATGGACAAATTGGTATGGATAGCGGTAAGATAAAAGCTATCCAAGAGTGGAAAATCCCTACTTCCGTATCCGATGTGCAATCCTTTCTAGGATTGGCAAACTACTATAGTCGGTTCGTCGAAGGGTTTTCACGATGAGCCGCCCCATTAACAAAACTCCTGAAGAAAGACCACCCTTCGTCGTGGTCAAATGACCTTTGAAGATCTGAAGGCAACCATGACGAGGGGTCCTGTCCTCGGATTAGTAGATGTTACTAAACCATTTGAAATAGAGACAGATGCTTCCGACTTTGCCCTAGGCGATGTCCTTATTCAAGAAGGCCACCTCATCGCTTATGAAAGTCGAAAGTTCAACGATGTTGAAAGAAGGTACACTGTCTCCGAAAAAGAAATGCTGGCTATGGTCCATTGCTATGAGTATGGAGACAGTACCTCTTGGGATCACAATTCATAGTGAAGACGGACAACAATGCTATTTGTTACTTCTTCGATCTACCGAAATTAACGGCAAAACAAGTTCGGTGGCAGGAGTCATTGGTTGAATTCGACTTCAAATTTGAACACAAGACAAGAAAGAGTAACCAAGCAGCCGACGCGCTAAGTCGAAAGGGCGAATATGCAGCCCTGTGCATGTTAGCCCATATTCACTCAAGTAGGATCAATGGATCGATGCGTGACATCATTAAAGAACATTTACATAAAGACCCATCGACCAAAGCCGTCGTTGAACTAGCCAAAGCTAGGAAGACACGACAGTTTTGGGTCGAGTGAGACCTTCTAATGACAAAGGGAAATAGATTATACATTCCAAGAACAGGAGAACTGAGAAAGAAGCTCATTCAGGAATGTCATGATATTTTATGGGCCGGACACCCTAGGTGGCAACGAACATATGCCTTAATAAAAAAAAAAAGGGTACTTCTAGTCAAATATGCGGGACGACATCATGCAGTACACCAAGATGTACCTCATTTGCCAACAGGACAAAGTCGAGAAAGCCAATATCTCATGACTCTTGGAACCTCTACCCGTACCAACAAGGCCTTGGGAAAGTGTGTCTCTAGACTTCATAACACACCTCCCAAAAGTCGGGAAATATGACGTCATCTTGGTTATTGTAGATCGATTCTTGAAATACGCGACGTTCGTTCCCACCCCCAAATTATGCTCGGCTGAACTAACAGCCCAACTATTTTTCAAACACATTTGTAAAGTTGTGGAGCAATCCGTCGAGCATCATCAGCGATAGGGATGGTAGATTCATTGGCACATTTTGGACCGACTTATTCGCCTTCTTAGGAACGACTTTAAACATCTTCTCGAGCTATCATCCTCAAACTGATGGACAGACAGAACGGTTCAACTGCTTGCACGAAGAATACTTACGTCACTTCGTCAACGCTCGCCAGAAGAACTGGACACAACTACTAGATGTCGCCCAATTCTGTTTCAATTGTCAAACGAGTTCGTCTACGGGAAAGAGCCCCTTCAAAACTGTAAGTGGACAACAGCCGGCCTTGCCCCATATTATTGATCATCCTTAGTAAAAAAACCCTCAAGCTCAAAACTTCACCAGAGAATGGGAGTAGACAACAGATATAGCCTAGACATATTTGAAGAAAGCTTCCAAGCATATGAAGAAGTGGGCAGACAAGAGGCGTCGCCCCCTCCAATTCCGAGCAAGAGACCAAGTCCTCATCAAGTTGAGACCATAACAGATCAGATTTCGCAGACAAAAGGACCAGAGACTAATTTAAAAATATGAAGGCTCGGTTGAGTCCTTAAAAAGATCGGGGATACTTCCTATAGAGTTGAGCTACCCACATGGATGAAAATTCACCCAATAGTTCATGTGAGCAACTTGAAGCCCTATCACCCTGACAGAGACGTCAACCAATTAGGTGGGGGAGGATGTCATGGTCATGCTCGTCCAAGGCATGTTGCCCATGGTCGCATGCCCATGACAAGCCAAACCCTTTATGTCTTTCCATGCTCTAGTGTTTTACTTTTATATTTCTAGGTAGTATGACGTTTCAAAAAAATCATGTTTAAGTCTGCCAGACATGAAATGCCTCAGAATGTACTACAGGGGATATGACTAGTTGTCAACTTCTCCCTACCAATAGTTATATACTGTGAGTCGTTGTTCTTACTCTCTTGCTTGCATATATAACGTCTCTTTCAAAATCTCTCTTTCGAAAATCTCTCTTTACCCTCATTTTTTAAAACCTTCTTCTTAAACCGAGGCCAGAGGCTCGAGCATACGTCGCTTGGTCGTAGGCGACGTAAGAACGAATTGTCTTAGCTCACTTGTCATCGGAAAGTGAGTGTCGCACAATCGCAAGTCCGCCACTATCAAGAGTGCGATTGTGACACCGTGCACGTGTACACTGTGTCATCTCCTATGGAATTTCAAATCACGGCCACCGCCAACCATCATGATTCATGTGACACATTTTTCTTTTCTTCTCAATTTAGTTTTTTTTCTTCATCTTCGTGTAACATTCGTGTTTCAGCTAAGGTTCTTTGCAGCTTGCCAATGACCCGACGCCATCTCCATTCACACGTTCGACATTGCAGCATCACCTTCTCCATTCTCAAGTTCAAGTTTCTCATTTTTTTTCATCGATACTTCGTCTTCAGCATGTTGTCGATACTTCAGTCAGCACAATGCTCAGTTCACTTAGTTCTCGGGTTCAAGTTTCTCATTTCTCGTCGTTGGTACTTCATCTTCAACACGTCATCGATACTCTATTCAACACAACACTCAGTTCTCAAGTTCAGTAGTCGGTCAGTTCTTGAGTTTAGTGGCCAGTTGGTTCTTGGGTTGAGTCTCGACTCTCGTCTTTAGCACTTGGTAGTCAATTGCTTCGATTTCATCGATGTCGTCTTCAGCATTCAGTTGAGTCTCGTTTCGCAGAGTTCGTGGTTCTTGACACTTGGTTGAGTTTGTCTCCTAGAATTCGTGGTCTTCAACACTCGATAGTTGGTTGTCTCAGAACTCGGAAGAGGTGAAATAAACTATTTTTCAATTTAATAAAATATTTTTTGGAATAACTTGAACCCAACCTGAAAACAGAGGTTTGGTAGGGTTTAGGGTTTAGGGTTACCAATCCGACCAACCCAAACTTTTGGGTTGGTCTAAAAAATTCCCTAATCCAACTTACCCAAAAAAATAAAATTTTATTTTGTAATATATTAATTAGTCCTAATAAATTTAATAATATTTCATAAACAAAATATATATATATATATATAACATTCAACTTAATTTCTAAAAACTCAAAATTTGAAAATAATGTTAGGAAAAGGTGTTAGACGAACACGACTCTCCACAATGGTATGATATTGTCCACTTTGAGCATAAGCTCTCATGGCTTTGCTTTGGGCTTCCCCAAAAGGCCTCACACCAATGGAGTTAGTATTCCTCACTTATAAACCCATGATCACACCCTAAATTAGGACTTCCATCATCCAACAAAAGAAACTGGTATGAGATTATTATAATATTAAGAGAAAAAAAAAAAACTCATAGGTTAGGTATATAGTTTTAAAAATCAATATTTAAAATTAAAAACAAAGTTAAATTAGAAATTTAATCCATGAATTTTCAGAATTAAATTAAATTAAAAAAATTATAAGCATTTAAATTTCAAAAGTGCGTAATAAATTTAATTATGTTTTAATAAGTTTCATCATTTTTTAATGTTAATTTAAATTTGCGTATTTATTAAGAACAATATTTAATTTCGACAGTAAGATATTGACATTTGTGAGTTTTATTTAATAGGGAAATGTTCTATGAAATTAAAAACGAAGAACTTACACTTGTGAGCATCGAAGAACAAAAGAGTCTTATGGAGAGCGTCATAGTATCGATCAGGCGGAGGAGAACGATCGTGACACTTCGCCTCAACATCGGCAATCGGATCACGCAAAACGCAATCACAACTGAAAACAATCTCCATTTCTGAGCCTTCTTTAACTCAATTACGCATCCAATATCACAGTATTTGTTCTTCTTCCTCCGCGTCTCATCCAGTTCATTCTAATTGAACGATTGCAATTGCAGAGCCGCCTGATCTCAATCCTCAGTGTTCCATTCAAGATCCTCGCCACCGCCTCTACTCTGCTATCAATCATTTGTTTTCGCGTAATTTGATTTCTATATCTCATCGGAGAGTTGGGAACACGAAGGAGAGGTCGAGAGGAATGGAGAAGACGGTGTGAGATTATAAACTCCAAAATCTCAATTTAATTAAAATTAAGTTTTGTACGCAATTAAATTTGTTGACTTACTGAGAGGATGTTATTTTTTAAACCTATCAATTTCATACCAAATATATATTTATACTTTATTGCACATGCATTCCAATATATACCTATATTTTATTTCTATAATCAAACTCGACCGTCATTTTAAAAAAAAATTATGGAATACTTATCTACGTTTAAAACGATAAGGCGATGAAGTTAAAAGTTTAGAATAAAAATGTATATAAAGAAATAATCAGTAAGTCACCCACTGTTAGGGTTACTAATGCAATCACACACATCATGATTGAAACTTATCCTTGCACACCGTAACATGGTCTTGGACTCTTTCGAGTTTCGAGTAGAATTGGATGTGTGGTATTTTCCCACAAACGGCTTGCACACGCACACATAGACCCACCATGCAGGTTCGTATGTGTATCCCTTGGGCCTTTCTTGGTTGGGCACAACGCGTTTTACACGTCACCATTATGCTACAAAAAAGGAAAAGACCGCATGATAGCATGACGAACATAAATGTCAAAAGTACGTGTCCATACTAATATAACATAATAGGGAAGTACCTAATGCACATGACATACATACATACATACATGAAGTCCCCATGATTTACATTAATAGCATAGCGTTAACATCGTTCCCTTTCTCCTTTCAGCCATGACATATTACATATATGCATTATGTATACATGGCAATCATCCCATAACCTTACATGCGAGACACAACATGATATACGATTCATAACATAGTGTGATGGATATCATATGTCAATACATAGCATAGCGTCAGGGAGCCACAAGGCATGCACCATCATGAATCATTCAATTATCTAACTCCAAAAGTAAAGTCACTTATTTGTTTGGTCTTGACCAAAGTTACTAATTACTGCTTTGAAACTATATTTTAACGTTTAATTTCACCTATGTCAATCCATATCACATACTTACGACATATTCACTGACATTCCGTTAATAAAATAAAAAATGGGTTAAGGAGAGTCGAAAACTTAGGAAACTGTATAAATTTTGTATACTGAGCCATCTAAGGTTGATAAGCCACCAAACTGAGTTGAGATGAAATTGAGCCATCGAGCCAAGCCAATTGTGCTGCCAAGACGAGCCAACATTAGAATGAGGCAGTTTGTCACTCGAGTCAAGGCGTGGGTGTCAAACAGGGTCGAGGCGCAACTGGGCCGACACGTTTTGGAGTCTATACTATCATCTTTTCTTTTTTTTTTAATCATTTCTTGTGTAGAGAACTTGTAAAATGAACATATATGTATGTGTAAGAAGTGAAGAGTCATATAACTGATACAAAGAATAAACATTACCCCTTGGAGCAAAAAAGAAGATGAGAGAAAGGGGATGATTTTCATGGCCAAGTCCTCACTAGCAACCGACCCATCACGGCTTCCACGGCAGTGGTGGCGGTGGCGCCTTGGGACCGAGCGGCGGGATCCCAGAAAAGATGGTGTTCTTGTCAATGCCAAAGCCAGCAGAGGTAGTAAGGGAAGCAAGAGCAGCAACAAGGCCAGCATTACCAGCCAGAGTTGGCTCAGTGTAGTTGGGATTAGTACGCACGTCGTGAAACTTGTCGAATCGATCAGGACCGCCAACCATGGCACCGACGATGGTGTGGGGGTTGGGACCGGGGTTGTCGCGCCACTTGAACCCGCCCTTGCAGGAGTAGTACTTGTTGTCGCTGGGAATGGATGCACCACGGTGATGCACTCGTCTAGGGAACTTGGTGCCATAGCCCACAATGTAGCTCATGTTCATGGGGTTCTTCCCAAGAATGTAATCCATCTGGGAAGTGGCGAAGGTGCGAAGAAGGGCTGAAGGAATGTAGTTGGGGCCGCAGTTGAAGCCTGGGACGCCGGTGGAGTTCAAGTAATCAGCGAACAGAGAAGCCAGAAATGCAGCATTCGCCACATATTGTAGATTCTGTCCCTGTTGCTGTCCTTTGTTCATAATCATCATTCCTCCTGAAAATTTTAATTATAAGGAACCATTGTACGTTTATAATCAAACAATACTCTCTCTATTGGTATAAAGCTTTTTGGAAAAACCCAAAACAAGGCTACCAGAGCTTATGCTCAAAGTGAATAATATCATATCATTGTGTAGAGTCGTGTTATCTGGTATTAGAGTCATGCTCTAAACTTAATAAATCTTTTCATCCATATCCCTGTTTCCTACTTCAATTTGTTAGGATCGCACAACAACGTGCATACTCGATCAAAATGAACATCAAGAATAGGAGACAGCAATGAGCACACTCAACATGTTTATCAAGAACAGGAGAGAGAGAAAAATACCTCGAGTCCAATTGTAGACGCGAAATTGTTTGAGATAAGAACACATATTTAGGGCAGTCAATGTCTGGTACGTACTCAGCATCTCCTCGTACGGATACCCTGGATTCAGCATCATCCTCACTCTCGTCAACAACACCATCGCCGCCGGAAGCTTGTTGTTCCAGCTCGGCACGCTCGTCTCCGCCGTCACGTTGAATGCCTTTGCGTTCCTCGGGATTCCCTGCAGAGTCGCCAGATTAATGTACGACGTGTTCCCCGTCGCGTAGAACAGCCACGCCCCCGCCCACATGTACTCATCGTAGTAGCCGGTGGAGTTGTAAGCAGCAGCTAGGAAGGCGTTGTCGCGGCTGTAGCGTGCACGGCGGCCGGAATCACGAGCGAATGCGAACAGCGTCTCTGCGCCTTTGATTAGCTTGGCGGAGTAGGCGGCATCGTCGCGGAAGACGATAGAGGCGGCGGAGAGAGCGGCGGACATCTCGCCGGCGAGATCTGGGCCTTGGAATGTGGTTTGGGTGGGTCGGTTGTAGCCCATTTGCTCCGGCTTCTGCCAGCAGGTGGAGTCGTCCGGGATTTGGGACCCATTTTGCGATCCCCCAACCTTTAACATTTTATTTATTTATTTATTTATTTTATTCTCTTTTTTTTTAATTAAATAAATAAATAAATAAGGAAAAACCTGGGAGTAAATTTGGGTGATTTTGGTGGAGGAGGAGTTGAAGGTGAGGAGCAGATAATCGGTACCCCATTTGATGAGGTCTCTGACGTGGTCGTATTCGTTGATGGCCTTGTACTTGTGACTGTACTCCACCAGGCTCCAGCTCAGCATCGTCATTGAATATGCCATTGGAAAATTGGACTTGCTGTTTTCCCCGGAGTCGTAGTACCCTCCAACTAGGCCTCCCTTTGCCAGCGTGTCATTCCCGTCGTTCAGCCCTGAGCTCCCTCTCCATGTTATGTTGTTGCTCTTTCCCAATTTCCCAGCTGCATCCAATCAAACCATATTTCTATTTAATTTCTAATTTCAATAATTAATTTCATAATAAATGATTTTAATCAAATCACAAAATTAAGCTTAAATAAATTATTTTAATATTTTTTTATTTTAAAAAAAATTAAAATGGGCATATTTGGATATAAATTTCCCCCACTTTTTAATTCCTAATAAATACCCTCATAAAATCTACGTGGACGTGCATTGCATTTGCAAGCTCATTCGTCACGCGTGACTTCATTCAAAATAATTAAAATAAGAAAAACTCCAAAATTACTCAATTCCTTTACATATATACTCTCAACTATATATATAATTAATTAATTAATTAATATTTTAAAAATAAATAAAAAATAAAAATTTGAAAATTTGAATATCAAACTCGACTTGAGTCATGTTCACTTTAACCAATAATCCGTGCTTAGTTTGAAGCATTTTCTTTGAGTTACTTTTTTTTTATGGTTAGGTTCGAAGATTTTCTGTTTAATTTTAAAAATATATAGGTTTCTATTTTTATAATTTCTATTTATTATAAATAAGATAACTTTCATCTCATTTAGGTATGATGACTTAAGCAAACATTCTCAACAATAATAATCAATTCCATGATAAAAATTAAATTTTAGAATTCAATACATGGTAAACAGATGAAAAAGTGAATTTCAAAAAAAAGAAAAAAAAAAGAAATTAAAAGTCTTCTTTTAACCGAAGTCAAATTATGATGTGAGCTAGTGCGAATATTTAAAGTTTAAGCATAGTTTAATTTAGATTATCGATAATTTTCATACAAAATGTGAAAGGTTTGAATATTATTTAATATATATATATATTTTTAAAATTCAAATATTATAAATTAAAAAACAAACTTAAGTAAGAAATCGAATTGATGAATTTTGAAAATTGTCTAGTTAGGTTAAAGTTTAAAAAAATAAATTTAATTATGAGATTTCAAGATTTTTTAATACTTATTATTTTTTTCTTTTCTAATAGATAAGTGATGTATTAAACATAAAATTAAGAATAATAAATTTTTACCCACATATTTATTTTTATTTGAGAATTAAAAAAATTATATTCTCATATGCTTTAAATCAATTATAAAATGGAATAAAATTGCAATAAAAAAAAAAAAAAAAAAAAAAAGTGAGAATTGTTGAGAGGAGACTTACATTTCTGAGCATTAAAGAACAAGAGAGCCTTATGAAGAGCGTCAGAGTATCGATCGGGCGGAAGAGGACGAGCGTGATGCTTCGGCCGAGTCTTGGCCACAATAATCGGCAATCCGATCACACAAAACGCAATCAAAATCGAAAACAAGCTCCATTTCAAAGCCTTCCTCGACACGATTATGCAACCTAAGTCAACATATTTTTTCTTCTTCCCCTCTGCTGGACCAAGCAGCCAGCTCCTCTGCGTCTCGTCCAGTTCATTCTGGTTGAACGATTGCGATTGCAGAGCCGCCCGATCCCGATCCCAATCCTCGCCTCTGTCGCCGTTGTTGAGGTCGTTGTCGATCACTTCCAGCGGCCCTCCCCAGTGGTTTCCGCCCTGCATTTGGTTTTCAAGTAATTTAATTTCTCTGTCTCATGGGAGAAGATGGAATGAGATTTGTCAAGTCAACGTGTGGAAAATGGATTCGTTTGTATTTATAATGCCGGTTTGAAACTGTCAATGGAAAGGATGGAAAAGTCCAAATTGCCCTTATATAATAATTTTATAAACTAAGATCCATTAATTAATTGATTTTATTCTAAATAAAATAAATTAAGATATAGAAATATTATCAAAATTTTATATAAATAAATAAATATTTTTAGTTATTTAATTATTTCTAACAATTGTATTTGATTTACTAACTTGTTATTGGTTAATTTATTTTTATTAAGTCAAATTATTAAAATAATTTTAATTTAATTTTCATTCATTTATAAATATTTTCAATTAATAATTATTCTCTTAATAAAAATATATATTATAAATAAGAATAAAAAAAATTGTTTACTATTAGAAACAATATTTCTATTAATTTTCCTTTATTTTTTTATATTTATAGAATGTAAATTATTAATTAAATAATTGACTATTGTGAATTATAAATCTTTTTTATTTTTAGAATAGTGTATACACATAAAGAGTTAAATAAAGTAATTAATTTTAAATTATTAAATAATATTTTTTGCAGACTTCTATAAATTTAAGAGGTTAATTGTTTAAAAATTATATGTATAATTAAAAATTTTCGTTATTAAATTTATGAATTTAAAATTTAGATGTTGAAGAAATACGATACTCAAAAAACCGGTACAGTGGAACCGGCCGTAGCGGATTTTCCGCGGATACCAATTTTATTCTTTTTCACATTATATAAAGCTGTATCATGTATTCCGGATTTCCACGTCATATTTTAAAATTATTTTATTTATTTATTGTTATTATTATGTTAAATTCTGTTATAATAATAATAAAAAAAGATAATATAATGCCATGCCGTCTGCCCAATAAACTAAATATTATTCTAACAAATTATTAATAAAATAAAAAAAAAAGAAGGAAAGTCAAAACCATATTATAAAATAATAATAATAATAAATTAAACGATTCATATTATAAAATTCTTTTATTTATTTATTTATTATTAGAAATTAATAAATAGAAATTAATGAGATTTATATGTATCAAAGTCGAATATATTCTACTCATAATAAAATTACAAAATCGACATTTTTATATTATAAATTATATTTTGTTAAAATAATTTCAACACGATGTGGAAAATATTTTAGAAACTTTGATGGGTTTGAAATTGTTTGCTGACTTTATATTTTTTTAATTTCCAACCTGTATACAGTTATGCCTAATTGATGCAATTTAATTAAAAAAAAATCCAACAAATTTCAAAATTATAAAATAAAATAAAAACAATTATATAATATTTAATTCCATGTTCTTGACGTGACCCAACAATTTTCCAATTGTTTAAATTTTTTTTGTTTAATCTGAAAAAAAAAACCCCAAATATTATAATTTAAAAAAAAAAATGTATTTTTCGAGGAAGACAAAGAGAGAGAACAAATATAAGATAAATTAAAATCTATTTTTTTTTTAATTTAAATTTTGGATTCAGAAATTAATCTTTAAATTTTTAATTTTGTATCTGATAAATTTAATAAATTTTTAATTTTTTAATTTTGTATCTTATAAAATCTTCCAACTAATTCGTAATTGTTAAATATAAAATTTATTTAAATTTTGATGTAAGTGATTTATTAAACTTAGAATTATATATTTTAAATTTAAATTTAAATGAGAAACTTTTAAATATTTAAATTAAATAAAATTAATTTATCTATTAAATATTATATGAGGTGTATCAAATATTGATTTCTGGCCAATCATAGTAACGATGATGTGTACAAGCGAAATATAAAGTTTAGGATAGTCCTAAACACAACATCCAAACACGACGTCACGAACGCTTTACCTATTTGAACTTAAGTTTTTATTGTAAATGAACTTATTATTGGAATGCCTACGAACTAAATTGGATAAAATTGTTATTTACAGGTATTAAATTGTTTTGTTATTTACAGGTATTTACAGGTGTATGTGTCTTCATATATGCTTTAATATGACTATATTACGCATGGATATATATGTACGTCTCGTAAAGAACTGAAGTCATGTTAATTAGGGAAGTATGTAACTATGATTTTATATTTCTCTAGTATGTAATATACGAACGCATACAATCACGATAGTATTTACATTCCTTTCTTTTTCATCGGATGTTCTGCAATATGAGCGTGTTTGCTAACCTATAGTCAAACCTAGAGATTACGTTAACGGGTTTGTCTGTTGGGTCATGTGCATTTGTGTGTGTGGACCATATGTTGAGAAATATTATACATCCAACCTTACCCGAAAAGTAAAGTAGAGTGTATGTAACAGTCATGAATTTAGGTCCCAATAGAGATGATACATGAACACGTTTAATGTAGAGTCCATAAAACGAAAAAGGATTTCTGCTTGAATTTCAAAGTAAAATGTTTGAAATGTTTCGTTTTGGACTCTCGGTTTTCAAACTAATTTCCGCTTTGAATTATTTGAAATGTCTTTACATGCATGTAACAGCGTTTTGATTCGAGCATAGTTTAATTAGTATATGAAAGTACCGATTATCATTTCAGATATCGACGATTCGATTCTCTACCCTACCCTTCAATTATTGAATTAAAAAATGCGAGAATATCATATAGTCTATTTTGATGTGTTCTTGAATTTAACCAGAGATTAAATTTAAAACCTCTTGTCAACTTCTCTCTACCGACAGTTATATAACACATATAACACCAATTTTAATTTCTCAACTCTTGCTTTCAAAACTCTCTATCGAAATCTCTCTGCCCTAATTTTCTAAAACTTTCTTCTTGAACTGGAGCCAAAGGTTCGAGCATACGTCGCTTGGTCGTAGGCGACACAAGAACGAATAGGCTTAACTCACTTCTTGCTGAGAGGTGAGTGCCACACAATCACAAGTCCGCTGCCATCAAAGTGCGATTGTTACAAGTGGTATCAGTTGATGATATATGTTTTAACAATTTAAGCAAGCTTAAACAATGAAGGAAATTCCCGGACAGGAAATGAGAGAGGAGTAACATTTTTTTTTTCGAGAACTCGATCACCACAAATTTTTAGTGAGAAATAGTCGGTCCAATCACATAAAAATAAATAAAAAATTTCGCACGAGTAGAAATGAATAGGCTGCGGGGTTGACCCTAGCCCGTGTCGACAAAAAGTTGAACGAAACATTAATAGTTATTTATTTGGAGGCTATTTTTGTAATAAATGAAAATAAAATTTACTTTAAAAAATAACAAACAAAAATTTAAAATCTCGTAAGTAAAGAGGAAAACACACGGAAAATTGCAAATGTGGTGCCCCTTTTTGTTCTAGAAAATCGGTTCAATCTGGTTTTTTTTTTCCCGGTTCAACCGAACCGCCAACTCTATCCCAATACTCTTCCTCGTCTCACTTTCCTTGCTCGCTCTAGAACTGTTGTGTTTAGATTATCTGCTCTCTGCAAGCTTTGTTCCTTGCAGTTTTTCTTTTTGGATTTGTGCCTGTAATGGCCGTTGCATGCTCTTCTTCTCCTGTTTCAAATTTGACGCAGCGGCGGCCGTTGTTAAGTCTAAAAGACCCAGGTACTCCCAATAGGCGGGTGAACTTGGTGCAGCTCCCTTCCCGCTCTATTTGCTCTCATCTCGCTCGGTTCGATGTCGAGTCTCGATTTGTGGTCCCTTTGAGGAGGTATATTTTTGTTTTCCGTGAAGAATTATGTTTTCGATCGCTAGTAGTGTTGCTTGTTATGTTAGCTTGTTAACCTCTCGTTATGTTTTTGTTGCAAATTATTCATCTGGGTTTGATTTTTAATGTTTTGAGCTGTATTCTATTTGACTCTGCGCTAAGTGATGCAATCTCCTTTTTCAATTCGTTTGGTATTCGGTGGGCTTTCCTTCTCTGTTGCGAGGTGGCGTTTGTCAGCTGTTTTCTGTGGTCATTTTTTTTTTTAATACAAAGCTCAAGTTCTTTAGATAAATCATAAAGGCTAACATGGGTTCTTTTTGGAGGCTATGGTTCGAACCGTTAGGAATTCCTAGACTAATTCGAATGAGCTTTAGGACTTAAATGAGCCCTTCAGGTTTCCATCTCTAATTTGGATGAGTTACTAGTTGGATTCTCTTTCTTCTTCTTGTTGCACTTTGTGCAATGAGTTATGTAATTATGACATTATTTTGATTTATGCCGATTGGGAGTCATTTCTGTAAACCCCTTGGCCTTTGAAGTGTTGAAGTGTCCTAGCAGGCTTAAAGGCATTGTGGCAACCAATTGTCCATGAATCTTGAATTCATTAATCCACTCTCATCAAGGAGTGAAGGTCCTAGGGAAGAGAGTCAATGGGAAATTTTTGTGCCTTGAATCTCTTACAACCTGATGAAGTATTGTTTCATTGTGGCATGGAGTAGGAGTTTGAAAATTTTGTAGAATTGAAGGTTGGGAAAGGGTGGGTGAGTTCTCAATGAGGTTTAAGTATGGGATGGTGAGAAACGTGGTAGAATCCCTTGATGTGGAGGATGGTTTAACGTAAGAAATCTACCATTAGTGTGTTGGTACAAAATGAATCTCAGTTAAATTAGAGACTTTAATGGGGGATTTATTCATTGCTAAGGAAGTTAACTAATATCAATAATTGTGTTGAAGGGTGAGTGAACGAGACAATTGTTGTGACTTTCTTCTTTTAAAGATGGTGTTGGAGTTCGAATGGAAGAAGTCTCTAACATTTGGATTAATTCCTTTCTATGACGCTTTGTTGATCCAAAGAAATCAACAGGTTTGCAATTGTCTTTTGGTTAGGCGGCATTGAGGTTAAGGGGATTTTTTATACCGGGGAGACTGTAGGTACATGTCATTTTATAGTTTTGGTTCGGTACAACACATTGAACAACAGAGAAGGGCGAGAAATGTCCTTGAGCTAGGAAGTTATAAGAAACCCCTTCCCATTAGACAAAAGATCATTTAAAATATAAGTAGAAAAAGGAGATGAGAAATATTTACACCAAGTTAACGTATGATAAAAGAAAAACTTCTAAAACCTATCAAATGAAAGAGATTTTTATTGAAGGTTTGATAGTTTCTCTCAATCCATTTGGTCCAAAAAAAGCTTTCATCCTTAGTAACCAAAGGATCTCCTTATCTTTGATGAAATGATGGCCCACAAGCATATAGTGGAGGAAGATTCTCATTTTGTTAGCCAAGGGCGTCTGCCAATTAAATATGGATATCACCTTAACCCAAAATCTGTGGGGGCTGGGTTCATTCCTTTCTTTTGTACATTTCATTTATCAATGAAATTATTCGTTTCCTCCTCAAAAAGATATTGTAATGTAACTTTTAAAAAAGGTTCCCTTTTAAAGGAAAAAAAACTCTTAACACATTTTTTTATTTCTTTTTATTTTATTTTTATATTCTCTTGGATGAAGGATTTTCTTATTTGTTTTTTCTTTCTACCCTTCCCCCCTCTAACCAAGGTTGTATAATCTAGTGAATTTACTTTTGTTCTCCTCCCTATTTCCCGTTTCCTTGATCTGAGGTATTGTATTATTCGGTGCTTATATTTATATGAATGCATAGCTTTGTTGATTATTTCCTCTTCGGTTTGGAAGGTACTCTCGTGATGATGATATTGGTAGATACAAGTTTAGAAGAAACAAGGATAATGCTCGAAGGCCGCATGCTTATAAATTTGGGGAACATAGGAATGAAACTTCGGGGACTACTAATTGCATCTCTTGCTTTCTTAACCTGAAAAAAGATGTCCTAGTATTAAAAGATCCACTCCTAGATTCATTCTTGACAAATCTGCGTTTCAGTTATCCAAGAATGAGCGTGACGGTAAAGTTGTAAGTGCCTACTGGATTTGTAGACCTGCCTTTTATATATAGTTTCCATAATCTCTCCCCTTTTCATCATTATGCTTATTCCTTTTATTCTTGTTTGCATTGTGGATCTATTTGCTTAATATCTTTTTTATGAAATACATGTGTAAATCTCTGTCTTTGTTATCTTTCACCTTAATCATCCAGTTGTATGGAAACCATATTTGCTTATTATGACCCTATGCTACAAGGTATCGTACTCCATAGGGAAAATGTAACAACCAGGTTGCAATTGGAACTTTTGTAAGATTAGGGATGAGTCTGAAAAATGAAAGTACTAGGAACTTGATTATGTAATTAACCTGAATTAAAATATTAAATTTTGTCCCATTGTCTTTGAGTATAGCCCTCGTTTGGACCCTAAGTTTCAAAATGTTACATTCTTACCTAAGGTTTGAGTTTAGTTCACCTATCATTTCTAGGTTTCAAAATGTTTACTTTTGCCCTTGAGTTTTGAGTTTAGTTTCCATTTGGTCCCAATGCTTCATGATTTTATGTTTTTACCCCTAAGTTTTCACCAAAGCTCAATTTTGGTCATTTATTTTAATTTTGAATTAGTTAATTTTTTAAAAATTAAAATAATTATAATTAAATTAGTTTTCACTAATTTATTGTCACGAGCAAAAACCATAGTTGTTTAAAATTAATTACCTGTTAGTACTTTATACCAAAAAAGTGAGCCTGGGTGAAAACTTATGGGTGTGTAAAATCTTAAAAGATAAGGACCAAATAGAAACTAAACTCAAAACTCAAGGTTAAAAGTGTAAAATTTTGGAACCAAGGGACCAAATAGAAATAAACTTAAATGCAAGGGTAAAAATGTAACTTTTGAAACCTAGGGACCAAATAGAAACTAAACTCAAAACTCGTGTAAAAATTTAACATTTTGAAAACTAGGATCCAAATGTAGACTATACTCAAAAATCAAAGACCAAAAGAATTTAACATTCTGCAGTATTTACTATTTACTCGATTGTCCATATATTCTTATATTTCTTGTCTCTGTAATTTTATGCAACATCCAGGTGAAGCATGCCCGTATTGTTTGTGGAACTGTAGGTCCAGATGAGCCTCATGCAGCAGCCACAACCTGGCCTGATGGTATTCTGGAGAAACAAGATTTGGATACTTCATATCCTGAGTTTGGAAGAGCGGAGTTAGAGGCATTTCTTAGTTCTGAGCTCCCGTCTCATCCAAAGTTGTATAGAGGGCAATTGAAAAATGGATTGAAATATCTTATTTTACCGAATAAAGTTCCCCCCAACAGGTATTAACCATGTGGTTTATTGGAGAAAGAATATAACTAATGAATACGGTTTGACACTTATGGAGATTTTGAAGTATTCATGAACAAATGCTTTATGTATATAATTTATTTTCAGAGTCCAATATCATAACCACTAGACAGGGAAAACCAGCTTAGTTGGGACTTTTCTAATGGTTACAAAGATAGACGGATTCAACTTTTAAATGCGCAGGATTAAAAAGACTGAGATGTATGTGGACTAATCCAGTGAGAAACATTTTGTCGGAATGTTTGTTTGCCGAATTTTTTCTCGTTTCTTATAAAATAATATGAAATCTATTTTCAATATTTCACGAAATAGAGGATAAGATGGATTTTGTGTTCTACATGGTAGGCAGTTTGCATTTGGAGGAAATAATTGATTGATAAATGTTGAATCTTAGTCAAGTCCTTTTTCTAATTACTCTACCAATTTAGGTCATTCAAGTTATGGGACCTTAGTGCAAGAACAGGGATAAGTTTTAAAATTTATTTTGTTAGTTAGATTTGTGGGTTCTTTTCTCTCTTCTTCTTTTTTAACCCCC
Source organism: Cucurbita argyrosperma subsp. sororia (assembly GCA_018691285.1). Taxonomy (NCBI): domain Eukaryota; kingdom Viridiplantae; phylum Streptophyta; class Magnoliopsida; order Cucurbitales; family Cucurbitaceae; genus Cucurbita; species Cucurbita argyrosperma. The sequence goes on along the minus strand of CM031885.1, from coordinate 4,414,224 downwards.
AGGATTCTCTCTCTCTCTCTCTCTCTCTCTCTCTCTCTCTCTATATGCATAATATTAAAAAAATTGGACCGTTCTTCTGCAAATTTTTACTAAACAAATGAAGCTTTATTGATGGTGATCAGGAAGGACTCTCCCCTGACAAATTTTTGAATTTAGGTTTGAAGCACACATGGAAGTCCATGTGGGGTCAATTGATGAAGAAGATCACGAGCAAGGAATTGCACACATGATTGAGCACGTAGCCTTCCTTGGAAGTAAGAAACGTGAAAAGCTTTTGAGTACAGGCGCACGATCTAATGCCTACACTGATTTCCACCATACTGTGTTTCATATACATTCACCAACTAGCACGAAGGTTGTTCTTGTTGGTTTTTCTATTCTCATGTGCATGCACTGATATCGTATCTAGATCTTGTGTCTTTCGTGTTTCTATGAGGACAGGATTAAATATTTTCTCTGAGAACTGGTTTTGTTTCCAGCATTATTTTCTTTCTTACTGATCTTATGTAATATGTTATTTTGCCACCCATGTAACAGCCCCAACTTCCTATAATTAACGTAGATTTCTTTTAGGTAATTCAGTATCTTCATTTCACCTTATTATCTTTTTGTTCCCAGCATGATATAGCCGCATGTTTCTTTTTCTTTTTAATTTTAAATTTTACAAAAAAGCATGGCTGATCAAATGTTCCAGCAACTTTGTATTATCTAGCCAGCTTCCAGTGCCTAGGAGCATTACTGAGGCATATTCGAAACTGTAATCCCCTTGTGCTAGTTTCTCTTAGTATTTTCTTGCATTCTTCTGAGATGCCTTCTTGCTGAATAGAATTCTCAAATTGACCCATTATTGCCACATGGTGAATGGTTCAAAGTATCATGGTGGATCGTTTGGAGTTCACCCATATAATAGATGGGAGAGAATACAGCACCATACAACCATTGCTCTTTGCATCTTGTGTCTGGGTTTGTTATTAGCAATTTGTTTGAATATTGACCACATTGTAATTTGTCTGTAGGATTCTGATGAAGATCTACTTCCATCTGTTCTCGATGCCTTAAATGAGGTATGAACAATAGATGGATTTATTTATATCGAGTGCACACTAGTGTGGCTTTGGATTCTGATATGATTTTGTTATGCGTTGTACTGTTTTTGTTTTTAGCAAATGAGTGGTCTGATTTCAGTATATGTTTTTTTTTTTATGAGAACAATTTTAGAATAAAAATGTTGGGAATTTGTCCTGCGTACTTCATAACATATGCATCCTTGGTTTGTGCACATCTAAATAGATAGCTTTCCACCCGAAGTTCCTTGCTTCACGAGTTGAAAAGGAGAGACGTGCCATTCTTTCTGAACTACAGATGATGAATACAATAGAATATCGTGTTGATTGTCAGGTGAGATATGTACTATGGTTGCTTTTGTTCATAAAAGATCGGTGGTGTTACAATAAGGTTTATATATTGGCTAATCGGTGCCCTTTTCTCTAATTCCATTTATTTGGAAAAATTTCTTGCTGTACAGCTGTTACAACATCTGCATTCTGAAAACAACCTTAGCAAAAGGTTCCCAATTGGATTGGAGGAACAGATTAAGAAGTGGGATACCGATACAATAAGGAAGTTCCATGAGCGATGGTACTTCCCTGCAAATGCAACCTTATACATTGTTGGAGATATAGATAACATCTCAAAGGCCGTTAACCAGATTGAGGTTTGATCAATTCTTTTTTTGATGTTAGAAACTATAAACTTCATTTTTGGACTCAGTTCATCAGTAACTGATATTATCTCTTCCAGGCTGTCTTTGGTGAAACTGGCCTAGAAAATGAGGCTGTTTCTACACCTAATCCCAATCCATTTGGTGCAATGGCTAGTTTTCTTGTTCCCAAGATCTCAGTTGGATTAGGTGGCAGCTTTTCAAACGAGAGATCAAATTCAGTAGATCAATCCAAGATCATTAAGAAAGAAAGGCATGCAATTCGTCCTCCTGTGAAGCACAATTGGTCGCTTCCTGGGAGCAGTGTAGATGCAAATCCCCCACAGATATTTCAGCATGAGTTACTTCAAAATTTCTCAATTAATATGTTCTGCAAGGTATGTGGCATTAAATACTTTTTTAATATTCTCTTGAACTTATGTAGCATGATTTCATTTTTGTAGAGCTTTTATAATTACCAGTATATAAGTATGTGCACGCACAAAGACTTAACCTTTTTAGAGATGTAGTTATGAAGTCCATGAAAAGGATATTCCAACCAACTCTCTAGATAAATTAGTATTTACAAACTTTGAGAAAATTCACCAATTTCAGAAATTTTACAAGCTGACGATCCAACATACCCACTCACACATTTTTTGGGCCATCCTTTTAGGAAGGAAAAGAACATTTTTTAGGGTGTTCTTCTGGCTCACTTGGCAAGAAAGGAATCAAAGGATCATCAAAGATATGGAGCTGTTCCTTTTGATCCTCATTTTGGCGCCATAGTTCTTTTTTTCTTCTGAAATTGTTTGTGCACATATATATACTAGGAAACAGAGCCAGCTAGATAGTTTAGGAAAAAAGAACAAAATTCAAATAGTACACATCCTACTCGCTGCCTCGAAATCAGCGATTAATTACTAGACCAAAAATAGGTCTTCTTTGCTTCTTTTTTTTCTTTTAATATGATCCAAGTCCGGAGTGTCAGGTTATGAGGCCGTTCAAGCTGGACATTATAAAAAAAAGATGATCCAAGTTAGTTTACAATAACACAACTATACAGAAATAAATGACTATTCCTATTACTAGTATGCTAAAGCAGATTTGAATCATGTAGTATTCAAGCATTAGTTAGGATCATTGTGTTAAACACCAAACACCAACTGCCAACAGTTTGCTCTCTTTGTAATTTGCTGATCAATACACGGGAGGTTTTCATAAAACTCTTTTGTTTTTCAATGCTCAGAGAACTCTTCTCTTTTCTCTCTTTCACACTCTCACTCGCCCTCCTTCCTCTCTCCCTCCAATCTTTGAAGATGAGGCTTCACTAACATATAAAGCAATCATTCTGTGATAACTTGATCACTTTTTTCCAATTTGAAATGAATATGACTGGTGAGCTGATGCCATTGTTAACTCATGAAATGAGAACTTAAAAGTGGCTTGAATGCACTTTTATAAGAGCTTAAAAACACAGATTGCGTTAATGACAAGCAAGGTGGGTTAGGATGTGGGGACAGGGACGATAGAGAGAGAGAAGAGGAGTGAGCCACTTGAACGGTAATAGCTTCCGTTCAAAATAATAAACTTCTGTTTCTTCTTTTTCTAGCTATGGCGTAGTAGATGCAAGATGTATTAGCAATTATTCTATTTTGTGGTTGACTCATCCTCTTATTCTTTTAGCATATTCTCTTTTTGAAGTTTTGTTTTGGTTGAGGGAACAACATAATACCAAATACCTGCTATTGAAATTTATTGCAGATTCCAGTAAATAAGGTTCAGACATTTAGTGACCTGAGAGATGTTCTTATGAAGAGGATATTTCTTTCTGCTTTGCATTTCCGTATAAATACAAGATACAAGGTGCGTTTTTTTAACTATATCCTCTCAATTCTGTTTTGTCATGAATTCTTATGATTTCAAGTTTTGTGTGTCATCTTTTTGTCTGAATTTGTCAAACTCATTTTTTTTATTCGTCTTCTACCATAAATTATTATTATTTTTATCTGAATACACAATTTCTTTCACGTCAGTGGGCATCCTAATTTGGTTTTAGTCATGCATTAGTTAGTTATTGCCTAATTTGTTCATTGTATAGTATAAAACTTCTTATCATTCCAAAATTTTCTTTTTGTTGCAATTTTCAGAGTTCAAATCCACCATTCACTTCCATTGAGTTAGACCATAGTGATTCTGGAAGGGAAGGGTGCACTGTCACCACACTAACAGTAACAGCTGAACCAAAGAATTGGCAAAATGCAATTAAAGTTGCTGTTCAAGAGGTTTGTGTCTCTTATTTTACGCACGTCCAAAAAAATAATCCTTCAAATGTATTCTGAAAATTTTTCCCACCTTTTTACTTGTTTACATGAGATAACATTGATATTCTAGTTTAAATTTCATCAATTTGAATCCTAAATTGGAAAGAATGATAAACTAGATCCCTGTTATTGATTGTTTTTCATTGTTCTTATAATGAGCTTAGTATTATTTAAAACAATGGAAAAAGGGAGAATTTTCAATTGGGAAAATAATTTTTTATTTTTATTTATTTATTTATTTTTATCGAATAGGCCAATTATTTTACTCAATAAAAGATCGAAGTTAAAGCAAAAAAGAAGAGAAAATTTGAACCAAACCATTTATTTTGGTTTGGATCAATAAAAGTTCCATGGTTCAACCCCATTGATTGCCTTTTTAATCCCTAAATCTGAATATAAATACATGTAATCATGCTTTTGAGCCTTGCTCGTGCTCAGGTCGTTTAGATAGGGGAAGAAAGGAATTCAGGCTAATAAAATGCCAAGAAATAAAGGATTTACACCTGTTATTTGAAAAACAGAGGGAAGAAGAAAGAAGAATACTGGGTGATGCAACAACAAAGTAACTTAAAAATGAATGGTTTTGCTTTAGGGTGAATAAGAAAAAATATATAGTGAGACCTTTATTTTATTTTATTTTTTTAAGGTTGAAAATAAATGCTTGGTTTAGGTTGTTTGGAACAAAATAGAGGATGTTTGTTCCAACAAGCCAACCAAGCATTTATTTTCATTTTCCTGACTATCCTACGCATACCTAAGCTAATCTCACGGGTTGCCATTGAACTGGGATGAAGTTTTCTTATTTTGCTATTATTCAGTTCTCATAGTTACTGTTCTAATGGTGTGAGACAAGATCAATTTCTGAGTAAACATAATCGGTATTCCATGTGGTGCAGGTACGGAGGCTTAAAGAGTTTGGTGTCACCAAGGGTGAACTGACTCGATATATGGATGCACTTCTTAAAGACAGTGAACACTTAGCAGCAATGATTGATAACGTGTCATCGGTTGATAATTTGAATTTTATAATGGAAAGCGATGCACTGGGGCATACCGTTATGGACCAAAGACAAGGTCATGAAAGTTTGGTTGCTGTTGCTGGAACAGTTACTCTTGAAGAGGTGAGGTACATTTTTTAAAATTATGCTCTGAATGAAATTTTGGAGTTGTTTAGAAGAATATTTGTATTTGAGAACAGAGAGTGACAAATATGGGAGGCAGATTATATTTGTCTCTGATACTGGCCTCATTTTCAATTATTGGCACTGGTTATTTCTCTAGTACGGCTGCGTTTTCTCTTAAAATTGTTTCTTTCAAGAAATACGTTAGGGTATTTAGAGTCACAGTCATTGTCAATAAATCATTTACCAAATGATACTTTCTGTTTGAATAAGTTGGTAGTTGCAAAATTATTTTCCTTTTTTATTATTTTCTTAAATATTTTCTTCTCAAAACTTAATAGAACATGAAGGAATTAGTATTGATGTGAAAATAGTGTAAGAGAGAGACTTGGTTCAATCCAAAGCCCTTTCACTAATTATGTCCATGCATTGAAGCTGTTATTGGCATACCATACCATGTTTGCCTGCTTTTGCTATACCCATTGTTAGCAGTTTCTTATGAACTGTCTGATGTATTTATTTGTTTTCAAATTTTTTTATCGTAGGTGAATTCAATTGGTGCTGAAGTGTTAGAGTTCATCTCTGATTATGGAGAGCCTACTGCACCCCTTCCTGCAGCTATTGTTGCATGCGTTCCAAAAAAAGCACATATTGATGGATTGGGGGAAACAGAGTTTAAGATAACTGCAAGTGAGATAGTTACTGCTATTGAGGCAGGCTTGGGGGAATCTATTGAAGCTGAACCTGAAGTATCTTGTTCTCCTATTCTCACTTTCTTTCCACTTTCATTATAAGCATATCTGTATATTTCTTGTATCGTTTTGGTTTTGTTGAAATTAAATTTCTATATACTTCTGCAGCTCGAGGTACCAAAAGAGTTGATATCATCATCGCATATAGCTGAGTTAAGGATGCAACGCAAGCCATCATTTATTCCTTTAAACCCAGAGACTATTCTCACCAAATTTCATGATACGGAAACAGGGATCACCCAATGCCGTCTGTCAAACGGAATTCCTGTGAATTATAAGGTATAACTTATAAAATAAATTACGACCAATATTAGCATATTAGTAGGTAACTGCCATGAGTATTTGTGAGAAGTATAATTTAATTGGATATCTGACATTAAAGATGCTATCGTTGATTTCATATTAGTCAAACGCCAGAGCAAAGAATACCCATTATTCAAGTAAATGATTTCTCAAACAAGCGTGGGTAGCTCTGAAAAAAATGTATGCCTGGGTGGTTGTTATTTTTCAACTTGTTTAACCATTTATACCTTTGTACATGTAGATTTCAAAAAGTGAAAATAAGGCAGGCGTGATGCGGCTTATAGTTGGTGGGGGGCGAGCAGCTGAGAGCCCCGATTCGCAAGGAGCTGTCGTGGTTGGTGTTCGAACTCTCAGTGAGGGAGGTCGTGTAGGAAACTTTTCAAGGGAGCAGGTATTGCATTAGAATCCTCACACTCCTTCCACTCTCCCATCCAACGAATTCTTTGAATGAAAAATTCAATACAACAATGAGCTTCCAATTGAAACAATAAAAAATTCTGAAGGTCGATTATAGCTATCTGTCTACAGCCCCAAGTCTATTCAATTGGAAGTAATCTCTGATTTAGTGTGTGAAGTGTAATTGACATATTTTTCAAATTTTTAGTGAATGATATAACTGTGGCAACTGCCATTTTAAGTTAACAGTTATATCATTGTGTTTTAAGATAATTGCTATTGCTGTTATTCCAAGAACTTGCTTTGGCATCTGAGTCCTATCGCTAATGATCATGTCCACATGGTTTACTACTATTTAAGCTCATATAAGTTGCCTTTATTTCTCTATATTTCTTTTAACAATGTAATCGTAAGTATGAGTATGGCTCTCATCTCTCTAAAAATTTATTGATGTAGAACCTTTGTGTATGAATGGCTTAATGAACAGTTCATTGCCCATATAACTTTTTATTCAAATTGATCGATGTTTCATGTGCAACATATTGTAGGTGGAACTTTTTTGCGTTAATCACTTAATAAATTGTTCTCTGGAGTCAACCGAAGAGTTCATTGCTATGGAATTTCGTTTCACCTTGAGAGATAATGGCATGCGTGCAGCCTTCCAACTGCTTCATATGGTTCTTGAGGTACGTGCAAATGACTGGTTTTTTATAATTCTTTCTTTTTTGCTTTATTTTTCTCTACAAAGCACAGTTGCCCATATCAGACATGGACCTAGAGTTAGATGAACACGACTCTCCACAATGGTATGGTATTGTCCACTTTGAGCATAAGCTCTCGTGGTTTTGCTTTGGGCTTCCCCAAAAGGCCTCGTATCAATGGAGATAGTATTCTTTGATTATAAACCCATGATCATTCCCTAAATTAGCCGATGTGGGACCTTCATCATCCAACACCTCCCCTCCAACAAAGTACGCCTCCCCCTTAATCAAGGCTCGACTCCTTCTTCTTTTGGAGTCTTAGTCATTTTTTACTATGCCTTCGTGGAAGCTCGACTCCTTTTCTTTTGGAGTCCTTTGTTCGACATTTGAGGATTTACCAATCTATTGGGACGACTAAGTTTAGGGCATGACTCTGATACCAAGTGGAACACGACTCTCCACAATGGTATGATATTGTTCACTTTGAGCATAAGCTCTCATGGCTTTGCTTTGGGCTTCCCCAAAAGGCCTCATAGCAATAGAGATAGTATTCTTTGATTATAAACCCATGATCATTCCCTAAATTAGTCGACGCGGGACTTTCATCATCCAACAACAAGAACATAAACTTAGTATGAATTGAATATTTTTAGAGCAAACTTCTCTACACCTTTAATTCTCATCAATATTTTATTATTTATTTTTAAATATTTTTTGTTAAAGTGTTTCATCTCAACCTTAAAGGGTAGACAAGAAGTACTTCGTAAATTAACCTTTTTTTTTAGGAAGTCCTCTAAATTTCAATAAATCAACTAACAAGGATGAAGGATCATCTAGAGAGAATTTTACCCTAAAAACTCGGATATTCCCCTACAATCATTCAGGGTTTAATTCAAATTCGATTACTTATATGCAGCATAGCGTCTGGCTGGAGGATGCATTTGACAGAGCAAAGCAATTATATATGTCATACCACCGGTCTATTCCTAAAAGCCTGGAACGATCTACTGCTCACAAACTCATGTTAGCGATGATGAATGGAGATGAGCGGTTTGTTGAGCCTTCTCCAAAATCACTGCAGAATTTAACATTGCAAACAGTGAAGGATGCAGTGATGAATCAATTTGTAAACAATAACATGGAGGTCTGCACTTTGTCCTTTTGATATAAAATAAAAATGATATCAAGAAGTATTATTACCAGAGAAAGAGAATGAGATATCCTAATTAAATAAAGGAAGTTAAAAATATAACCGTACCGAAGAATAAAAAATAATCCAAAAATATTAATGTTTTACATTCTGACACCAAGTCTTGATATGTCCTCACGGATCTTTCCATGTTCTAGGTAAGTCTTGTTGGGGATTTTTCAGAGGAAGAAATTGAGTCTTGTATTCTAGATTACCTTGGTACAATCACAACAACTACAACTTCTGAGACAGCACCTGCTTCTGTCCCCATCGTGTTTCGACCGTCTCCGTCTGAGTTGCAATTTCAGCAGGTGAGGATGGTTAACTTTTTAAACTGTTCAGTTTACTTTTTGAATATTTTTTTACCTCATCCTATACCAAGTAATATTCTTAGCAAAATTTATTTTAAAGTGAAAAAATTAATCCACTCATTTTATTCTGAGAAGGAAATATATCTGATCTAGATTTGATTTTTCATTTTACTTTTGCAGTTGCATTCTTTCTGAGATCAATAAAATATTGTGTTCAGATCATTATGATCTGTGTTATGTTTTTGATATCGAGTTATTCGTTACAATTTTCAACAGGTATTTTTAAAAGATACAGATGAAAGAGCATGCGCTTATATTTCAGGTCCCGCACCCAACCGTTGGGGTGTTACATTTGAAGGTTTAGACTTGTTAGAATCAGTTGGTCAGATTTCAAGAACAGATGGTGAGTCCCTGCCAAGAAGTGTGTGCTGACTTATGTACCATTCCCTTATTTTCTGATATAGCTTATGATGGATCGTTTAATTTATTTTTTTTTTTTTTCTTAACACCAGAAAGCGACGAATCTGATAATGATATTGAGAAGAGTTTGCAGAGAAAACTTCGAAGTCATCCGCTCTTTTTCGGGATCACGATGGGACTTTTGGCTGAGATTATAAACTCCAGGCAAGTCTTCTCTGCCAACTGCATTTTTGTAATCGTTCGTTTTCTTTCTCCTTGGTGCGCTTTAGTGTGGCGATTCACATTTCCTTGGTGCCCTTTTTCCTTTTTGTTAATATGCTAGGGTTTCTTCTTTTTGGTTCTTTGTTCTTTGTTCTCCAAGGCCCACAACTCTTACCACACCCATATCCAACCATCAGTATCATTACCGTCTGGGTCCATCAGGTCGACTGTTTCCACCTAGCTACAGCTTCTCACGATCCCACCCACATCCATGCCCTGTCGTTTGTTGGCCCCTCCTTATGTGTTTTTCCGAATCTCTGTCGAAGAGATACATGGATAATAAAGCATCTGAAGATTGAAGATACACAGAGAATCAGCAACAAAAAGCTCTAGAAGTTGTCTGAATTTGACCCAACAAGAACAAACCAAAGATGCTGAAAACTGCCTTCCACTTCCCTAGCTTAGAAATTACAATCTTCAAGCAAAGTTCTGAAGTTTTCATTTTAATTACCGCAAACTGGCCCCCTGCCAAACCAAATGAACCAAACCCAAGCTTAGAAGTTGCAATCTTCAAGCAAAGTCAGATACGATGTCTCCTTTGTTTTAGTTAGAAGTTAAAATTGGCTAGACACACTTCATATAACAGGCTCAATTTATATGATCTTTAGTTATCTTAGAAAAGTATTCATGTGACCGTTCCAGGCTTTTCACAAGTGTACGGGATTCTCTTGGATTGACATACGATGTCTCCTTCGAAGTGAGCTGTTCGATAGGCTTAAGCTTGGATGGTATGTTATATCTGTGACATCAACTCCAGCCAAGGTTTGGTCTCAATTTTCATAAAGATCCTTGTTAAGTCCATTTGTTTCTTTTTTCTTTCACTGACAGGACTCTTTCTTTTCAGGTGTACAAAGCTGTTGATGCATGCAAAAGCGTTTTGAGAGGTTTACATAGCAACAAAATTGCCCAAAGAGAGTTGGACAGGGTAAAGTGTTGAAGTGACTGACCAAATGAACTAGTGGTTCTTTACTTGGTATTTGTCGTCCATCTCATTCTTAGCCAAGGTTTTAAATAATATTTCCCACCGTAGGCAAAACGAACTCTTCTTATGAGACATGAAGCTGAAATAAAGTCCAATGCTTATTGGCTTGGCCTATTGGCTCATCTTCAAGCGTCTTCTGTTCCACGGAAGGTAGAACTATGTGCTCGTACTTCTTGTTGTTAGCTCCCATGCTTTCGCCTGGGAAACAGAGCGATTATTACGTCCAATGATTTTACAATGTGTTGCAACTGTCCATCTGGATGTCTCACCTTTCTCTTATCTTCTGATTGTGGGGCAGGACCTATCTTGCATCAAAGATCTTACGTCATTGTACGAAGCTGCCACCATTGATGACGTCTACATCGCTTACAATCAGTTGAAAGTGGACGCAGATTCTTTGTATACGTGCATCGGGATAGCTGGAGCTCAAGCTGGTGAAGAAAGTATTGGTGAGGAATTTCGTGTTTCAGTATTTCATCTTCATCATTAATCGATAGGACAATGTTCATGTGGATTAAAAATCGTTCTATATCGACGTAAATTTAATTTCGTACAGAGGTTTGTATTTTACTTCAGGTTAAACTGCTTTTTTTAGTGTATAAATTACATACAAATCATAAATGTTGTGGTTGCAGTTCCGATTGAAGAGCAAGGATCAGATCAAGATTTTCAAGGTGGTGTTCCCTCTGGACGCGGCTTATCTACAATGACCAGGCCCACAACATGATCCTCACTTGATAAATTTTTTTAAATTATCGAAATAAGGGATCGACCAATGAAAGGTTCGTTTCCTTTATAACTTCTTTTTACGATAATCTCGACTTTGCACTCAAGTCTGTTGATTAAAATGAATATGAATGCAATGCTTACTTAAACTTATAGAAGAGAATTAGTCCTTTGGTTTCAAAGATACCTTATCCTGTCGATTGGTAATTGTATAGGATTAATGTTCTCTTCAAAGTTGAGCCAATTATTTAGCCAAAGCATATGAAGCTGCAGCGCCAATCTCGGTCGGTGTAGAGAAATCAGATCGTCGTAAGGCGATAAACATACGTGTAATTGGCATGCTTTTGTGCTTGGTTTTCTTGCTTGCCATCAGGCACTATTATTGGTTGAGTATACAAGGATGCTGATTCATTTTGCATAATGCATCATTTAGATAGCAGCCACAGAGCTTGATTGTGTTCATCACAGTGTCAGAGTATGCTTCTCTATTTCTAATTGTATATTGTAAAGTATTATAGTCTCTCTTGTGGTATGGGAAGTAACTATTTAAAAACTCATTTTCTTCTATAATATGAAGAATTCGAACGTCTGGCATTTTGTTTATGCTATAATATCTCAAGTTCGGCTCGTGATACCAAGGCCTTAGAGAACTACATCTTTGACCTTGAGAAGTACTTTAAGGCGACTGACACTGAGACAGAGGAAGAAAAGATCATTGTGGCCACTATGCATCTAGCTGACGATGCGAAATTGTGATGGCGTTCGAAGTATGCGGACGTCCAAGAGGGCCGATGCGCAATGGACACTTGGGAGAGACTAAAACAGGACCTTCGGTCTCAATCCTTCCCAAGGAATGTTGAGATCATGGCCAGAAGGAAATTACGGGACAACCGATTGAGTTATGTTGAACTCGATTTTTTAAGTATTTTGAAAATTTTGTCAAAATATATTTGAATTTGACTGAAGAACATTTTATGGCATTAGAGATCTTATAGATCGTATCAAATTCAATGCTAGATTTTTTTTCTCACATGGTGACCATTCAGTTCTTTTATTTATTTATTTTTTTCATTTTTTAATAAGATCTATTTAATCGGTAGAGATATGTCTCAAACAAAGTGGCGAGTCTTTGTTTCAATGAGGAATGAGAGGGAGTAGAAAGCGTTTTCTCCCCATTAGCCATTAGCTGAATGGAAACGAGGGTTAAATTTTGCATAGGTGACGAGTTTACATGTAATTCATACATCAATTGATAATTTTGCATAGGTGACGAGTTTACATGTAATTCATACATCAATTGATATCTAGCCTAACTTGTAGGCGTTCCAACAATAAGCTCATTACCTATTGACTTAAGTAGATATCACAAAATTTTCATAGTCTACAATAATCGGATCACGTCAAGGTTCGATTCCACCTATGACGCTCCATGATATCATAATTAGAACATATTCAAGAAATTAACTCCACCTAGCTATCCTATTTGATTAAAAATGGCTCTAAGCATATTAAATTAGCTAAAAACTGAGTCGTCTAAGTCAAATAAGTCAAGTTAGAGTCAATGAGAAACCGAGAAACGACTCAAAGTCGTGCGTAGAGGGGTGATTGGGTGGTAGGCTAAAGTGCAAGTCGCACAGGAGTTGTCTATTGAAATCGACTAGGTCCAAGTTGATCGAACTCTTGTAAATGTTTTTGTTTTTATCTTTTAAACGTGATGTTATTTATTTCTAAATTTGCACAAAATTTTACAAATTTTTTCATTTTCGATTCATTAATTCACATCATGATCCGTAATTTAAAACTTAAAAAACCGAATCACGACCCTAAAACTAATCATAAGTTTAGTAGATAATTTTATTAACCAACACATATAAGTAACATCCATGGATTCTTATTTTAACAATTTATACCGAATCCTTTTACTTTCACAAATTCAGTAGAACAACTTGATTAAAATGTTTTAGTGAAAAACTACACAATCTTATTAAAAAAATCGAAATGTTTTTCTTTCCTCGATCAATAATTGCAACAACAATCTTTTTCATCAGAATCGTCTCCCAGTTTGGGATAACAAAATCCAGCACCTTCATTCCGTTCCACACAATCATTATAACATGAATAGTGATCGTAAGTGTCAGAACACGGTCCAATACAATTCATGAACACGTCTTCTTTGGCTACCATATTACCACAAAGATTAAGGTTGCCTGAAATATTATTCTAACAAAAGAACACATAAAAAAAATAAAGATTATGAATCAAAGCATACCTGGGGATACAAAAGAAGAGAAAATGATGAGGATAACCATGAACATCGTAACAAGCTTATGAGTTGCCATGTGTTTTAAATGTTTTTGAATATTTTTGGTTGTAGGAGATTAATAATTGAGAATGGTGTGTTTTTTAAAATTAAGAATTGTGATTATTTATAGTGTTAATTTAGAAGGCACAAGAGTGTTGAAGAAGCCATAAAAGGTAAAGTAATGGTGTAAATTTGGTTTTGGAAAACTAACACTTCTATGGAAAAATTGTGTTAATATTAGTAAACAATATTAATAGATACTTATTTGGGTAAGATTTCAAACTTCATATCATAACTAGATAACAATGGAATAAAATTTCACCCCACACTTCGGCTCATGAAAACAAAACGTTCTGCGTAGAAATGGTATCAGAGAGTTAGGCTTCAATACTTTATAGATGGGCCGTGTAGAAATGATATCAGAGCTAGGTTTCAATACTTTACAGTTGGTATTAGGAGTTACTTTACCGGTGGGTTACCACGCTTTTACTGCGCGCCACTTTGATTTGCTATTGTGGCATCCCAAGGAGAGGGGAACAAAAATGGGTTATGGGCCCACACACTTGAACAAAACAATATTGCTAACAATCAAAGCGGCCGAGTTCCAATCTTTTGGTGATCCTAGGACTTGTGGGTTATGGGGGTCCACGCCGCCAAGTTTCAATCTTTTGGTGATCCTAGGACCTGTGGGTTATGGGGGTCCACGCCGCCAGTTTCAATCTTTTGGTGATCCTAGGGTTATGGGGGTCCACGCCGCAGCCAAGTTTCAATCTTTTGGTGATCCTAGGACCTGTGGGTTATGGGGTCCACCATATGGACCCACACTCCACACGGGCCTGATTTGTTATTGTGAGATCCCCCGTGGAATAAAACACAATGAGTATTACCAAATTTGTATATTATTTACGTATCAGAGCCAGGTTTCTATCCTGGGACCTGTGGGTTGGGACCTGTGGGTTATGGGCCACCACGCTTCTGCTGCGCCACTCTGATTTGCTACTATCCTAGGACCTGTGGGTTATGGGCCACCACGCTTCTGTTGCGCCACTCTGATTTGCTACTATCCTAGGACCTGTGGGTTATGGGCCACCACGCTTCTGCTGCGCCACTCTGATTTGCTACTGTAGGATCCCATGGAGAGGGGAACAAAAATGGGTAATGGGCCCACACAGTCCACGGGACAAAACAATATTGCTAACAATGGGCTTAGACTATTACAATCCTTTACAAATGGTATCAGAGCCAAGTTTCGATCTTGGGACCTTTGGGTTATGGGCCCACCACGCTTCCGCTGCGCCACTCTGATTTGCTATTGTAAAATCCAACATCAGTGGAGAGGGGAACAAAGCATTCCTTATAAAGGTGTGGAACCTTCTCCCTAACCGACTTGTTTTTAAACTGTGAGGCTGACGACGATACATAACGGGCCAAAGTGAATAATATCTATTAGCGGTGAGCATGAGTTGTTACAAATGGTATCAGAGCCAGTCACCGGAAGGTGCGAGACACTGATTAGAGTATAACCCTCTTCATAATAGACACATTTTAAAACCGTGATGCTGATAACAATACGTAACGGGCAAAAGCGAACATTATCTGCTAATAGAGAACTTGAACTGTTACACGGAACCTCGAAAATTTGATCGTGACAGTTACACTATGTCTAACTACGGGCTAATATACACAAAAACCATAAGAAAGAAATGTGTATCATATCGTGGTGTGCATGTGCGCATGTTATATATTAGATAAGTAAGTCATGCTTGTGACAATCATATACGAGGTCCTGCATTTAAAATCATGGTACATGAGCTATGAAGCACATAACCCTTTCATATTTTTCGTGACATGAATTCTCTATAAAACATGCATGGTCACGACTCGATTTTCGAGTTTCGAATTTCATACCGTGACTAAAAGACAAGACGAAAGCAAATAAAAGACATACATGTATGAGGTCGTGCATTTAAAATCATGGTACATGAGCTATGATACACAATACTTTCATATTTTTCATGACATGAATTTCCTATAAGACGTGCATTGTCACGATCCGAATTTCAGGGTTTCGAATCTCGAACTATGATTCAAAGACAAGACGAAGGCAAATAAAAGTAAAAAATTAAAATTAAAATAAAAGTACAAAAACACGACAAAATTTCACGAGAATTAAAAGCATACAACACCAGAAACACCCAAGTCCTAACGAGGTATAGTCCATCCTCATTTATAACACAATGGAAAGAATTTAAAATATCATCCATCACGAATCTTATCTTAGGGGTATTTTGGTAATTTTTTACATCTTACATAGTTTACTCGTCAATGTTGCCAAACTTGCACACACCCTCACACGTGAGTATAGGTTCAACACACGCGACCCTCATGCGCAAGTACCACGTGCCTAAGGCAAAAAAGTTGTGCCTGATGTGTGACATGTGGCACACGTTGATTGGACTATCAAATCCCACGACGTGCATTCGATTCTCGGTAGTGTAAGAATTTTTGCGATTATTCTCGTAACGATATGTGGTGTGTTCCTGTTGGTGTGCAAGATTGGGTTAGGTCAGATGGATGGATCAAGTTGCGGGTGCTGAACCAAGTCGCACACAAGTCGAATGAAGGAGACGAGTCCGGTCGAATCTTCCCAACACGCGTCATCCCTATAGAACGGATGCATCGCACCACTTAGAATCCAACACGTGTCCAACCCTTTGTCAGACACACTCACCGCCCCTCCACTTGACACGTGTTTTCCAACCGTTCATCCTCCTCACATTTCTACATATTTTCTCCAAATTCATAAGTTTTTTTTTTTCTAATTTCTTCAAATATTTGTAACTTTTCCTATGTAATTCAAATCAACATTGTTTCTTCGTCAAAATCAAAGTCGTAGAATGTTAATCCATCTTTCAACTATTAGAATAAAATAAATACTTCCAAAGTTGGTCAAAAGTTACGTTCTCAGTGTCAGTATCGGCCCAACAGAGTGCTTTCGCCGTTGATGTTCTTTTCGATCTCTACGCATTTTACCGCTCCACCGAAAATTCCCTCTGCCTCTATCGTACTCCAGCTTGATAGTTTCCACCGACTGTTCAAAGTTGAGCCTGAGATCCGACAACATTTCAACTCTAAAGTGCCATTTGAAGTAAATTTCAACTTTTATCTCTATTTTTCTTTCAAGAACCCTAACTTTTTTTCTTTTTTCTTTTTTTTTTTTTTTTTTTTTCTTTTTCTTCTTCCTCCATGGTACTGATTAGGGCATTAACATGTCCCTACTTGAAAGGGTCAAAATGACCCTCCAATCCCACACGTCCTAATCGAGAAAAATATTATAATTTCATGTGATGCCAAAGTAAAAGAAATGAAAATAATTTTAAGAATATGATAATTAAGAAACATTTTAAAAAAAAATTGATAATTACTATCTATATTAAAAATTTAAAAATTTAGTAATTTGGAGAAAAATTCTATATTGCATGAACTTCCCAAAACTTTTCTAAAAAATTATTAGCCCCCTCTTTAAAGTTTTAAATATTATATTTCTAAATTTTCTAAAAAATTATTAAACTCCCTAATTTACTACATTCTACTTCAAATACTTATCTAATTATTCTACTAATTTCATTTTATTAAAATAACATAATATTAAGTAATTATTATACAAAATTAAAATAAATATTTATTACAACTCCGTCTTCAACCAAACCCTATTCCAACTAGATTAGATTTTATTAATTTTAAAATATACATTTTTACTTACCCCAGGATATATATATATATATATTTATTTATTTAATTCCATAATAATTATTATTTAATGAAAACAAATTAAATGGTAAATAAATATCTATCGAGTTAGTTTATTTAATAAGGGTTGTTTTAGTTGAAAAAAATTTACAACCCGATGAATTGAATTGAATCTAAAAATGGTCTCAATTCAATCTAACCCAGGAAACACTCGAGTCATAATTGTCTCTACTCAATCTAACCTATGAACACTCGTATCCTGTTCTGCAAATTATCGGGAATAAAAGGACTAAATAGTAAGGTGATATAGGGAGGGCAAATGAGATATGCATTTATGAAAGCACCATTTGAGGCAACAGAAAGAAACATACATACAACAGTAATATCATTAATATTATGTACCAAACAAAAAGAATAATAATGAATACTTCCACCCTTTTTCTGACCTAAAATTACTCATAAATATTATTATTTTTATTATTATTATTATTATTTTCAAATGAATAAATACATAGGTTTTATTACCCTAATAATTTCATTTATTAGAAAAAGAAAAAGAAAAAGAAAAATTTGGAGGACCACAATAATAAAAACAAAAATAGATAATAATTTTATTGTTATATATATAAATTAGCAGGAAAATCACGTTTTTCCGCAACAGTTTATGGTTTTTTTTTTTTCAGGAAAAAAAGGAAAAAAAAAAAAGAAAGAGAAAAGAAAACCAAACCCTAAGAATGGTCGAGAGTTCCGCGACGATCGTCTCCAGCAGCGGCGCGAGATTGCTGGAACGGGTGGGTAAGGTTACCGACGGTGACATTGACGGCCAAAAGTCCATCGTAGTTAGTACCACCGTCGAAGCTTCGTCGGAGCATCATCTGTTGTTGTTGTTGTTGTTGTTGTTGTTGTTGTTGTTGATCGCGAGGGAAAAATTGATCGTAACAGAGACTATGAGGTTGATCTCTACCAAAATTAAACGTCGGCTGGTGGTTCCGCTGTGCAGTAAGAGGAGAAGGCGAAGAAATCAGAGCGGCGGGGTTCCCAATGCCTAGGGTTTTATACTTAGAGAGTTCGGATTTAGCGGAAGTGAGATCCATTTGGAGTTTACAGAGTTGATGTTGAAGCAGAGAAATTACTCCAACACAGCCATAAACAGGATCACGGAGACGCATATCGGCTTCATAAGCGAGAGAATTAACAGCGTCTTCCCGCTGGTGAGGATGCAATTCGTTGAGAAGTTTAGTGACATTACTAGCGCCGAATACCTTATGAACATTCGCGAATTTCTGAGGCTGATCCGGCGGGAAATAGGGCGCGAAAACACATTCCGGTTGGCATTTACGGCGGAGGAATTTGCAAGCAGCACAGGGCGAATTGGAGGAGGTGGATGCCATCTTCCAACTCCTCCTCCTCCTCCTCTTCCTCCTCTGTAAGAAGAATCGAAAATCAAAGACTAAAAACGGCTGAAAACGATCAAAGAAACAGGAAGTGTACCTTGTGAAGTTGGATCTGGTGAGAAGAAAGAAGAAGAAGAAGAAGAGAGAGAGGTTAGAGATGAGTGTGAAGAACGGGGGGGGGGGGGGTGGTTTTAAGAGAGAGAAAGAGGAGAGAGAAGGGGGAGTTTCCCTAAAAAGGAGAGAATGGGGAAGAAGGAGAATAAGAATGAGTAAAGGGAGTTGTCTCCATCATTCTTTGACTTCAACTTGGGGACAGATCTCTCAATCTTTTCTTTTTCTTCCCTTTTTCTCCTTTGTCAATGTCTTGGGATTTCCAAACCCTTTTTTTTTTTCTTTTTTTTTTCTTTTTTTTTTCAAATTATTCTAATCACTTTGCATTCCATCCATGCATGCATGAAATTATTTAATTTTTCATTTTCTTTCTCTTTTTTTAAGTCAAATATTTTAATACTTGGGATCCCGAGCTTTTATCGATAGTTCGAACTCCATAGTAACAAACCGATGAAGAATTAGCCTATTGATCAATTCTTTTTGTTTGAGTTTCAGGGCAGTTTTGAAAACACTGATTTCTCTATTCAATATCTTACTATTTGGACACGAAACAAACCCGTGACTTAAATTTGGACGATTTTATGTGTTGGGTGACGATGATATCACATGGGTTTGAATCGAAAGCGTTGGAAATGTAAGCGTTTTCGGGATTGGTATTGATTGAATTGGAAGTTGGGTTAGAGTAAAGCAAGTTAATTAATTAAATAAAAAGGGGGTTGGAGTTAAGGGTTGGTAAAGTCATGCTTTTAAGGCAATTGTGATTATGTGTGGGGCTTAGGGTTTCCTCTACTTCTTCGCCGGGAAATCATTTCGCTTACTCTCACAACGCCCCCGCATCTAAAGATGGTGACCACCTATCACTATTATATATATATATTCACTATTTTCTATATTTATTTTTCTTTATTTTAATTATTATTTTATTACGCTACATCGCTCATATAGTATATGAATAATAATGTTGGGTGTCTTATCCTCCTCGCCGTATTATTGATATGATTCACTTTGTAATTATTTCATATGATTTTATCCAAATAGTTCATGTGTACGTATGAGTTTTTATAACACTAGATCGCTTAATATTTAATCTTTATTTTATAATTTAATTGATTGAAAAGATTAATATTTCACAAGATGATAAATATGCGACTTCATTTTAATTTTAACTGAGTTCTATACTCCTTTCTACGAGGATTTGGGAACATAATTTTATAAGATGAAATTCACTCGTCCCCCACGAAGAGAAGTAGATGAGTAGTTCCTTGAATGTTGATTTCGGGACTTGAATAATGGGGTCTTATCCTCTTATAAGTTCAAGAGAGACAGAGAAAAGTTGCAACGTGTCATTCTGCAATAGTGATATACAAACGAACAATCTCTTAGCATCAATGAAGACGTTTCGTTTCTATAGATAAATTTTTATGAAGTATTATTAGAATATAGTTTAACCTAATTTTGGTCTAGATTCGATAATATGTTGGATAAAAGATTTGAATGAGTGTCGGTTGAAGTATACAAAAGATTGAAACGAGTGTGAGTTGAGCTATGATCATGTTAAGATTTAGAAGCGGGAATTGAATAGGAAGAGAGAGAGAGAGAGAGAAGTAGGGTTTGGTAATGCATTAATATGGAGAGTTTTGTTTATGTCAGAAGAGGAATTGAAGTGTATGTAATGTCGTGTTGTGAAATGACCCATCCTCCTATTCTCTGCCACACTCTCTGCCCTCACCTCTGTGTATATATATATATATATATATATATATATATATATTTTTTTTTTTTTTTCTTTTTTTTCAATATGGCATGTAAATATTAACGATTGGTAAATTTGAGTCGGGTTGAAATATTTTTTATACCTAATCTAATTTTTCGAGTTATATTTCGAAATATAACTTAAAGTTTGAGAGCATAAAATTTATATGCTAATTGAAACTTGCAACTACGTCCATATATATATATGTATAGTACATATATATATATATATATTTATATGTGTATATATATATATATTTAGATGTGTATATAGATATATATGTATATACATACATATATACATATACATACATATATGTGTATATATATATGTGTATATACGTACGTATATATGTGTATATATATATTGATGGTTCTAATCCAACGAACAAATTAGTTGTGTGAGACTTAGATTTCGCGGATAAGATTGGCATATGCTTGAGATTCGAGTCACATTTGAAAGAAATATTTTAGAAAATGTGAGCGAGAAAATACGTTAAGCAAACTCACTAATGGATTTACGTTGTTTGGGTTTCACGAAGAAAAAAAAACCCCACAAATTTTTACATTTTCCATCTCCCCGTCATTGTAAGCTCGATGAAGTATATTAGGGCTACCTTCACCGCATTGAACCCAAGTTCTAAAAACTTTTATCCTTAATGCTATGATTAAAATATAGTAATCTCATTCTAACGCCTACACATTCCGTTTTTATTAGTAGTAATTACGTCAAACTCATGATTTCTTGAAAGGGGTCGAAACTAATTGGATTGAGATTATATTTCTCGTTTCCTACCTTGTCCAAATCTCCATCCCACCTTGCCCACCTCATATATATATCATCCCGCCTTGCCCGCCTCATATATATCACTTGATAAAGGAATCTACGTTTATCAGATTCTTGTTTCATTATCAATGTCTTTCGTGCGTACTTAGAATAGTCCAAACAATTACGAGTCGACGTTGACTAAGCATTGCCCATTGAGTTTGGATCAATTTTTTATGCATGATTTTGTGTTCCAACAAATGGGAACAAGAAGTTAATGAGTCTTCACAAAACTCATTGTCTTCCTTTCCCAATCAACTTCCAGACCCCCGAATGAAATAAAAACATTCCATGAAAAGAAGATATAAAAATACACAAAAACATATATCATCCCATATATTCTCATTTATAAAGTAATTATCAAATATATTATGAAATTATAGTATCTAATAAATTGTAGGATGGTATATGGTTAGACATATTTATATCCCAAGAAACATTAAATCTAAATGGGAAGATTAAGAATTTGTTAAATACTTAACAAAATTGAGGAATTAAAATTACTGAACGAATTTGGTGAACATCTTTAATAGGGTGAAGCACCGCATAAGTGAATGAATTCGAGGGACGAAAGCAAGATAGTTTGGAGTTAGATATAACTTCAGCTAATGCTATCCAAGTAAGTGATCTTATATTGACATGATTATGTTTGATGTTGACATGTGCCCTGCAGCTTTGCACGTGTCATAAATATTGATATGTGTGAATTGTTCATGGATCGATATGCTTACAATATGATATGTGTATGTTATAATGTGAATTGTATAATAATACTTATGGTACGATGTGTTCATTGTTATGTTTGAGATAGGATACGAGAATGATGCACTAAACATAATGTAATGATAAGAGTAAGATGCGTTCATGAAACATTAAGGTTAGGTTACGTATCGAAGTGTTATGGATATGAGAGATCAATAAAAACAATATGGTCACGATCGATTGATAAAGAATATGGTTAGGTTATGGGTAAAAAGGGATGAATTATAATAGATTGATAGAACGATAGTGTTAGGATACGTTCCTCTAATTATATGACTAAGGTATGTTCATGTAACATTATGAACTGTGATAGATATAAAAATGTTAAGGCTTATGATAAGTTGGGGAACAAAATGATCACGAAGTGTTTATGATATAATATGATTATGATACGACATGTGAATGACGAATATATATATATATATATATATATATATATATATATATATATATATATATATTGTGATATGATATGAAACATGTTATGGTACACGGTATGTGATAATTGACATATTTATAATATGATATATTGTGATGCGATATGTTATGGTATGATATGCATACTATAAAAATTGTAATGTCTGAAGCATGAAATGTTATGATATGATATAGTTATGTAATTTGAATAATATGATGTGATTGACATGCAAGACGGCGAACTAGCATCAAATGCAACCCCGACATATGCATGAAAGATATGATAAACGATATGTGAAATGATATGAAAAACGATATGATATGTACAAAACGCTAGCAAGATTGTATTAAATGATAATGAAAATGGAAAAAAGGTTGGGACCTCATGCATTATCGTGTGCGAGCATTGGAGGATACCCTTTACCCTTAATGATAGTACGGACGGGTGCATTGCAACAAACAAAACTTGGCTAACCATAAACAGAGCATATTACATTATATTTTCTCTATAAGAAATGGAGAAAAGAAAAGAGTAGATTGTTTACCTATACAAATGGCATGAATCCAAACAAATAATGAACCACAGTCCAACCAACAACGCCCTTCACCTTCCAATCCAAACGTAAAAGCCTTGCCTTTGTGAACTGCCAGAGAAAAATTTTGCATGTACATACAAATTTCAAAGTATTCCCCCCCTCTCCCCATATATTATTCTTTGGTCCCATATATAATTGATCTTTGGCAATTTATGTTCGTGAATGATCGAACAATCTTATCCAAATGCACTTATGTGTAAGAAAACACTGAAAAATGTAACTCGGAAAATCTTGCTGGAGACTTGGTACCTGTAATTTGCCTCACTTCCTAGTATACTTCTGCGTTCGATTCACCTCTGTCGATGGTCTATTGCAGTTTGATTCCCTATCACGAAAGAAAAAAAAAAAAAAAAAAAAAACTCGTCCATGGGCTGTAGAGTCCCAATGCCTCATCCAGATTCTGGAGTTAGTATCCTTCAAAACTTGAACTTGCATGTATCTTCTTTGATGCCCGTGAACGCTCATTTCTTCTTAGTGGTCAATCAAAATTATGTGTCTAGAAGAAACATCAATAATCTGATCTGGAAGCAGCGAAGGAAGAAAGAAGACCTGCAGCTTGTGCAGGTAGAATATCACCAAATGTAGACATCGCAGCTGCTGATCTATCTTTAAATATGCCAACTTGGCCATCGGTCAACATGGACCCAAGTTTTAGGGTGCTCTCTCCAAATCTGCTTCCAACCTGGGAGGCAAATAAGTACAGTTAGAAACATCGGTATTAGATATAATTCTGATTTTGTTCTATGTAAAATGAACAAACCGGTTGATAGCAAGTATACGAACACTCGATTAAACGATAGACTTGGGGAAAAAGAGAGAAGAAGATGAGATGTGAACATCTATGAAGTCACCAGTAATGGAAGGTCCATAACGAGAATACAAACAAATGGCACCACAACAAATATCTGCAAACTCATCCACAAAAGATAAAGAAACCCATATCCAAGGGATTTTATTAACTTGAAGCCCCTTGACATCTCCAGAAAAGGCATAACCAGATTGACAGGCCCAATAAATACCTTGGAGGGGGGGAAGACAGTACTTGAAACTTTAAACAAACAACAGCCTGCCATAAAAACTACCATCATGAAAAAGCTGGTGAAGAACCTCCTCCATCCTGGAGGAGAAAGTCCTGATTCTTGGAAGTAGAATGTGGAAGTCATGATAATCAGGGAACTAAATGTTTTATCTGAATATATGAAAACTATATGTCTAAACTTTTTAACATATCTCAATTCATCGCTGCCGAGGTGAAAAAAGACTGAAGATAACCACAGAACCTTAAATAACTTGACCGTGGAAGCCATGACCATTAGAGATGTAAATTCTTTATCTGCAAAATATGAACAATATACTTCGAAGTCTATCGATGTTTCATGGTCTATTATTGTCTAACCAATCAATATCAACACTGTTCTGGTATAATAGGGCATGTTCACTAAGTTTTGAGAAAACTTAAGCTTCCCTAAAATATCAGTTTAATAATTGGAACAGTGGCAGCTATCAAAAAGTAAAACTACATTACCTGCATGAAAGATTTAAATAACGGTGCTGCTACCCCAAAACTGGAGTTATCATTCAAATCTAATTTCTGAGGAAGCTCTCCGTTTGTAAAAGCTTTCCAGGAGTTCCTTGAGGAGATGTCATCTGAAGGTGTTGGAACAGCCGCCTTCATTCCTCCTTTTGAAGACAAGACTGGAGCACTGGATAAACAAGAAGCATATTACACCAAAATCATTCTATATGACAACCAGCAAATCAACATTATGTTTGTAACCTGAATTTTTAAAAAAACAGAGTAAAAAGAAACTTCAGCAGATTAGTTCAATTATTAGGCTTCCTTTATCATCATGTAAGCAAGGTATTTGTACAAATAGGAAAGAACATTGAAATACGTGGAGCATCTAACCCAACACATTCAATAATAAACGTGGCTCCTGAGGGCACAAACTAAATATGTTCTCCATTAGAACAAGGAAAAGGTGATTGACTAACACTGGTTCAAGTTGATTGGGCGTTTTAATTTTCCAGTTTAAGGAAGAAATACCAGACAAAAATCTTTGGAACATATTTGTCACAAACAAATTCAAAAAATTATAATCATGCCCCAACATGTTTTTAACGGTTCTTCAGCTGGAAACGTAATTGTAGGACTTATGATAAGAGGGCAAAGAAGAATTACCTGATGGGAAGATATTTAAAACGAGGAACTGTAAGGCACCTCATGATATTGGACTCTGAATTACTTGGCAATTTCTGAACAGTATCTGTGTAAATCCTATTTAGCTGCACAAACAATCCAAAAAGGACAGCATGTCGAAGATATGTCTGTCTTTCATTTTCCCAGAGATATGGCTCATACCTGAAATGAATTGCAGGAGCTGTTATTCATCTTATCCCAAGTAGTTGCTAGAGATATCACCTAGTATATGCATCTTATAGATGTAAAGCAAAACAACAGCATAACGAAAAAGAACGGCATCCAAACAGATATGGCCAATGAACATGTCTACAGAGAGAATATACCCACCCATACATGAGAATTAAATTTTTACTAGCCACACGTCTTTTTCTCTTTTATTCTTATCTGGTTTCTACATAAACGGATGCAGAGATTCCATGTAGGAAAACGCCCCATGGCACAAAGTATGCGACACAAGCCACTTTTTAGCATATTCGGTTGGAAAGAAGCAGGAGAATTTGATATGTATCATATGTATATTATTGATGTAAAAGCAGAAACGAGGTGATAAAACACCATAGAAGCTATCCACCAATTAGAGAGGGTTGTATCTCTCCCAGAAACGTTCCACTATTCCCTCTGCTACTAAAAAGGAAAACACATCCCGCTCACAAACTTTCATTCAATTTCCTCTTTTACCCTTTCTAGCACTATCATTTACAATAGGAGGTCAAACAGAATCATTCAGGAGAAGCAAAAGGTACGCTTCCATGCATTCAACCTTTATATCTTCCTTTTTCTCTTGAAGTAGAACCCACAGAGAACAGAACCAAGCAAATTTTGAACACCACTAAGGAAAGGAAAACAGCAAAAGGATTGAAGCAAAGTTTGGAATTCAATTGGTTTTGTTGCCTCCAACAATCTTAATGTAATTCGTTAGGATTCTGTGCATAGTTCATTTTTCATGAATTATTTTTTCTTTTAAAAGCAAAAAAAAAAAAAAAAAAAAAAAAAAAAAAAAAAAACAGAATGAAGACTGGCCCTAGCCTAAATGGTTTGGATTTTGAATGTTGAACGGTTGAATATATATAGATTTGTATTCTATACTAGTAATCGGAGGGCCACCCGTACTAATCTGAGAGTACCCGCACCTACCAAAGGGCCTAGACCCAAGAGACATCAAGAGTCCTTATTAAGTCCACTTGTTCGAATACACAACTTCTACGTAGGTAGTAATCAAAGAAAATGTGTATTTTCCAACAAAATCAATGTAATTGATATGTTCATCCCGTATAATTGTCGAACTTCTATTGGAAGTTCATCAAAATCAATGTAATTGAGATGTTTATGCAGCATAATGGTGTGGAGTTTGTAATATAGTGTGGACTAAGAAGAGAATACGATGAGAAAGATGCAGTATAAAATAAGAATGCAATAACGTGGAATATCATGATGGAAGTGTAGAATGTAAAGAAGAAGAAAAAAAAAAAAAAGGCAAAAGAAAGAGAATGAGGAGGAAAAAAGCAGGAAAAACAAAGAAGAATAAAGAAAATCATTGTGAGTGAGGCTTGTTGAAAGGAAAGGATGTGAAGAAAAGGAAGGCTTAGAAGGAAAAATCAGGAGAAGAGAAGGGCGGAAAGAAATGGAAAAGTATAGGCACTCCGGTGAGGAAGGTGGATCTCAGCAATCTTAATTGAAGAAGTGAAGAAGATGCTGTGAATTCTTTAACATGTATTTCATTGATGGAACTATTTAATACCAAAATTGATAACATAAGTAATGGGTTTTTTTTTTCCCTTCTTTTCTCTGATGAATTAGTTGTACATTGGAAACTCAGAAGATTTCACTCTTTTAAGCAATCAAATAATGAAAATATAAACAACTGTGATTTGCAGCTGATTATTATTATTTTCCTAAAGACAGGCTAGTACGTTCCAACCTCCTTGTTGTTAGCTACTCTGCTTTTCAGAGAAATCCATAAAAGTAAAATGACTTGATCAACTCTAAATTATAATTTGTAACTATTTGCAAGCTTCCAACGACTAAATTAGGGAATAAAAACTAAACTTACGTTTGCCAGTCAATTGGATCAATCCTTTTTGAAAGATGATCTGTTAATGCATTCACACGGTCTCCAATGACTGATTTTTCCTCACTTATATTCTGCTTCCTTCTGAGGGCATACTTTGCCCTCGGGTTTTTGGACAACTCTTCACTCATATTAGAATGAGCCCCACATAAAATATCAGCAGTGAACCTAATATCTAACAGAACCTGCAGTACACCTTTTTCTGACAATTGAGGCCCGCCAACTTCCATAGATGAAATGAAGTCCCCATAGATACCTATAACCTGCAAGGAACTATAATATATAAGCTGAAATAATATAATTTTCAGTCAAGGACCACGAAACACAGATTTTATGAGTTATGTAAGCCAAACACAAGTGAAAAACAGAATTTTGTTTAGATGTATAGCAGAAGCCAAAGCTATTTTCATGACAAATGGACAGAGAAAAAAAGTGTTCACGCAGGTATATTGTATACTTGCTTATTCGATACTTTCCAATTTTTCCCCCATCTGTTCGTTGTCTCCAGCAAATGATAGCAACCAATTTCATCAATAAATAGATACAAGTGGAGCAGTGTTCTCATTGATATTCAAATACCAAATTGAACATTAGTAAACTTTAATATTAAGGTATTGTAAATACAGCATATGTGGGAGGAAGGAATAAGTTTTCATGCACTTCAAATAAATAAACAGATAACAAAATTAACAAATGAATGCTTGGGCTAATTAAGATATTTTCTTTATTCACTAATTGTGGCATAAGATTATTGCAAGCATAAGTCTTTCTGGGCTGGTTAGTTGAGGAGGATTAATACTGTGGATTTTGTTCGGAGATCTTCATCTTTGATTTCAAAACCTCAAGGTACATGTCTCGAAAAGAATGTTGGTTGGTAAGAGGCATGGATCAGTTTCATAAAGATATCTCTTCGCTACTAAGGTTGTGGAAGATATTTTGAGAATCTTTTAGATAGTTTGTGTCGGTATGGCTCTAATCAAAGTTGTCAGAACATGATTGAGAAGGTACTTTATAATCCCCCTTCAAAATCGAGGCGAGCTTCTCTGACAAGCATCATTCTTAGTTATCGTTTGAAACATCTAGTTATAAAGAAAAACGAAATAGGCCAACCTTCAAGGATGAAGAGGGATCATGGGAGGAGGAACGCGATGCTGCTCTCTTCACACGTCCCCTTTGAATAATATCTATAAAGCGTTTCCATCATTTTCTGTTGTTTTTTATTCTTAACAACTAGTCTTTTGTTTGGGTCTGCATTACCACCCTCTTTTTTGTTCTTCCATTTATCTAAATGAAGATTTGCTTACTATTAAAAATGAAAATTCCAAGATTCTTTTTCCAACAGAAGTTATAATTTCCAATCAAACAAAATACCTTTTCCAGTAGTGTTGTTGCAAATTTTCGAATAACTATCTTCTGAAGAACATGGCCTCCAATTCTGTGAATTTCTTCACATGCACGGAACAGAAAGGAAATTATATAAAGAGAAGGCATTGATGGAAGAGCAATTTTCATATCTGGTTGACCTTCAGCAGTTTGTTCTTGCTTGATAACTGTCTCTTCCCAGCCCTGCCGATTACAAAAAACTATTACCATATATGTGTAAATTATAAACAACGGAATCAGCAAAAATAGAACTAAAGGAAAACAAAAAACGCTGCAATACTTTGATAAGAATACCAGTAAACGGGTAGGAAAAACCTAAGCTATGCATCAGAATACTACATAAAACTAGAAAATGATATGATTTCAACAACAATGTCAAGTTAGGTTTAGGGCCTAGGGTCAAGTTAGGTCATGTTCTCTGACTTGTAATTTAAAAGATTATATGGCCTTTTTCAAAAGGGAAAAACAAAAGATATATGCTCCATGCATTTTCAATAAGAACAAATGTGGTTTTTTTTTCTTTTTTTTCTTTCATTTTCTTTTTAAGAAAAAAAACAAATGAAAGAAAGGAATGGATGAAATGGTGGTTTAGATCTTTCCACTTCTTTTGCAATTGCAGTGAAGTTGGAAGTAGAGGAGAGAAGGTACACGAAGTCTTTTCCTTGGGATCTTGACTTGGGGTGATTGTACCCATAAAAGCAAGGGACCATAAAAAAAATTAATCCTAATTTAGGAATAAGATCAAGCACTTGAAACCACTACTTTTCCTTTTACCTTGTTTTAACTTGAAACCTTAGCCTCCATGTATTTTCATTAAATGGCCAGGATTCCCTCAACCTTTTTTCATTCATCAACAATGAAACTGGATTATAAGTGTTTCAACATGCAATATTTAGTATTTAAATTCACATAAAAATAATCTAAGTAGGTGGAAGAACATCACAGGTCACTTACCAACAACAATCAGGCAGCAATTATCAATAATCAAGAAAAACATAAAAGCCTATCAAAAAGCAATTAAGCTAGTCTCACGAAAAGAAATCAAAGCTACTAAAGGTGAATATGAATAAAGTTTCAGCGTGAAACATGGAAAATATTTACCTAGCTCAATTTTTTTTATCAATTCGTAGTTAAAACGCCAAATGGTAACAACGGGATTTACTACAAGTGTTTTAGCTTTGAGGAAAACAGTCATTGCAGGTCCCATTGCATATGTAGTATGCAGGGTTAGACAAAGAATCAAAAAATGAAAATAATAAAAATA
This sequence comes from Cucurbita argyrosperma subsp. sororia, assembly GCA_018691285.1. NCBI lineage: Eukaryota > Viridiplantae > Streptophyta > Magnoliopsida > Cucurbitales > Cucurbitaceae > Cucurbita > Cucurbita argyrosperma. Next base: position 4,384,211 of record CM031885.1, on the reverse strand, counting down.
ACACAGAGAAAATACCACTTACCCTCAAGGGAGTTGTTGACAGTAGAGCATCATCTTGGACAAGATCTCTAGAGAAAATGGCAGAAAGCTCATTACATAACCATGACATCCACAAGCTATGAGACCTCACAGAAAGATCATGAGTAATCCTATTCAGTTCTTCAAGTTTTGGGTTTGCACTTTCTTTAGTTCTAAGCAACGCAGCTGTGGCTAGTGATGTTTGCCTTCTAGAATCATTTGACATCTGTCTTCCAGGGGAAATAACATGTAGAGGAGAATTGGGAAGACTTTTGGATTGTCGCAGTAATAAAGAATGCTTATCAAACACAGAGGATGATGAGTCATTTACCCAAGATCTTGGTGAACCAAGGATGACACGAACATGCTTCAAGTGATTTTGAAATGCAAATAGGAGCCGACCAATGAAAATTGATCTCTCAACAAGTGGAGCAAGGCTAACAGGCTGACTAGCAGCCCTACTATTTTCCATATTACTACATAGATTATCAATCTCTTTTTCTAGTTCCAACAATATGGTTGACATGCTTTCATAACACTTATTCTGTAAATAAGGTGCTAGGTCTTTTAACCTTATTGATGCCTTCGGAGATTCTATGAAACATAGAAGATCCTTAAGCACATTCTGACAACAGTTTTCAAATGCATCTCTGATTCGACTGACTTCTGGACCAAAATAAGCATTGATACAATTACTAAAATCACTCTCCTCTACAGATGCTTTTGCTCCCACAGTTGGACAGGCTTTCTTAGCATTAAATTCTATAAACCAAACCCCACCACCTGTAGAGGGTCTATTCATGTACCCATTATTACTTGAAACATCCTCAGGTAGATGAACCGATTCGGAAATATTAACTACGTTAATCATTTCCATGAACCTTGAGTCAATAATAGTTTTCATCCTGCAAGCAAATGCATCTTCAAATATGTCATCCCAGAGGTCTGAGTCATCTTCCAAAACAAGTTCCCTCATTCTACTCCACGGCAACTCGATTTCAGATCCAAAAACACTTCTCAACCAATCCAAACTTCCTTCCAAGACTTCCTTACTTTCCATTGTCTCTCTAATTAATTTCTCAGCAGAAGCAAGGTCCTGGCCACTTCCAATGGCATCGATCAAAAACCATCCATTGATCTGGCTAACGATCTCTCTTCCACATTCTCTTAGCCAACTCGACGTGGTCTTGGCAATGTAATCTTTCTCAAGCATGACCATGACTGACTCTAACGTATCCCTAAATAACTTCCAGAGCCTAACTTCCTCATCCGGATTGGGAATTCCACCAAACAATTGTGATGCAGGTGGAGAACTCAATATAACTTTGTAAAACAATGGCATATCATTCAGAACTTGTAAAAACAACTCACCGACCTGTCCTATACTAACCTGAATTATAGCTAAAACCTCGCAGAACACGGATACAACAATAGAGCAAGTTGCATTGCTCCCGCACGTACCTAATTTTTGAGAAATCCAAGACTTCCTCGAATCGAGAAACAAACTGAGTATTTGCTTCGGTTCAAGCTCATCAATAACGGCGACAGCAGCCAAAGCATCCGCATAAGCTCCAACCCCAAGTCCACGATCGAGCAGTCTTTCACGGCTACGCTGCGAAATCTGAGATTTGAAGCTCTCCACAATCTGCCAATGGTGCTGAAGCAGAGGAAAATTGGAGAGAAACTTACGGTCCGAATCGGCATTGTGGGTCGTCAAAGCTTGCTGCACATGCTTCGCTCGAAGATGACGAACAGCGGCTTCGAGAAACATGGACTCATCGAGGCAACCCCAAATATTCTCAGGAGTATCGACAAGATACTTAACCCGACAAGCAATGGCGTAAAGGGTAACACGAACATGATTATTAGAAGGAAGATGCGTGTGCGAGTCCGAAGATGAAAGAGACCGGATAGAACGGTGAATGGAAGAGAGATTAGATGAAATTGAATGGGAAGTCGACTTCATGAGAACAATGGAGTCAGCGGAGTCGATCAGATCTCGGTAACGGTTACCAACGAGTTGCCGTAGCTCCTCTTGCTTGGACTGGATCTGCGCACGGGTGGAGGATTCCACCTCCCGAATTTCAGAAATGGGTTTCGTTCGGAACAGAGATTCGGCATCTCGGTAACCTCCTCCTCCTCCTCCTCCGTCAATGGAGGAAGCTGAATGTACTCCCATGGCTGCCCCTTCGGATGTTTTAGGAATTGGTGTGGATCGGATACTACGAAGATGCCAATGTCATGAATCAATCGCAAGGAAATTAGCATCCGGAATGGAATTCGATTAGATTATAGCAACATTTTGTTGATTTTGCTTGAGATTTGGATTCAGCCTTCTTCTGTACACCAAATTTTCGCCCATTGTCGAACTTCTCTAAAATTTACACAATTGTCTGAAACGAGCCGGCCGTTGGCCTAAACTTTCTCAAATTTACCACTTTGCCCCTGCCTCAATAAAATATTATATCTTTAATATGTTTGAATTTTTAATTTTATATTTAATATGCCTAATCTATTTAAATTTTTTATAAATTATTATTATCTCTTGAATATTACATTAATATGCATTTTGACAGATACGTGTGATCATACCTCTTTCAATCAATCGTATGATGCTATGATATACGTTCAATCATGATCAATTTGAAATAAAATTCTAATCTCATTCTACTTTTGCTAGTCTTTGTGGCTTTATCGATCCTTAGTTTAGGTGATTTCATCCTTAATCAAACGTCGTAGATACTTTTGGAGCATAATAATGCCTTATAGAACTATTTCAGGCAAGTATCATACCAACCGAAAACTATTGAGCCTCACCATGGATATCAATTTACTTGCATTGCTCACTAAGATGCGCTTTATTGAGAACCGATCCATGGGCCATCTTTGATTAGAACTTCTCGAACATCCATCCAACAGGTAGTAGAATCGGCTCTATCAAGGAAGAGAGAGTTCTTATCTTTTGTTCGATTGACCTTTCTTTTTGGGGTGGACCAGGACGATGTTGACAAAGGCCAAACTTACTCGGTGCGAGGTCAGTAAAACAAGGCTCATTTATCCATCAAGGCCTGATAGCTGCTCTGGGTTCATTCTGATTGGCTCAGGCATACGAAAGTTCGCCAACTCGTGAGTCCCTTAGGCAAGTCATACATGCATACCATGCCCAATGGTGACACTAAAATTTCTTCTTTTAGGAGAAAAACAACCTTCAAGTATTATCCATAGTAATTACTTTTATAGACAGAGAAGGATCTTGAAATCAACTACAAAATGTATCCAATGCTGTTTCCTTTCAAATGCACACTAAAAATAACTCAGACCGGAGAACCTGCTAAAAGTTAAACTCAATCTTCTGCAGATGCAGAGACGTGATGTGGGAATGTAGACCATACATCTTCCCATGTTCTAAAACCATCCGTTACATCTTTCACGACCGATGCTGCCTCTTCCACGCCCACACGAATCTGGTCTTTGCTATCCCTCTCTCGAATTGTCACCGAAGATGCTGAATCGACAGTGATTGCAAAAGGAACGCCAAGCTCATCGGTTCGTGCATATCGTTTTCCTATTGATGTACCTGTTAACATTTTTTAACGAAGAACATATAATGAGTAGAATATAATCACTTCAATGTAGAAGAAGAGAAGTCAGATAAGGATCATGATGTTAAACCAAACAGAGAAGTTACAAACGAGCGAGAAACCAACAATTAAACACACACACACACAGAGATGAACAACAAAACGAAGATGAAAGTTCGTTCAAGTACCTGTGATGTCAATTTTATGGGAAATACCAGCAACAGTTAATGACTTTGAAATAACTTTAGCAACCTGCTCGTACTGTTGATTCTGAACAAGTGGGAAAACTGTGCACTTGATAGGTGCCACTAGAGGTGGAAATCTAAATACATTTAAATGTTCATCTCCTGCTTTGCTTGGTCGCATGTAGTAAGAGTGTTCAAAGAGGCAATAGATAATCCGACCAATACCAAAAGAGGGCTCAATCACAGATGGTGTGAATACCCTCTGATGCTCCTTCTTTTTCTCCTTGGAAATTGCAACCATACTCTTCTTGATCAACACGTTTTTACCCAGAGTGCAGACATAGAACTCTACCTCTCCATTGGATTCTAGAGTTGCCTTCATCTCTAAGGCTTCTTTCTCCTTCATTGCCTAAAACATGTTGCAATGGGTCGGGTTTTCGAAAAGTTTACAGATGCTGTAAATACCCAGCAGAAAAAATTCCATAATTTACCTCCAAAGCTTCAACCACGTTCTTTTGACTTCCCTTGAAAGCGAGGCCGAGTTCTTTCTTAACAGGAGCAATGACCAATTTCTGTAATTTAATTTCATGAGTGAAGCATTGAACAAACTTTATCATGAAGGTACTTGCAGATGTCAATAACTTCAGAGATAACATGAATGAGCAGTACCTCAACTTCTCTTGGTTCAGCAAATTTCTCATGTGCTACAAGTGGAACACCACTTTTTTCCTATTAAAAGGAGAGGAAAAGGAAAAAACATGAGTCTATTTTACATGCAACTTGAAATTATAGACACTATCTTAATGGTAGAACTGTTAAAAGACACTTCTATCTTACAAATCCTATCGAACAATAAGACAGTTTAAATGAGCTCAATGAAAACTAAACTAGTAATGGAATTTCTGCCATAAAATTGAAGACACCGTATTGAATTACAATTATTTGGAAAACATAAGGTTTGGGCTGAGTTCATACCGTGTGAGCATGTAAATCATATGCAGATCTATCAGCAATACCAACACATTCAATCCAACCATAAGAACATTCAATCTCGGCATCCCAACAGTCAGCTGCATAATGAGCCATTTCATTTGCAAGGTGCTGTCGAAAACGCAAACGGTCTTTGTCTATGCCAAGGCGAGTTAGGAAAAGATATACTCTCCCAATGAAGTAGCCAAGAGTTTCATTATTGACAGTTCCCTGCATCATGATATAAGAAATCAGCTTAGTAAAAAGGTACAGGAGACATGGTGGTGAAATAAAGGAGGCAGAGAAAATCAATACACAAACCTTGGAAACAGCTTCACCCAATGGAATTTTCCTTGCAGAATTACCAGACATTTGGTCCTCTCTTGGAAACATTAAAAACTCCAAATTGGCAACATCGGCAAATTTTGGATGAGATTTGTCTTCTGGATCAACAAAGTGCTCAATCTCTGCTAGTGTGAATTCACGAACTCTAAGCAGCCCTTGTCGAGGAGATATCTGTAGTAAGACAGATGGGCTGGGAATTGAACTTACACACCAAAGGCTATAAAACAGGTAAACCTAGGACAAGGGCCAGCAAGAAGAACCATTTTGTCACAGCCCAAGCCCACCGCTAGCAGATATTGTCCGCTTTGACCCTCGACTTCGCAGTTTTAAAACACGTCTTCTAGAGAGAGGTTTTCACACCCTTATAAGAAATGTTTTGTTCCCCTCTCCAACCGATGTGGGATCTCACAATCCACACCCCTTGGAACCCAGCGCCCTTGTTAGCACACCGCCCGGGGATAGGCTCTGATACCATTTGTAATAGCCCAAGCCCACCGTTAGCAGATATTGTCCACTTTGACCCTCGACCTCACAGCTTTAAAACGCGTCTTTTAGGGAGAGGTTTTCACACCCTTATAAGGAATGTTTTGTTCCCCCTCCAACCGATGTGGGATTTCAAACATTTAAAAGCAACAATTGCAAGAACCGCTAAATAGGAGGCATGGTAATGTAAGACAAAGTGAAACACAGGTCATTCTTGTAACACTACTGTCTCATCCATAGCTTATAAAAATAATTAAGAAGCTCAAAAATGTGGCTAACCATCTTGCAATTGAAGAAAAATAGTATATAACCTCATTTCTAAAAGCCTGCCCAATTTGTGCTGCAGCAAAGGGTAGTTTGTTTCCATTGTAATAATACAAATCTTTGAAATTGACGAATATGCCTTGAGCTGTTTCAGGGCGCATGTACCTGCAGCATTTACATATTTACACATCTAAATTAGCATTGACCGAGAGTCAACCATTTTCTCCTAAAATATGAGAACTAAATGGCAAAAAGTTACAAGTTGAATAGAAAATTGTTACAATATACTGATTCGAAAATGAAGTAAATCAAAATGAAAGCGCGTAAATTTGGATCGATCGAATACTCACCCAGGGAGCAAGCCAGATGGGCCAATTGAGGTTTGAAACATTAAGTTAAATGGGTAAGGATCGGATAGTGGATTCTTAGTATCTGGAGCTGTAATACCATATTCCTTAATTTTAGCACCCAGTTCATCAGCAGAAAGATCGTCCAAGACGGCGAGAATATGCTTTAATTCCGCTGCCTTCTCAGAGGATATGCTAAGATCTTTCTGAAGTTTTTCATTACAGAAATCCTTAAGCAAGTGATCTGCCCTGTAGCAGGTCCCAGTTTTCTCATCCTTGACCATAAGATCCGTGAACTTATCCACGTGACCAGACGCTTTCAGGACTACTTCTGGTGTAACGCAAGGGCAATCAACTTCCAACATATTTTCCTCAAGAACAAAATGCTGCCAAAGAGTACAAAAAGAGAGACCATAATTGAATTGAACAGATTTTCAGGTATACATGACGAATCCACTTTCGAATCTCACTGGCAACAAAACTTGGGAACAATTCTGAATCGAGAAACTCAAAGAAAAAGATAATTCAATAAGCAAACCTGACGCCAAAAGGCAAGAACATTGGACTTGACTGCGCAACCGGGAGGGCCATAATCGTACAATCCAGCAACCCCACGGTAAATCTTGAAGGACGGAATGTAAAACAAACGCCTCTCAAGAGTGTTACCCACAGCTTGCCGGAACGACTCCCTGTTCAAGGCGCCATCGCCGCCGCCGCCAGCCCCACTAACAACCGCATGTAACTGCTTCTCAATCGAAGCCTTCTCAATCTTCAATCCATTCAAAGCTTCAATAGCGGCATCAATCTCAGCCTTGGCAGCACCGGCAGCCTTGAGGGCCCGAACAGCATCGCCTTGAGCTTCAACAGCCAATTGCTTTAGAGAAAGGGCATTTCTGAGCGATCGCTCGGAAGAATCCATTGAAAAAAGACGTGGGAAATTACGGAATTGAAAGGAAAAGGCGTTTCTGAGAGGAGAAGTGAAATGGTGACGAAGAGGATTCGTTGAGGATAGAAGAGATGATAGAAGGCGCATACGAGATATGGAATGGGAATAGGGTTTATGAGGGTGGGGCCATGGTTTCGAATATGGTTCGTCCCTACAAAGACACCCCACCAAAATATCTGGATATGGAAATGGAATCCACACAAGATCTTCTTCTTCTTCTTCTTCTATTTACTAGGGTTTATCAGTCGCAGAAAAAAAAATCTAACGGTTGGAAGACGACATGAATGGTTGCAGCTGAGGAAGAATAAACGGAACTGAAAGGATAAACCGAACCGGTTATTGAACCCCAACAAAATCCTAACGAGTCCTTTTATCCAAAGAAAAAAAATATATATATATATAAATGCTAGATATGTCTCGTTAATAGGCGTATACCCTAATGTGAATCGAGGTATCTTCAGCTCTGAAAGCTCCGAGATAGCCTGAGAACTAGTTTTGTTTATGCACCAATAATTAAATATTGAGGGGATAGTCAGTCAAACAGTTTGGGTTAACGGTAGGTTCGTGTTTGAGAGATCTTCAGCTCTGAAAACTCTGAGATGGCCTTAAAACTAGTTTCGCTTGTGCACAATAATTAAATATTAAGGGGGCAGTCAGTCAAACGGTTTGGGTTAACGGTAGGTTCCTGTTTGAGGGAACTTCAACTCTGAAAACTCCGAGATGGCCTAAAAACTAGTTTCGCTTATACACTAATAATTGAATATTAAGGGGACAGTTAGTCAAATGGTTTGGGTTAACGGTAGGTTCCTGTTTGAGGGATCTTCAGCTCTGAAAACTCCGAGATGGCCTAAAAACTAGTTTCACTTATGCAACAATAATTGAATATTAAAGGGACAGTCAGTCAAATAGTCAAACAGTTTGAGTTAACAGTAGGTTCTGTTTGCATGCTCCCTTATAGTCCATTACCTGACCTAAACTTTACCATCCCTCTCTAATCCCACGAGGATCTCTATGTACTTGTCCAGTCCAGGACAAGATCTTCTGGATACGCGTAAGAGTGAGAGCAGCTCAGTCCTGGACAAAGAGATATGCGTAAGAGTGAGAGCAGCTCAGTCCTGGACAAGATTTTCTAGATATGCGTAAAAGTGAGAGCAGCTCAAACGACTTATACGCTGGAGTAGAGAATCTCGTTTTTATTTGTTAGCTAAATGTGGTCGAGAAGGAAACGATATTCTTCTTCTCTACCCTCGAGATAAGAACGAAAAAACCGAAATGAATGAGAGAGAGAGAGAGATGAACACAAGAAAATATAAAACATTCTCTATTAAAAAGAAAAAGTAGCAAAGCAACAGGATGACATCTAACTTGTTTCAAGGAACTCCTCAAAATGTTTATTGTGCCTTGTTCCTTTTGGGTATGTAGTGCAAGTGGCAGATCAGGTTTTGATAGCAACCTGGGATATGCCTTGTATGTACACAACACAACAGACTGCTAGATATCTTCCTCTATACCCTGCTCCTTCAACACGTCTCGAATAGAACCCGACGCTCTATAAGTTCCGACAATACACTCCTCATTTTATCAATCGAAACCGGTTTTAGTACTAGCCCGTCCATGCCGGCTCTAAGGCAGCTCTCTTTTGTTACTTTGTCCGAGTTCCCAGTGAGTACTACCATGAACGGTCTTTCATGGCATTTCATAAACTTTTCGCGCATGCGAAATGCTAGTTCGTAACCATCCACACCAGAAGTGCAGATATCCATGAAAATCACCTTGTGTTCTTGGGAGACGACATGTAAGAACTCCTCGATTGACCCTGCTGTTGTTACCTCGCATCCAAGATGTACAAGAAGTCCTTTAGTCACCGATCGACTAACTCTGTGACAGGAAATACAGCACGAGTGTTAGAACTTGGAAGACGATTCCAACAAATTTAGCATGGTTTCCAAATTAGAAAAGTTTAAATCATGGGAAACACAGATTATAGAATATTCAGAGATCTGATCATTATTTGTATCAAACACAATGTCATAAGTTCAATCTATGTTGTATTTCAGTAGCCATTACTCGAATTATCAAGATCCATTCGAACTTTGGATCGGTAACAGTCCAAGCTCACCGCTAGAAAATATTGTCCTCTTTAGGCTTACCCTTAAGGTTCTAAAACGTGTCTATTAGGGAGAGGTTTCCATACCCTTGTTAAGGAATGTTTCATTCCCCTCTCCGATCGATGTGAGATCTCACAATCCACCCCCTTGGAAGCCCAGCGTCTTCACTGGCACACCGCCCGGTGTCTGACTCTAATACCATTTGTAATAGCCAAAACCCACCCCTAGCAGATATTGTCCTCTTTAGGCTTTCCCTTTTGGGTTTCCCTCAAGGTTTTAAAACGCGTCTATTAGGGAGAGGTTTCCACACCCTTATAAGAAATGTTTCGTTCCCCTCTCCAAGCGATGTGGGATCTCACAATCCATCCCCTTGGGAGCCCAACATCCTCGCCAGCACACCACCCGGTGTCTGGCTCTGATACCATTTATAACAACCCAAACCCACCACTAACAGATATTGTCCTCTTTAGGCTTTCCCTTCCGGGTTTCCTCTCAAGGGTTTAAAAACGCGTTTGGTAAGGAGAAGTTTTCACACCCTTGTAAGGAATGTTTCGTTCCTCTCTCCAACCAATGTCAAATCTCAAAAGAATCTAAAGCAACTGAACTCAGAAGTTTCTTCGTCGAATCTTTGGGATAGTGGCTGAAGAACATAAAATGTTTTTACAGAGCTGTGTATAAAAGAATAATAGGAGAACAGCTTATTCCAAACAACTTTGAGCAGCTTCTTTACCACGTAAAGAAATACGAATTCTTCACGTATTGATTAATTTCCTTTTCGACTAACCTACGTCTACTCGTTCAAAAGGACGAGAACATTACGAGCAAACATATTTACGCATAAACAAAGACGGAAAAATGTTACTTACCCATTTTCTTCCATAACAAGGACTTTGAGTCCAGGAAAACTTGGTTGAACGTTGTTTTCATGAATTTTTGATGTAAAGGGAAGCTTTGAATCATTTGATTGATCAGCAATTCCAAGTTTTACAATGAAAGTGGCTAAACATCCCTTTCCAAGACCTTCACTTTCAAGCCATATATGTCCTTCCATAAGGTTCACAAACCTAGTTACATAGCACATAAGGAAAGGGATATGAGGATCGTATATTCATCGTGTGTGAGCGTGCGCGTTAAACAAGGCTTATAATCAATAGGGGACAATTTGAGATCGATAAGAGAAAAAACCCGCTATAAAAATTGGTACCTTTTACAAATTGCAAGCCCAAGACCACTGCCAGCAGAGTTTCGTGTTGCCACGGTAGTTTGTGCAAATTTCGTGAACAACTTCGGAATATCTTGAGGACTAATTCCAGATCCAGTATCTTTCACCTATATATCCAGAAAAAAGTTTGAACATGTTTTCTATATAATGATATTAGAAGACTTTTAAGTGCCGAGTAAACGAACCTGTACACGTAAATAAAACTGACTATCGCTTGGCACTGGGTGAAAATCTGGAAGTCGTAATTCTCTGAAGGTTTCGGATTTTGCAACAATGGCTGTGATTGTAATGCTACCTTCTTTTGAAAATTTCACGGCGTTACCCACGACATTAAGAATAGTTTGCATGAGACGTTTCTCGTCACCAACGGCGAATACTGGCAAATCAGGACCCAAATGTAAGGTCAACGACAACTTTTTTACTAGTGCGACGGGCTTGATCAAGTTATGCACCTGAAACAGGGTTGATTTTACATTATCAGATAGGTAATAGTTATTTGCAACACAGTAAATTATATAACACTGCTTGTCAGACCTCTTTGAAAACGGCATGAAGATTAAACGTGCCACTGTCCAGTTGTAGACTACCGTCTTCGAGCCTTGAAAGATCCAGAACATCATTTATCAGAGTGGCTAAAAGATTGCTGCTTTTTAAGATTGTTTCAACCATTAGGCGTTGCTCGGGTGTAAGTTCAGTCTCTTGCAGTAATGAAGAGAGAGCAATAATCGCGTGCATCGGAGTTCTCATCTCGTGGTTCATGACAGCCAAGAAATCGTTCCGGGCACGTATTGCTGTTTCGGCTTCTCTCCGGGCTAGATCAAGGGCAACGTTCTGCTCCATTAAAAGATCCCTAGCCCTCATCGACTCTTCTAAGATTGCAGCATGAGAAAGAGCAACTGCTACCTGATTTGAAATGTACATACATGGATTAATGGTTAGAAGAGATTTATCAGGCCACCAAAAATCGAATATGGAAATTCTAGACAAATGTGCTGCATTTAACTTCTTATTGATTGCACGGAGGAATGTCGTATTTGAATAAAGAAAAACCATGCTAACGAGTTAACGAGTTAAAGATAAACAAGTTCATGAATACCTGATCGGCAACAACTTCAACCAGCTCCAACTCATGAACGCGCCATTGTCTAGCACTATCTGATGGAAGCATCAAAACCATGAGCGCATATCGCTTAGTTGAAAGCTCGGGCCAATCATTTATTTGAAAATTAGAAAGATGCAATAGAGGGACACGAACAGCAACAACCTCTCCAGGCACGTATCTCCCAGCAAGAGGTCGTAGTCTAGCCACAGGGCAATTCGGGGATATTTTTACTGCATGGTTACTACGAAAAACTTGACTGATCACAGGGAGATTCATGGGGACAGTATATCCAACTGGATTCTGCTGATGAAGAGTATACGATAGTTGAAGTTCCAATCCCGTACGAGTTGGCATCCAAAGTGCACACTCTTCCAAACCCAAAGTTCTTCCCAGCTCAACGAGAGTGGTTTTCAGTATCGTATGTCGATCAAGAGTACTCCTAATTTCATGAGTAAGCATCCTTACATGTCGGCCAGTTTCTTCTTGTGTACGAATGAGTCCCATTTCCCTATCCAATTCAGCAGCCTTGTTCTTCAAAAACAGCTCTCTAGTTTTGACACTTAATAAATCTGGTATAATATGTACAAGCATAAGGGCAGTCGCACACGATACCACAGCGGTTAAAACCTTCGCAGTCGTCATTACTACTGCTACAGTTCTTGAATGCATCGTAAAAGTCCATAAGTTTATAAGATGTGTTGCCCCACAAAGAACAATAAAAGCACCAAACTGAACAAGAACCCATCTGTAAGGAAACACTGCAGATTTCTTCACAAAGTAGATGAGCTCCAAGGGAATCGAGAAATACGCAAGCGCAATGAAGAAATCAGATATATACTGATACTTCATCAACAGCTCATCAGCAGGCCATTGTGGCTCGATGCAGTAACAACCCTCCATGGCGACCACACCTCGCTCGCCTACGACTTACCTGTTTATCTGGTTCACAAAAACAAAAGCATTTATACAAATGAACATGCCAAATCAAAGATACACGTTCATATAGCGCATTAGTTGTCGATTTCAACAACCTATACAGACCCAGAAAAAACCAAAGAACCGCGAACACTTCGGTAACGTGTTCATGTCTATAATGGCCCAGACCCACTACAAGCAGATATTGTCCCCTTTGGGTTTTCCTTTCGGGCTTCCCCTCAAGGTTTTTAAAACACGTCTATTATGGAGAGGTTTCCACACCCTTATAAAGGGTGTGTCGTTCTTCTCCCCAACCGATGTGAGATCTCACAATCCACCCTCTTTCACAGCCCAGCGTCCTCGTGGGCACTCGTTCCTTTCTCTAATCGATGTGGGACCCCCACCAAATGCACCCCACATTGCTTCGTGTCTATCCCCCTTCGGGGAACAGACTCCTCGCTGGCACATCGCCCAGTATCTAGCTCTGATACCATTTGTAACAGCTCAGGCTCACCGCTAGCAGATATTATTCTATTTGGGCTTTCCCTTTTGGGCTTCCCCTCAATGTTTTTAAAACGCGTCTACTAGGGAGAGGTTTCCACACCCTTATAAAGGGTGTTTCGTTCTCCTCCCCAACCGAGGTGGTATCTCACAGTGTCGTGTCCGTGTCAGTGTCCAACCTCCTTAGAAGAAAACCTTCCCAATGGAACTATCAACACCACCTCACCCCTAAAGAACATACGAATCAGATAATACATCGAACAGGGGCATTCTACTTCTGTTTCTAAACTAAAGTTTATCTTCAAAATCAACCAACAAAACCCTTTCAATGTTTTGCATAAATCTTCTACACGAAATCCTCTGTTCTTCGTTATAGGGCTGGGAATACAACAGCCATAGTTGATATCATAATTTCATAACCACAACAGACACCAGATCCACCATATTTGCAAAAAAATAAACAAACTCATTCCACATCTAGGAAATCTCAACCTAAAAAAGCTCAAGAACATACTCAACCATTCAACCGATTGGAGGATCACAAGCACCCAAAACCCAGATGAAATAACAACGCACCCAGCTTGAGATCAAAACACACACACGCACACATTCGCAGCACCCATTTCATCAGCAAACGATTCGAACTAAGAACACTTCAAAAACCTAACCCCCAAAATAGCTTCTGGGTTAACTAACACCAGCAATCAAAACAAGAATGATCAATCAATCAATCGATCAATAATCAATCATCAATCAATCAATCAATTACCTGGATTCTTCTGCGCATTTGAGGTAAACAAAGGCGGCATCAGTGATTCTTCTCGTTTACGCCCACGAATCTTCTCTGTTCCACCATTTCTCTCTCAAATTTCACCGACCCAGAAAAGCATTTAGAGTCCAAATCCAATGTCTCTGGGGATTTTCAATTAAATTTCAGCTCTCTCTCTCTCTCTCTAACTTTTCTCTCTAACTTCTTATGGGTGGGGTGGGGTTTGGGGAGTTGTAAGACAAGCAAACGGAAAGTGGGGCAATTGAGAAGGAAACCATTTAAGTCAACGTCGGTTCTCTCTCTCTCGCAATCCATTTCCTTCCCCTTTTATCCACGTCCTTAATCGCTAACCCATTTCTCCCTCTACACATTATTTTATTCATGTTCTTTTTTGGAAAATTAATTAATTAATTCATTTAATTAATCTATTAATACTCAGATTCATGCACCATCCTAATACCCCTAATTAATTAATTAGTGTTTAAGAGAATCGATGGTGATGGATTAGGACCCCATTTTATGTACTTTTTTTCCCCCGTGGGGCCTCAAATTTAATTAATCAATAACCAATTTAGTGATAAACAATCAAAATTCCCCTTTTAAGTAGTGATGGATAGAACACAAATTTCCCCAAATTTACCTCTTTTCCGATTAGGGTTTGCGTTTTCAATTTTATTTTAAATTATTATAAAAATATTTATTTTAATATTCTTTGCTTTAAAATATATATTTTAATCAATTAAATTATGCCTAAATTACTTAACATAAAATGGTGTGTTATAATATTTGTTATTTATCTAACAAAAATAACACGGGTTATTTAAAGCATTGTAAAAATATTTCGATTAAATTATAAATTTAATTCTTAATTTTAAAATTATGAATTTACTGTACGCAAAATTGAAAGTTACATTCACACCATAACTCACGCCCCACTTTCATTATGCACGACACGCAACACCCATAACCTGACTCGAAGTCACTCTTCAACCCAAAACTATGACCCATGCGCGCTCCAGCCTTATATGCATGTGATGGGTGCCCTTCCACGGGCTCATTCGGCTCGACTTTGCTCGACTCCCGTAGCTGGATTGCAATCCTTCAACTCAGGTTAAACATCTTTGTACTGAGTTCCATGTTTTTTACCGTCTCGAAATTGAATTTAACATTATCAAAAAGATTTAAGGTCGGTTTAATGCTATTTTCTCGAGTTACGTTAGATTGGAAAATTAGAATTATTAAAGGGATTCACTATAAATAAATTTATATTTATATTTAATGGCTATGAGTTTACAACGTTGTCAGAGTTGAAAGGTAAAATTTTGGAGTTTGTCTTTGATAATTTGAGTCGCTAGAGGAAAAAATTAGAAACTAGGAAACTTGTAAGCATGGAGGCGCAAGGAAGAAGACGAACCGGTTCGATAGGTTCAATTGATCCGTTCGAGTAAACTAGTTTGGTCCGATTGGACCGGTTTGATATGTTCTTCTCCATTTTTTTTTTAAATGATTTTAAGGTCTAATCTCTCCCTAGACCCATTTTAAAAACAGTTAAACTGATTCGGATATATAACAGACCAAAATAGATAATATTTACTAGTTATGGGCTTGGGCTATTATAAATGTTATAAGAGCCCGACATCGGATAGTGTGTCAGCAAAGATGTTGGCCCTCAACGGGTGGATTGTGAGATCTCGTATTAGTTGGATAGAGAATGAAGCATTTATTATAAGAGTGTGAGTCTCGAAGGCATAGTCAAAAAGTGACTAAAGTATCAAACAAATGGAACAGTTTTATAAAGTTGTGAAAACTTCTTCCTTAACGGCGATACGTAACGGGCTAAAGCAGACAATATTTGCTAGCGGTGGGTTTGGACTATTACAAATTGTATGAAGTCCGATTGGAGAGGGGAAGAAAGTATTTCTTATAAAGTTGTGAAAACCTCTCCTTAACACGTGCGTTTTAAAATCGTGAAAGTGATGGCGATACGTAATGGATCAAAGTGGATAATATCTACTAGTGGTAGATTTTGGTAGTTACAAGATTATGTAAATTGTACCATTGTAATTTTGTATTGACCAGCCATTTTATCTCAGGGGATTGGAAAATTGAAAGATAAATACCAAGTTAGGGCTCAGATACCAGAAATTAAAAGTTTTGAGTGACTTAACACTGAAAAATATTATTTTATTATTTTATTTCATAATTATTTTTAATTAATTATTATTATTATTTTGTCTAATAACTTCCAGTATATACATGAAAAAATAAATCTAAAAAACCGCTATGAAAA
Organism: Cucurbita argyrosperma subsp. sororia; assembly: GCA_018691285.1. Classification (NCBI taxonomy): domain Eukaryota; kingdom Viridiplantae; phylum Streptophyta; class Magnoliopsida; order Cucurbitales; family Cucurbitaceae; genus Cucurbita; species Cucurbita argyrosperma. Next base: position 4,368,166 of record CM031885.1, on the reverse strand, counting down.
TCCAGAAAATCGGGTCAAGAAGATGAAATCAGCGGGTCAAGTCGGGTTTGGACACGGAGTCGAGTGATCCAGCACTCATCAGACGCCTCTAGAGGCCCAGAAGGTCTTCTGATCCAACTCATGTGGGCGCGACCCACAAGCCTCGCCCGACTAATGCGACGACCCGCATATCGTTTTGCATACCCAACCAAGCTGACGCAACCAACGCAACCGAGCTCTAATCCACGTGCCTGCTTTGCGTACCCGTGAACCCGACCTAGCTCACAATCCCAACCCGCACCCTCTTGTTTTGGCTTCACTTCGGCTCGGCGTGCTTCCGCAACTCTCAATCGGCTATCCGACTCGATTTTTTACTATTTGTGATTTACCCCTATGTGTGCATGATACAGTTAGGTTTAGATGATGACCTAGGTTAAAATGCCTCCAGTACATTGAGCACCTTAGGATCGTAAGTGACGGACAGAGGGTCTTGACCCTCGTGCTCCCAAACTAAGAAAGACTCGATGAGTCAAAACAGAGCAGCCTGGAGTCGGAAGCTTGCATTAAGCCACCTAGTCGCGCTAAGGATCCATTAGACCTCCTCATACCCTAAATATTACTAAGGTGAAGTTTAAATCATGGATTACATGCTTAGGTGATCGATAAGAATATCTCCCTAGCAAAGCATGCATGAGAGAAGTTAGTTGAGATTAGGGCACTACAAGTAGTGTGGTTTACTATTGACCCAGGTCATTACGCTTCCAGCTAAACCTTGCACCTTAGGATCGTGAGCAATCAGAGGTTTAGACCTGTGTGCACCCAAAGATCGATTTGGCCTAAGGAGCTAACCCCGAACGTCGTAGAAACGAGAGATGTGATTTAAACTGCCTAGACGCCGCTAACAACCTAACAGACCTCCATGACATTCAGAAATGAGAAAGGTAGCCTCCTAGGCCACCTTGCTTCCCTTTTCGCTTCGATATGGTACCGTTGAGCTAGGCATGAGGCTGGTTAGAAATGTGTGACTCAATGGTTTGATGGATTACCCTAAATGATAGATCCATCCTATGGTAGGGCGTCGATCATGTGGGGTAACTAGTGGAGTTGGCACGTACAGGGAGTAGCGCCCTTCAACCTTGAGCGACTTCATGGCCTGTTGGATGAGTTCGCCAGCTAACTTCTCATGAATGACAAGCAGGCTATGGAGGTAGCGCCATATCTTTGGATACCAGTTAACGTTGCACAGGCTGAGCTAGCTGCCAAAGATTGTGCACAACAAGAGCATTACGCTTAGAGCCTAGAGTAAAGCCCGTGATCATCAATTAGGTTATGATGCAATAAGAGCCTATAAATCAAGTTTTGCCATCTAAAGTTTTTATTTTCCACAATATTTAATTAAGTGCTAATAATCACCACACTATTATTTGTACTTCAAAATAAAATTAATTAACTTTAATACTTTATTTATTTATTTTTAATTTTTAAATGTAGGGCTAAAATTTTGTTTCTTGTTCAAACTTCAAATGAGTAAGTTTTGAAATATTCACTCTATTCTTGTTTAATGGGTGAATTTTATTTAAATTAAATATAGAATCTTTAATCAAATTAATTTAATTTAATTTAATTTAATAAAATCTAAAGTATGTAGTTAAATTTTTTAAAAAGAATATATATTTATCCGTTCGTTAATTCAATAAACATATAGAACACTTATCCAATTTGCTAGATCACGAACTTAAAACTTAAAAGGCGTCCTTACTTACCTTAAATTACATATCTGGTTTAGATTTACTTTTACCGTACATACAAGATAAAATATAAATCTCGTTATTAAAGATCTAGGACAAACAGACAATTTACGATCCAACGGTTATGAACTGTTTTGGCTAGCAACATAAATAAGACAAACGAATCTTATCTGATTTGCTTTCTCGAGTAAATACGTAGATGTTCTTTTTCGAAGTTATGATAGAGGATTCCACTCGTCAAATTTTAACGAGACCGTAGATGATTAATGAAGTAAGTCTTTTTTTTTTTTTTTTTTTTTATAATTAATTGAAACTTCATTTTTTTATCATTTAAAAAAAATAAAAAGCATTGGAATTTTTTGTGCAAGATTAATATTTAGGAAAGGTAAAGGTTAAGAAAAATTCATGTACACACGGGCCTAGTGAGAGTAGAGTAGGGTGGAACCATGCGAAAATCCACGTGGCGCTCTTTAAATGGATGATGGTCCCATAATTTCAACGGCTAAACCGTAAGGAGAAGACGAAATACGGAAATAGAGTGTGAGTGTATACAGGGAATGATTTCTCACCAGTCTTTGTAATAAAATTAAAATTAAAATGAAGAAAAAAAGGGAAATAAAATGGAAAAACAAGCCAGAAGACTTGTGGAGCTCTCTCTCTCTTTCTCTCTCTATAGTTCATAGCCAATTTCCTCCGCTCACTTTCTTCTTCGTTTTCATACTCGACTTCGGGGATTTTTCTCCTTTTCCGCTGTTTTTTTTCGATTCGATCTGTTCTTAGCTTCTTCAATTGGTGTTGAGGACTTGGCACATCGGAATCGCCACGCTTTGACCTCCTGATCCAGGTATCTTTTTGACTTTAAACTTCATGAATTGGGGTCTCCTACTCTTCGATTGTGGGATGTTTCTGTTTTGCTAAATTGTGCTGATGTTTGATACATGATGTTGAGTTTTAGTTTGTGGTAAACTTCAAGTTTTCTACTGGGTTGTTGTTACCGAAGTCTTCGAATTAGTTTGTTATTTTTTTTTTTTTTTTTGGGGTTTTGACTTAGTTGGCTTGGATTGTTTAGCTAGTGTTGTGAATCTATTAATTTTCGAAATGGTTAGAAATCTACACGGATGTTTTTGGTTGAGATTTTTGAAGTTGGGAGGGTTATTATGCTAAAAGGGCTTTTGTTTTTGGTTTTGTTCCATGATTTTTCTTTGCCCTGTTTGCTTAAGTTTCATGGAGGTCTGTACTAGAGTTGTTTGTTGTTTGTTTGTTTTTTTTTTTTTAAACTTTTTAGTACGCTACATGTTAGTTGTTGTTTTGTTTGCTAAGTCTGTAATACAAACAAATATTTGTTTTTACTCAAGAATGCTCTTTCTTCTCCATTTGGTTGTTTGGTACAGATTCTATTAGCCGTCTGTGGACCTAGCATCGGTGATGCTAAAGATATAAAGGGAATCAAAGGGTTCTCATATAGTGGAAAAATGTTGGAGGGTGGTCAAAAATTCCCTGGGATGATCGATTTAAATGAGCATGCATATGATCTATCACAAGGGTTTTACCATAAACTTGGTGAGGGAACCAATATGTCTATTGACAGCTTTGCAAGCTTGCAAACGAGCAATGATGGAGGGTCAGTTGCCATGTCTTTAGATAACAGCAGTGTTGGATCGAATGAGTCTCATACTCGGATCTTAAATCACCAAGGGTTGCGGCGGCGTGCAAATGATAACCATACTTTTCAACATAGTGTTAACCATCGTGGAAGAGTTAGACATCACCTGAGTGATGATGCACTAGCCCGAGCCTTATTTGATAGTAATACACCCACCCAGGGTCTTGAAAATTTTGAGAAGTGGACTCTTGATTTAAGGAAACTTAATATGGGGGAGGCTTTTGCTCAAGGTGCCTTTGGAAAACTCTACAGAGGTACTTATGATGGCGAAGATGTCGCTATCAAGATCTTGGAGAGGCCAGAGAATGACGTAGAGAAGGCTCAGTTAATGGAACAGCAATATCAGCAGGAGGTGATGATGCTTGCTACTTTGAAGCACCCAAATATTGTCCGGTTTATTGGATCATGCCATAAGCCAATGGTTTGGTGCATTGTTACTGAATATGCAAAGGGTGGTTCAGTTAGGCAGTTCTTGATGAAGCGACAAAGTCGCTCTGTCCCATTGAAATTAGCTGTCAAACAAGCTTTGGATGTTGCCAGGGGGATGGAATATGTTCATGGCCTTGGGTTGATTCACAGGGACTTGAAATCAGATAACCTTTTGATCTTTGCAGACAAGTCTATCAAAGTTGCTGACTTTGGAGTCGCTCGGATTGAGGTGCAGACAGAGGGCATGACACCTGAGACTGGAACCTACCGCTGGATGGCTCCGTAAGTATTATGAAACTTGGATGTTTGCTGTTATAATCTACATCTTTTCCAAATATTTTCTGCATACGTGTTTGTGGCATTTTTTTAAAAATTATTTTTGAAATGGGACTGAGTAGCTTCATATGACTAAGAAAAAAGAAGATTGGCCAAGAAATAAATGCCTCTGGAAAGTATTCAAGGTCCTATAAAACTTCAAAGGCCTTTCATGTATAAGGCTATGGTTGCTATTTTAGAACTATAAAAGGAAAGAAGTAAAATTATTTAATTTGTTTATTTATTATTATTGTTGTTGGTGTTGTGATGGAATAGAAAGAAGAATATATTCCATGTTTTAGGTATAATATCCAAAAGTTCTCATGCGTGTTCATAATTTGTTTGATCTCCTTTCTTATACAATTCATTGTAAGCATGGTATGCAAACTCTAAAATTTGATTTTCTAGCACTAGTTTCAGCGTCCTTCTGTACCAGATTCCCAGGCATTTTTCAAGCTTATGTGCTTTTTAACACTGGTTTGTTTAATGTGCTGACGTTTGTTTCTCATTTATTTTTCCTAATTGTGATTCTGATTGCATTTGTATTTCTACTGGTGCAACAATATTATCTTACTAGATAACGTGTCAAAGATCATGTGCCTCCTCTAAGGCAGCATAACTCTGTTGCATTTTCACAATGTAAATTTATAGCTTTGACGCATACACACATGCATACATGCATATACATATAACTGTACACTTATCTATACATATTTAAATACATATTTCTGCACATGTTTGTTTGACTGTGGCCCATATGGGTCTCGTGGCTTTTCCAGTCACCATTCTTTAGAAGTAGAATTAGTGATTAGATCAGGATTGTTAAGCCAGTTCTTTGTCTCTTCTTTTTCTCTCTCTTTTGGTTGGAGAAAAATGTTCCGTCTTTTTTGTCAGAAATGTTGACATGTTTTTTCCTTTTTTTTTTTTTTTTTTTTTTTTTTTAAGGAAAAGAAAGTATAAGGGAATATGTTCAGAATTATGTTTCTTTAACTGAATATACGAATGCAAGATGCAAATATGGTTTGTCAGCAATATTTGATTTCTGCTAAACTAGGATTTGATCTTCTGCATCCTTAGCTATTTTCGCTTATTACATTTTTCTTCTGTTCATTACTGGTCATTATGATGCCTTTGCTTTTAAATTTTGTTTGTGGGGTGATTTCTTGCCCTTTTTTTGTTTGTGGGGTGTGGAGTGTGGAGTGAGGTTGGCTAATAGAATAATTACATCAGAAAATGTTAGTTCTTTGGTTTTTGTATTGCCTCTAGCTGCCTCTTAAACATCACTGATCAGGAGGGGTATGGGCCTTTTTGAACATATGTGCCAATTCCATGTGAATGGGGTTGTATGATATTCCTTTACATGAGTTGTTTATGAAGGTGAAAGATCAAGATTACAAGTATGATGGTTTAAATTGTTGTTTATAATACAGATTTAGGGTCTTAGTCACATTTTATTTCAGAGGACTCTTTGGTAAAAGATCCACCATTAATGTAGTACATTGTCAAAAAAATTTGAAATCTTCAAAACATATCATCTGTAGATCTTTTATCCCAACATATTTTCTTGTGGTGGGATGTGTGTTCAAAAAGTGCTGTGCATTTCAAGAAAGATGTCACTTGATGTGAGCTGTGAAAAGCCATGCATGCCTCATTGAAGGTCAATGCCATGATGGCTAATGTGGCAAAGAAGGTAAGTTGCAAGTTGCCTCCGTCATGGGTGTGTGTGCCTTGATGCACCTTAACAATAAGATATGGGAAATGAAAAAAAGTATCGCATTGTATAGGTTAATTCTCTCTTTCCTTGTTTTCCTAGCCTTTTACCAATCCTCTTGAGGGCAACTATCTACTTGAGGCGTCATGCTTAGAATTTGAAAGACAAGGTTATATCAAACCTTTGCTGCGTTGTCACTCTCTTGAAAGAGGTTGTCTTGTTGACGAATTCCATAATCTATTGACTGGTGGATTATTTTTTTTTAATAAAATAATAATAGTTATTTTAAATCTCGGATCTTCCTTTGGATCCAATTGGTCAAGGTGAAAACTACACAAGAAACATGATTTTGCTGTTGTCCAAAATTTCTACATAATTTCGGAAACGTTTCTGAAAAATTAGAAACAAAAAACATAAACATTTTCAGAAACAAAAAACATAAACATTTACCAAACACTTTTTTTTTCCCTAAAATACTTGAAACTAGAATCAGGAAACTTATCAAACGGGCTTTTTGAATCTTCATCTTATAATATGCTTGGTAGATAGACAGCCACCACCTTGGGATTTTCTCCCCATACAGGGGCCTTTCTGCTATTCAAATACATTTTATGAGATCCTGATTTGGTCTAAGAAGCCACTGATTTGATTTTCTTTAAGACGATTGTTCATCTTACCTTAGGTTTTTGGTTCTTTAGGATCTAGAGATAAGAGAACTTAGACTCTTGATTCCTTCAGCGTGTTTTCTGGGACACTGTTTCCTTTTTCTAACCTGGTCTCTTTTACTAATCATCATTCTCACCCCCTTTCTTCTCAAAGTTCTAGAAAGTGAAAAAGAAGGTCAAAGTTTTCTTATGGTTGGTTGCCCTCGTGAGAACTAATATGGTCTAGAAATCCTCTTCTTTTGTGCTTTGACCTCAATGGCATGTTTTTTTCAAACTAGTGTTCGAAGATCTGGACTGCATTCTATGGAGGTATCCTTTTGTTCAAGATTTGGGAGAAACTTTTAGGGTTCTGTGTGGCTTTGGCTCCCTGGTGAAAGTTTTTGGGCAGTGTTCTTATCACCAAAAGGGAAAAAAAAAAGGAAGAAAGATTAAAAGATGAGAAGGTTTTTGGGCAGTGTTGGAAGAAGTCATTCTAACCCTTTTGAGACAAAGGTGCAATTTCTTTGGCAGGTGGGAGTTCGATACATATACATTTCAATGCATCTCTATACCGTCTATGGCCAATTTTTTTTTTTCTATAACGTTTTGAGGTTCTTTTGTTACTTTGACCATTGTCTTTTATATAGCCTAGTTGGTTTATTCCTTTCTCTTTCATTTCTGTTGATCAATTTTTTAAAAAAGTATCTTGAAAGTTAAAGTTTTTTCTAATCATATTTCCCGTAACCTGAAAAACCTTCAAATTTACATACAGAACTTACATCTCCCTTAGTGAAGAATTAGGGTCTTGTCCTATCTAGTAAACAAGCTTTATAAAATCATGGCCAAGGTTTTTCAACGCCCTCTTTGAGTATCTTTGCATTGGATTAGGGCCCTTTCATAGAACTCTCTTTTTTGAGTGTTTTGAAGGAGATGCCTCAACTCCTTGTCCTCTTGTGTGCATTTCTACCTTTTTCTTTTAGTAAAATTAAAAAAATAAAAAATCATGGTGACCTTTCATAAGAATGCTTGAAACACTATGTTTTCTTATTCACATAAAAATGATACTCTATCAATATTACATTATACATTATTAATGTTTTAGTTGTTATCTTGACGTTAGCGTGATTGACTAATGAAATCACAGATAAAAAGAAACTGCGTTTATATGAAGCTTTGGATGGCATGTTTTATGGACCAAGCGTTGCTCAAAGAAAAGCTTTCAGAAGTTGGTCTAGGAATTCTTTTGGCTGCTTTGATGAATAGCTTAGTATGACAAATTGATGGCCGTCAGTTTGAAGAACAATATCTTTATATTTTTGCTGCTATATGTTCTCATTGGGATGCTTTAGATGAAAGTTAGGCTGAGGCAGACAGCAGAAGTTTTTTTTTTTTTTTTTTTTCGTGGGTATTGAATTTGGTGGTTAGTCTACTCATCCTTTTCTTTTAGCAACAATTCAATTTCATCTATCAGTTTAAGGAAATCATCTTCTTGGAGTATCCATGAGGATACTATTTCAGTTATTTTCGCTAGGTTTATGAATTAGCCAATAGCCCCTTAAGTTCTTGTATGCAAAGTTTTGGGTGGTAAGCCTAATGCTTTTAGTTCTTTCATTAGCTGGCTAAGCGAGGAAAATTTATTAAGCGTAAATACCAGCCCAAGAGCTTTTGTAATTCTATTTCTTAGCACTCCGAGCCAGGAACCGAATCTCTCTTTATGCAAGATTTGGTATAGGCATACTAAACAAGATCCTATTGTTCAATAGATTTCCTTGAAGTGTTAAACACCGACGGTAAGATGCACGTTAAAACTCTGAAGTATTATTTTGTTCACTGATAGTTTCTAGCTTAAATGGAATTTTTCTATGCCCTCTCTGGTAATGATCTGGTTGGATAGACTAGGTATAAGCTAGTATCAAGGCAATATGCTAGTGATAAAATTCAACGCACAGGATAAAACACCATTGATATGCGAGTGTGGGAAATATTCTGATGATAAAGTGTATTGCTTTATCAGATATTTCTTACCACATCTTCCCATTTGGATCATTATGACAAGATCAAATATATATATATATAAATAAAGAATCTTCCGTAAGAAATCTTGTTAGTGCAAGTGAAGGAATTAAAGACTTCTTATTGCATGTTCAATTCCACATTTATCGATTTCTCTTGTGATATATAATATGTACTTAGGATGTGCTCTAAACATGTTCCTTCTTTTAGCAACTATTGTTTAAATTCTCATGTTTTAACTTCATTTGAATGAGATCTATTCCTTTTCTGTAGCATTTCATATCAACAATGAAATTGTTTCATGGCTAGAGAGAAAAAAAAAATCATCCTCTAGTTGATCCTACAGTCTTCTCTTCTTGAAAAACTCTTCTGTTGCACTCCAAATTAAGGCACAGAGAGCATTCAATCACGATATCCTCTTGGTGTCTTTTAACCTCTAATTGAGCCCTGAAGCACCAACTCTTCATGGTGTCCAGAAATTGGCCACTGTAGGATGAAGATATCCGGCCAGCTGGCACCAGAGGGCCACGACAAAGGAGCACAAACCTGAAAACAAGGGTTGGATTTTTCTGAAGTCTTTTCACAGAGAGTGAGGACTATGGAATTGAGATAGCAAGGGATCAATTTTTTATTCGAACTTTACAGTCGGTACTAAGGCCTCCAAGGGTATGAAAGAATACAAAGGAGAGCCGGGAAGACTAGTTCCTCTTGGGCTGGACTAGACTAATGGACGAGAACTATCTGATTTGTGGATCAAACCATTTGTTCTAGCCATTCATCCAGAGGTTTAGTTCAGTCTTCTTATCTAGCTCTTAACAACCTACACTGTTCTCAATGTGTGCTTTGGCTCTGTAACTCCTTTCTGTAATCCTTTGGCTTGGGCTCTCTTTCATATAATGAATTGGAAGTATTTTTGTTTCCGAATTCAGATGATCTTTTTTCCTTCCCTCCTATGTTTCTCTCAGCCTTCTTGGAGTATTTTCCTTTTCTCTTGTTCTTAAATTTCTGCCTTCGGTATTCGCCTTTGGTTTTGAGTGAGACCCAAGCCTCACAAGTCACATGAGCCTGTATTTTGTTTTCCTTCAATGCAACGTTCTCTTATAACAAGACTCTAGTTGGTAACTACTTTACCAATCTTGGGTGGTGGGTTTCTGACATAATAGTATCTTATTCATATGGTTTCCTTATTATTTATCTTATGATTTATTCTTTGCTTTTTAAAAATATTAAGTTACTCAAACCACCTTTGCTTAGTCTAGAATCATTAGGGCCAGTGAAAGTGTAAGGGCTTTCAGAATGAGTCCAACTCATGGTAGCCCTCCAATTTAGAATTTAAAAATCCTATGAGTTTCTTTGTCAACTAAATATTGTATGCGAGTAGCTGCCAAGTGATATTAGTTAAGATGCACCTGTTAGGAATCACGACTCTCCACAATGGTATGATATTGTCCACTTTGAGCATAAGCTCTCATGGCTTTGCTTTGGGCTTCCCCAAAAGGCCTCATACCAATGGAGATAGTATTCCCCACTTATAAACCCATGATCTTCCACTAAATTAACCAATGTGGGACACTCCCAATCCCAATAATCCTCAACACCTCCCCTCGAACAAAGCACACTATAAGCCTCCCCTGAGGCTTATGGAGCTCTCGAATAGCCTCCCCTTAATTGAGGCTCGACTCCTTTCTCTGGAGCCCTCGAACAAAGTACACCATTTGTTCGACATGTTAGTCACTTTTGACTACACCTTCGAGGCTCACCATTCTTTGTTCGATATTTGAGGATTCTATTGGCATGGTTAAGTTTAGGGCATGGCTCTGATACCATGTTAGGAATCACGACTCTCCACAATGGTATGATATTGTCCACTTTGAGCATAAGCTCTCATGGCTTTGCTTTGGGCTTCCCCAAAAGGCCTCATACCAATGGAGATAGTATTCCCCACTTATAAACCCATGATCTTCCACTAAATTAACCAATGTGGGACACTCCCAATCCCAATAATCCTCAACAGCACCTAGGTTGGTCCCAATCATATAAAGATGAATAGGATACTTTCTTCGAACATGCCGTGCCAAGTCAATTAAGTTCGGAATAATGAACTCAAGCTTTGATATTGTTTTTGCGCATTGTTTCTGTCGGTGATCTGGAAAATTAAACTCATAAATTTGAGAAGTAAAGGGTCGATTCTTCTGATAAACTTGAAAGAAAGTTTAGCCTGGTAGGAAATTTTAGCCCGTGTTTCTTTTGTTGGCTAGAAGGCTCATCTTTGCAATTATACCGAAATACACTGTGAGGCTCGTTTAAAATTTCTGTGTGGGGGAAGAAAAAGCACTTTTAATATACTTAGATATCCAAATAATTTCATGTATTGACTTCCAACCGTGCTGCTTGAAATTTTCAATAATGGTTTGTGTATGGCTGTCTGGAAAGTTTGAATTTAGCATCAAATTTGTTTAGAGATCACTTGTTATTTTGTCTGAAATTGTTAATATCATGAAATTTGTGGCTGTGGTAGCTGATTAAGTTTTGCTCGAAAGTATATTTATATGACTTGCTACTGAAGGAGAAATTTGAATGATCATTTGCAAAGAAGACAAAAAGACTCCTTAAGTCAAACGTATTCTTATGCTGCTGGGGACTTCGTTTTCTTCTATTTACATTTTGTCATTCATTACTGGTTATGTTAAGCTTTTGTTATATATGAAACTAGTTTACCAATTCAAGTTATATGAGGCCTTTTTTTTTTCTCTTCATTGTATGATTCTACAGGGAGATGATCCAACACAGGCCTTACACCCAAAAGGTGGACTTGTACAGCTTTGGTATCGTTCTGTGGGAGCTCATTACTGGAATGCTTCCATTCCAGAACATGACAGCCGTTCAGGCTGCTTTTGCAGTTGTTAACAAGGGAGTTCGTCCTATCATTCCCAATGATTGCTTACCTGTTTTGAGCGACATCATGACCCGGTGCTGGGATGCCAACCCTGATGTTAGGCCATCATTTTCCGAGGTCGTTCGAATGCTAGAGAATGCACAGACTGAGATCATGACGACTGTCCGTAAAGCTCGTTTCAGGTGTTGCATTATGCAGCCGATGACAACAGACTGATATTAAGTTAAAAAAAAAAAAAGAACAAAAAAAAAAACTGAACACATTGAAAATGTTAAGGCCAATAAGGAAAGAGAGACATATGAAGAAGAAACTGGAAAAAGAAGAGGCAGATGCAAATAGAAGGTAATTTGTTGGTGTGCTTATCTTTGTGTATTTATCCTATCAGATTTTTAATTTCTTTTCAGACATATAGAAAGGAAAAAAAACAAAAAAAAAAAAAAAACAAAAAAGGTTATGATGATGAAACCCTTGAACCTTCTAGTTTTGAGTTTCCTATTTTACTGCATTCCTGTTGGCGACTTAACCATTAAAGAGGAGATTTGACGTGTATGTATTACCATTTTACTTGCTCTATGTTAAATTCACTGGAAATGTTAAAACCTTAATCCATCCTGCAACCTTCAAATTTCTTTAGAACTTGTCACTCAAGAATGGAATCTCATTTTTAGTACTGATTTTCTGAGTCTTTTGGTAGAAACCAGTGGAAATCTTGTATTCAAATTTTGCAGTGTGGATGGTGGTAGACGGTAAGGGAGGAGGGGCTGTATCATCTTCTTATTTCTGTCTTATAACTTGAGCAAAGTTTGAACTGTCTTTAGAAAAGTCAAGTTTTAGATTTTATGAGAATATTGATTGAGATGTGATTAGAAATTTCATGAAAACTTTAAGAAATTATGAAAGTGGATAGAAATTGTTTGAATAGGTAATGAAAATTTAAATATGGCTTAGCTAGACGTCAAATACTATAAAATTGAGGCAAAACGAACCCATTTCTCGAATTGACAAGAACTTGGCCTTGAGATCAAGAAGGTCGAGGCAAGTGTTCTTGCCCATGGGGTTAAAGCGAGCCAACTGAAGCCAAATTGAGTCGATGAAGCTGACCATTTTTCGTTTCTCTTTTCAACTTGATTTTAACTAACAAAAACAGACAGATTCAATGATTTCAGCCATGGTTTAATCACATTACATAGTGTTTGTCTTCTTTGGGGAATTGGGTGTTGAAAGATTTCAGCCATTTCCATTTTGCAAGAAAACTGGCTCTTCTTCGGAAGTTTCAGGTCCAATACGAGATTTGATAACTTGCCTGTCGTGAAGGCTTTCTTATTAAAAAAAATAGGTTTATAACTACAATGCTTCCCTAACGCAAGAATGAATAAGAATGAATGTAATTTCCATTAAACCTTCGGAGATTAAATAAAAGTTGCAAACGTTAAAAACTTAAAAACAAAATACACCCAAGTTTATCAACTAAGTCTAATACATTCTTAAATTTTCAATTTTGTCTCATAAATTCTTGAAAAATTCATAATTTTAAGATAGATATAACTCACGAACACCATTTTTTTTCTTTGTCAACTAGGTTCATTGCAAATGAGGCAACTTTATCAACAGTAAAGTTGAATAGCTCAAGTGGTTAGAGTGTCGACCTAACAACACACATGTCTTTAGATTCGAGTAGAAGAAAATGCAAAGCGCGAAAATACTCACTCACTCCTCCATGTCGCCGTTGTGTGCCGCGACATCTCCATCACCACCAAAAAGAGGTCGACGTTGTGATGACAGGCGTCGAGTTGTCGTTGAGCGAGTAATCAGGGAGACGACGATTGCCACCGTCCGTTCAATACCCAGTGCTGACAAGGGTCTAACTATAACGAGTGGGCCTTGTTGATGCGCGTCAACCTACAGGCGCAAGGGTTATGGAACGCTGTCGAGCCCAGAGGAAGGAGAAACGCGTCTCTCCCCATCATTCAATGCGGATCACGGGGCTTTCCAACAGCATCACCACTCTTGGTGGGGAGCGAGCATCATCGAGACAGATGACGATTGCTACTGTCCGTTCAATACCCAGTGCTGACAAGGGTCCAACTATAACGAGTGGGCCTTGTTGATGCGCGCATCACCACTCTTGGTGGGGAGCGATTGAGACAGAAATCGTGAAGAAGATGAGAATCAAATCCCGCCCGAGCAGCGGAAGAAAAATACCGCTTTAGCTGTCGACAAGGAGGGTCGTCCCCCCGATCAACTTCGAGCAAGTCGCAATTTCAATTGAGACATTACTTGACGTGAATGACTTAATGGTGGAAGAGGTGACCGGAATACTGCGTAACGCGTCGAGCAGCGGAAGAAAACAAGCGCACCGCGTAGTCGGCCTGAGAATCAAATCCCGTCGATGACTTTTCAATGGGGATCACGGGGCTTTCCAACAGCATCACCACTCTTGGTGGGGAGCGATCGAGATAGAAATCGTGAAGAAGATGAGAATCAAATCCTGCTCGAGCAGCGGAAGAAAAATACCGCTTTAGCTGTCGACAAGGAGGGTCGTCCCCCCGATCAACTTCGAGCAAGTCGCGATTTCAATCGAGACATTACTTGACGTGAATGACTTAACGGTGGAAGAGGTGACTGGAAGACTGCGTAACGCGTCGAGCAACGGAAGAAAAATACCGCTTCAGCTGTCGACAAGGAGGGTCGTCCCCCCCAATCAACTTCGAGTAAGTCGCGATTTCAATCGAGACATTACTTGAGTGAATGACCTAACGGTGGAAGAGGTGACCGGAAGACTGTGTAACGCGTCGAGCAGCGGAAGAAAAATACCGCTTCAGTTGTCGACAAGGAGGGTCGTCTACTCCTCACTGAGGATTGAATGGCTTGCACGCCTAAAGCTCCGCGACAACCACCGACGAGAGCAACGGGCCCTCCAGCCGCACAGGCGGTAAGAAGCCATGGAAATCTCGCGGGCGCACGCCGAAAAGATGGTGATCAAAAGAAGGAGTTGACCAATGTCGAGCTGATCAGTGCTCAAACTGTGGGAAGAGAGGTCCGAGCAAAAATTTTGCTGGAGCAAACTCAAGAACAAGGAGAAAGCCGAGAAGGCCCATGTGGCTCAATCCGAGGAGGATGAGTCCAGCTCTATTCATGGTAAGTGCATCAGTCTTATCCGACGTCCCCAATTTCGATTCCAAATCCATGGAGGTGGAGGTAATCGACAACGGCGTAACTACTCCTTTGGTGAGCATCGAACTTGAGGAAGAGCTCCAGCTGGGCGTAGCAAAGGCACCAGCTGGGGACCCAATCCAACTGAAGGAGGAGTGAGTGTTTGCTCACATCGGCGAGAGGGACGAGTAGCAGGAGCACCGACGATGGGTCCTCGACACCAGGGGCAACAAACCATATGACCGGGGCTAGATCTGTGTTATCCGAGCTCAACTCGAGAATTCGCCAGATGGTGAAATTCAGCGACGGCTCCGTCCTCGAGATGAAGGGCGCGGCACCATCCTGTTCATCAGCAAGGGAGGTGAGCACCGCAAGCTGACCGACCGTCTACTTCATCCTGAGGCTCAAGGCTAACCTTGTGTGCCTAGGTCAACTCGATGAGGCCGGTTGCTTCATTTCCATCGAGCACGGGCTACTCAAAATCTATGATGATCGACAACGGCTGCTCACGCAAGTTCGGCGCACGACAAACCATCTTTACATCCTAGAGTTAGAGATAGAGCAACCCGTCAGCCTCTCGGCCAGGTAAATTGGAGGTGGCACGCAAGGTACGGGCACTTGAACTTTCCTGCTCTACAAAAATTACACAGGGTGGAGATGGTGCACGGTTTTCTGGCAATCAAAGGCATGAACAAGCTGTGCAATGGGTGCCTCATCAGCAAACAAAGGTGCACCCCCTTTCTGTCTCGACATCCTACCGCGTCGGTGAGCCCGATATCTATAGGCTTCATCAAGCCGACGACCCCAGGCAGCAAGACCCACTTCCTCCTATTGGTCGATGACCAAAGCCGCTTCATGTGGCTAATCCTGCTGCAAGCGAAAAGTGAGGTGGCAGAGGCGATTAAGTGCATTCAGGCGCGAGTGGAGGCCGAATGCGGGAAGAAGATGCGAGTGCTACACATGGACCGGGGCGGAGAATTCACCTCAGTGAACTTCGGTAAGTACTATGACGAGCTCAACATGCAGCGACAACTAATGGCACCCTACTCCCCCCAGCAGAACGGGGTGGTAGAACGCCAAAATCAGACCATCGTCGGGACAGCGAAGTCATTGCTGATGACGGCTAGGTTGCCTGGGAGATTCTAGGGAGAGGAGGTAATGACGGCAGTCTACCTCCTCAATCATTTACCAAAGTGAAGCCTAGACGAGAAGACGCCACACAAGGCTTGGTATAATAAGAAGCCAACGGTTCATCATCTCCGAGTGTTCGACTGCATTGCATACATGAAGGTAGCGTGTCCCCACCTCGCCAAGTTTGATCCAAGGGGGCTGAAAGTTGTCTTCATTAGCTACGAACTCGGGAGTAAGGCAACAGACTCTATGATCCTGCGGGGGGGCGAGCTCACAGGTCTCGCGACGTTGTTTTCGACGAAAGCACCTTCTAGCAAATGGAACGATGTGATCGAGGTAGACCACAACCCAAATCAATTAACGGTGAGCCGGAAGAAGGAGGATCCCATCATCAGGAACTGTCACCGCCGCTAGCAAGTCACCCCCTGAACCAGTGAAGTTAGCAACACCACGGACTGCGGATTCGACGCTGGATGCCGATCACGATGATGATTTGGTGGCCAGGTACTGGAGGTTTGGACGACTTAGTGGGAGGAGGTGAACCACTTGGACTAGCGGCGTGCAAGCTCGAAGAAGTGGCCGAACTGTATGCCATCAGCGCAGATGAACAGAACACCTTCACAAAGTAGAAAGAGACTGATGCTGGCTGAAGGCAATGTAGGAGGAGATGACATCCATCATCAAGAACCAGACGTGGAGTCTAGAGGATATGCCGTCGGGACACCGAGCCATAGGGCTCAAATGGGTCTTTAAACTGAAGTGCAACGAAAAGGGAGAAGTTGTGAAGCACAAGGCTCGTCTAGTAGCGAAGGGCTACGTTCAGAAGTAAGGAGTGGACTTCGAAGAGATATTTGTGCTGGTGGCAAGGTTAGAATCCGTTCGCCTTTTGCTGGCAATCGCGGCACATTGCTCTTGGGAGGTCCACCACATGGACGTGAAGTCTGCTTTCCTTAACGGAGAGCTGAAGGAGACCGTCTACGTCCGACAACCATCTAGTTTCCTAGACAACGACAACTGGGTAAGGTACTGCGCCTGCACAAGGCACTCTAGGGGCTTCGACAAGCACCACGAGCCAGAACGTGAAGCTCGACAATACCCTACTGTCACTGAAGTTCAAGCGCTGTGCCTCTGAGCATGGCATGTACGCGCACGGCCACGACGAGCAGCGACTGATTGTGGAACTATACGTCGACGACCTCATAATCACTGGAGGCGACATGGAAGTCCTCAGAAGGTTCAAGAGGGAGATGTCAAAGAACTTCAAGATGAGCGATCTCGGCGTACTCAGCTACTACCTCGACATCGAAGTGCAACAACTGGACTTGCGGACAATAACCCTACAAGGACACCAATGGAGGCCCGGCTCCAACTAAGGAAGGTCGGCACTACGATGGCAGTCGACGCCACCAATTACTGCAACATTGTTGGGAGCCTACGCTATCTGGTAAACACATGCCCTAACCTTGCTTACTTAGTTGAATATGTGAGTAGATTCATGAAAGCACCTCAAGAGGAGCATCTTATGGTTGTCAAACGCATCCTGCGCTATGTGGCTGGAATTAGTGGCTGGGGTGTGAGATACAGCGTAGGGAAAGAAAAGACGAAGCTTGAGCTGGTTGGCTATAGTTATAGTGACATGACCGGTGACGTTGATGATCGTAAGAGCACCAGTGGGATGATCTACTTCCTCTCAGGCAGCGCGATCTGCTGGCAATCGACAAAATAAAAGGTAGTTGCTTTGTTTTCCTGCGAAGCAGAATACATCACCGCTTCGACGGCGGCAACATAGGGGGTTTGGCTTGCGCGACTGATGGAAGAACTCATCGGAAGAGAAAGCGATCCACCAATCCTATACATGGACAACAAAGCTACGATCTCCCTGATCAAAAATCCAGTTCTACACAACCGGAGCAAGCACATAAAAATAAGATTCCACTACATCCGAGAATGTGCAGATCGAGGGCTCATCAAGATTGATTTCATCCGAACAGAGGAACAGCTTGGAGACATTTTCACCAAGTCCCTGATGCGGGTAAAATTTGAAGAATTATGCTCAAATATCGGAGTTTAAATAATAAGGTAGATATACGACAGCTTTCAGGAGGAGACTGTTAAATAAAAGCTATGTTTCCTTAGATTTCGTTAGTTGTTTTTTATTTTTGAAAAATCTGAATTGATGCTCCCCGTTGAATGGAAGAGCGTAATTTTTGCTGGCCATTTTGGCCAACTTTGGGCGTAAGTTTTTGCCCACTCCTTTCCATTTTTAGTATTAAAGTTGTTATTTAAAGTATTCAACTGAATGGAAAATCAATTATCGAGTCTTCAGCAAATCTCTCCTTTTACTTTCAGTTATTTTTCTTTCGAAAAAATTTTCCTTCGGCCAATTTTTTCGTCGATGCTTTCCTCCCAATTGCCAGAAGTCAACAAGATGGAGTTTGCCTACAATAATAGTTATCAAGCGACCATCCAGATGGCCCCCTTTGAGGCACTGTATGGACGTAGGTGTCGAACACCAATATTTTGGGAAGAGGTAGGCACGCAGCAACTACTGGGACCAGAGTTGGTTCAGGTCTCCAACGCAACGGTGTAGAAAACTAAGCAGAGAATACTCACCGCACAGAGTCGACAGAAAAGCTATGCAGATTTGTATAGAAGGGACCTCGAATTTGAGGTGGGTGACCACGTATTCCTGAAGATAGCCCCTATGAGGGGGGGTGTTGAGGTTCATAGGCCCCTTCGAGATTCTAGAAAGAGTTGGGGCTGTGGCTTACAGAATTGTCCAGCCACCGAACCTTGTCATCGTACACAATGTGTTTCACGTATCCTACTGTGAAAGTACACTCCATACCCCACTCATGTAATCGAGCATGAGATGCTTCCTCTTCAGGAAGATCTGTCTTACAAGGAGAAGCCTATCAGAATTTTGGCTCGAGACACTAGGCGATTGCGCAACAAAGATATTCCCTTAGTAAAGGTCTCCTGGGGTAACCACCGTGAGGAAGAGGCAACTTGGGAACGAGAAAAGGACGTGAGGAGAGATTATCCCGAACTCTTCCAAGAGATATCCACTTTCGGGGACGATAGTGTTAGATAAAACCTGATTTTTCCTCATTTAGATTCACACGATTACCTTCATTCTCCGTTTGACCATTTGACAAACACGTCAAATGGATTAACTAAGTTTTAGACTGCAATTTAGGAGGAACTGGCACAGATTCAGTTGCCACTCTCCAGCCATTTTTAGGATAGGTTATATTTAAATAGGAAATTTGTTCAGAATATTTTCACAACCTGAATTAAAGAGGCAGTCAAAATTTCATCATTCTCTCTCTTCTTATTTTACGCATTTTATTTTCCTTCTAACAACCTGTTGTCGACAATTTCCTCTCACCGAAAATAAAGGATTTCCCGGCAGATTATTTGAAATCCAACAAGCCGTATCAGAGCCAGGTTGAAGCCATCGGTGTATATCATTGCGGAGAAGCCAACCTACCAACAATCAAGTTGAATAGCTCAAGTGGCTAGAGCGTCGACCTAACAACACACAGGTCTCAGGTTCGAGTAGAAGAAAATGCAAAGTGCAAAAATAAACACATCGTGGGCTCCATCTCGAGCAGGCTCGCTCACTCCTCCACGTCGCCAAGTGCCGGCATCTCCGTCACCACCACGAAGAGGTCGTGGCCGACGCCCGTCAAGAAACGATTGAGTATCGGGAGGAGGATTAGCTGGCGTTTGCCGATCCTCTGGTTCAAGGAAAACCCCATCAATCCTCAGAGTCGCCGCGAAGTTCATCGGACCACTATCGGAATCCACCTTCAAACGAGACCTGTACAAGGACCTCCACGTCACCAAGTGCCGGCATCTCCGTCACCACCACGAAGAGGTCGTGGCCGACGCCCGTCAAGAAACGATTGAGTATCGGGAGGAGGATTAGCCGATCCTCTGGTTCAAGGAAAACCCCATCAATCCTCAGAGTCGCCACAAAGTTCATCGGACCACTATCGGAATCCACCTTCAAACGAGACCTGTATAAGGACCGATAGGCTAGCAAGGCCAACGCTCCATCAAGATCCAAGAACAATTCGTGAGGTAAGGTTTTGAACGAAATTTTCAAATAAGAGCTTTTCCTATGTGAATCGAATCCTAAAATGTTGATTTATTCACCTAGGAACAACTTTACACCCAATCTGCAAAGAAGTTTGGCCAAAATCTCAACCCGAAGGCGGAGATAAAGATACCAAGACGTAGCCTGTAACATGATCTAGAACCTTGCCAAAGAAATCATATCGATCCAAACTATGAATCAAAAGATATGAAAATCGGAAATGGGACTCTGTGTTACGGATTGCAGAGGACTAACATGATCTAGAACCTTGCCAAAGAAATCATATCGATCCAAACTATGAATCAAAAGATATGAAAATCGGAAATGGGACTCTGTGTTACGGATTGCAGAGGACAGAGATGGAAAAAAAAAAAAAGCCCATCCTTCTAAGCGTTGAGAACATGCCGACTGAATCGTTTTCCCTTACGGCCTGTTTCCAAGTAATTGCACGCTAATAGCATTGAAGTGCTCATCAAGAACATGTGCATAAATCCACATTTTTCGGCTTTCTAATACGGTAGTACACGCAAATCAGAAGAAATTAGAGAATGAAACAAAGAATTGTTGTAGTCTATATCCTATCTTACTCAAAATGCCCTAGATTACCCCTCGTGCCTAACAGATTCAATCTTTAGCAAGCAAACCCCATGTACTTAGCAGGCACACGCCTTAACCACTCGGCCAAAGCGACACATGTTTTTGGCAATAGAGGTCTAAGCTATACAAAAATTTCAAAGTCAAACGTTCTCATTAACAGAAAAAAAAAAAACAATTATAGAAATCGTCGCCTGAGAGATTCAAACTCTCGCGGGGAAACCCCATGTACTTAGCAGGCACACGCCTTAACCACTCGGCCAAAGCGACACATGTTTTTGGCAATAGAGGTCTAAGCTATACAAAAATTTCAAAGTCAAACGTTCTCATTAACAGAAAAAAAAAAAAACAATTATAGAAATCGTCGCCTGAGAGATTCAAACTCTCGCGGGGAAACCCCATGTACTTAGCAGGCACACGCCTTAACCACTCGGCCAAAGCGACACATGTTTTTGGCAATAGAGGTCTAAGCTATACAAAAATTTCAAAGTCAAACGTTCTCATTAACAGAAAAAAAAAAAAACAATTATAGAAATCGTCGCCTGAGAGATTCAAACTCTCGCGGGGAAACCCCATGTACTTAGCAGGCACACGCCTTAACCACTCGGCCAAAGCGACACATGTTTTTGGCAATAGAGGTCTAAGCTATACAAAAATTTCAAAGTCAAACGTTCTCATTAACAGAAAAAAAAAAAACAATTATAGAAATCGTCGCCTGAGAGATTCAAACTCTCGCGGGGAAACCCCATGTACTTAGCAGGCACACGCCTTAACCACTCGACCAAAGCGACACATGTTTTTGGCAATAGAGGTCTAAGCTATACAAAAATTTCAAAGTCAAACGTTCTCATTAACAGACAAAAAAACAATTATAGAAATCGTCACCTGAGAGATTCAAACTCTCGCAGGGAAACCCCATGTACTTAGCAGGCACACGCCTTAACCACTCGACCAAAGCGACACATATTTTTGCATCAGAGATCTAAGCTATACAAAAACATATACTCTACATACCACCCATATGTGCGAGTATGAGCTCCAGACAGTTCGCACACAGTTGAGCCCCTTTTCTTATCGGGCGAGTCGGCTCTAGTAGCTCCTTATGTCAGACACCTATTAGAATTAGTATCCGTCACGGCAGCATTATGTAAAACATAATGATACTTCACCTGCCTAGTTGTGTACACGTTTGTACCCTCATGATGGAATGGGGGTATCCCCCAATGCATGAGCACATAACGCATGAGGTCCCAATATTTTTCCGTTTTCAACATTATTAAATATAACCCCATTATCGTTTTTCATTCATATCGTATCCTTTAGGGGTGTACATGGTCCGGGTTGGGTTGGGTTGACGGATTTTTTTGACCCAACTCAAAAGTTCGGGTTGGTTGGATTGGTAACCCAACTCAACCCTCTATTTTCAGGTGGGGTTCGGGTTGGGTTGTCAATTTTTTTAAAAAAACTTTTATTTATAATTATGGGGATACAATGTTAGATAAAATATATTAAAAGTTCACAAACAAACACAAATCAATTCATAATTATTCACAAGAAAAAAAAATCAATAAAAAACAACGAGCGAAAATTGTAACATATTAACATAGTTGAATATTGTTATTAAGACCCCTAAATGCCAATATTTCTTGAAAATTGGTTAAAGTAAAAAAAAAATATAAAGATGTATCATGAAATTAAATAAACAATAAAAATAATTAGTTTAAAAATATGGTATATAACAAAAAAAAAATATATATATATATATGGTTTAACATTGTCATAAAATTAAATACCGCTAAATGCCAACCTTTCTTGAAAATTGGTTAAACTTAGAAAAAATATAAGGATATATCATGAAATTAAATAAACAATAAAAATGATTAGTTTAAATTTATTTTATATAACAAAAAATATAAATATATATATATATATATATATATATATATATATATATATATATATATAATAGTTCAACATTGTCATTAAAGACCGCTAAATGCTAGCATTTTTTGAAAATTGGTTAAAGTAAGAAAAAATATAAGAAAATAAGAAAAAATGATTAGTTTAACCCTATTGTATATAATATATATATATATATATATAATATATATATATATATATATATATATATATATATATATATATATATATATATATATATATATATATATATATATATATATATATATAGTTTAACATTTCATCATATACATAACATAACATAACATATCGCATCACAATATATCATATCATAAATATGTCAATTTATCACATATCTTTTCATGTCTCGTACCGTAACATTTTTAATATCATATCACAATACATACATACATACATATATATATATATATATATATATATATATATATATATATATATATATATATATATACACGTCATTCACATGTCGTATCATAATCATATCGTAAACACTTCGTGATCATATCATTCCCTAACTTATTATAGCTTTAGCGTTCTTCCCTGAGCTACTGGAACCTTCTTTCACTCTTCTCCCTCCACATATTACAGTCATATCGTTACATGAACGTACCTTAGTCATATTGTCACAGGAACGTATCCTAATACTATCATTCTACCAACCTATCATAATCATACCCCTTTCTACCCATAGTCTAACCATATTATTTTTTCAATCGATCATGACCATATCGTTTTATCAATCTCTCATATCCATAGCACTTTAATACGTAACCAAAACTTAACGTTTTATGAACATATCTTACTCCTATCATTGCTTTACGTTTAGCCTTCTCGTATCCTATCTCAAACATAACATTAAACACATTGTACCATAAGTATTATCATACAATTCACATATTATAACACATACACATCATATCATAAGCATATCGATAGTAAAACCACTTACTTGATTAGTTTAGGCTGATGTTACCAATTTGACATTAATGAAAATTCGATTTTGCCTTGACATCTAAGTCTACCTATGTGAACCCATGACATAATTTCAAGTTCAATTCTATATTTTATGATGCTCTAGTGTTAAATTTCATGCGAATATTGGATAAGTAAAGCCATGGAATGTATATATATATTTGTTATAATATTATTTTTATTAAGCCAGATGAGTAAAGTCTATATATATTTATTATAACATTGTTTCTATCAAAACCATTTAAAACTGTTTAACACTTCCAAAATCTTGCTTTCGGTTGTCTACTTTATTTAAACGAGAAACAAAGAAATAAAAAAATAAAAAATCGTCGCCTAAGAGATTCAAATTCTCGTGGGGAAACCCCATGTACTTAGCAAGCACACGCCTTAACAACTGGCCAAAGAAACACATGTTTTTTGCAATAGAGGTCTAAGCTATACAAAAATTTAAAAGTCAAACGTTCTCATTAACAAATAAAATAAATACAAATCTCTCGGATTCAAATAATTTATGCTCTAAATGAATATTTAATGTAAAAATCAAACGAGAAATAAAGAAAAAATTTTAAACCATTACCGAAGAGATTCGTACTCTAGCCGGAAAACCTCAGGTACTTGACAGGTATTGTCCTGTCTAGGTTTTCCATTTCATGGCTGGGTGTAAGAACCCAAGTCCATCAGTAGCAGATATTGTTCCTTTTCATTCTAGGCTTCCTCTCAAGGTCTTAAAAGGTGTCTACTAGGGAGAGGTTTCCACACCCTTAAGGAATGCTCAGTTCACCTCTCCAACTGATATGAGATCTCACAGTCCGCCCTCCTTTTGACCCCAGCATCCTCAATGGCACTCGTTTCCCTCTCTAATCGACGTGGGATCTCACAATCCACCTCCCCTTTAGGTCTCAGCGTCCTCGTTGGCACTCATTCCTCTCTCCAATAGATATGAGATCTCACGATTCACCCCCTTTAGAGTTCAGCGTTCTCGCTGGCATACCGCCCGGTGTCCACCCCCTTCAGGCTCAGCGTCCTTGCCAGCGCATCGCCCAGTGTCTAGCTCTAATACCATTTGTAATAGTTCAAGCTCACTGCTAGCAGATATGGTTCTTTTTTTACTTTTGTTTTTGGGCTTCCTCTCAAGGTTTTAAAATATGTCTCCTCTGAGAGATTTTCATACCCTTATAAGAAATGCTCTATCTCCCTCTCCCCCCAAACTTAAATGGGATAATGTTCTTATCAACTTTAAAAATGATAACAATGTAGGGTGGCGCATAACGTAGTAGCTAATTTAAAATGCTGCATTGAAGTACCAATCACGACTTTATGAATTTCTATAACTGGTGGGTGATTCCCGCTCGAAGACGATTCTCTTAATAATTCTAATGCGTATGATAGACGATTCATAGTTCTACTTTACGTCGATCTTCTTCCACATTTTTCAAACGTTTGTGCTTTTAATTCCTTCTATCGTTTCAATATGTAGAAGTCCTCGGGATTGTTTAAATGAAAAGAAAATATAGGAAGTTATTCCTTATTTTTCGTCTTATTGAAACAATGCATTACATCCCTATAGTTATTCGTTGCATGATTTGGTTGTCTTCTTCTATTTCATCTTAAAATTTTCGTGCAACAAATACGCCAATTACATTATATCATTGTCTTTTCTAAACATCCATCAATAGTACATTTGTAGTTAGAAAAAGTCGTCTCAATATGATAAGAACGTATTCCATTACGAAGAAATCTACTGTAAAATTTTGTTAATTAAGAAATAAGTTAAAATTAAAATTAAGTAAGATATAAAATGTATATTTCTTTTTTTTTTTTTCTAATTAATATATAAATCCGAAAGTAATAGATTTTCGAAAACATTAAAAGAAAAGGAAAAGAAAGAATGCCCCAATTAACCTTGAATAAGAAAATAAGAAATTAAAAAGAAAAACATTTGAAAAACGTCGCCTGAGAGATTCGAACTCTCGCGGGGAAACCCCATGTACTTAGCAGGCACACGCCTTAACCACTCGGCCAAAGCGACGATATGTAAACCAGGACACAATTTAGTATATATGTAAATAAAGTAATATTTTTTTGGTTTTCCATGCCTGTTTATTAATTTTAGTAAAGATTCAAGACACATTCATACACTTTTGTCTAATATATCTCTAATATTTAAATTTTAGTTCAAATGGGTCATTGAGCAATTAGGCATTTTTAAAATTTTATAAACTTAATAATATAAAACTAAAATGTAGACATTCTATCAAACATAAAATTCATGTTTTTTTTTTTTATGAATTTTGAAAAATGTTGAATATATTAAGGATCTACCACAAAAGTTAATTTTAAATTCAGAAATTTATTATACAAAATTAAAGTATTATATATAGATATTTTTTTAAAAAAATCCCAATACATGAAAATCAAAGAATTAAATTTTAATTTTTTTTTACTATTTTAATTTTAGATTTATAACTTTTTATAACTTTATATAACCTATTGTTTTTATAGATGTATAAGTTGATTTTTTTTTTTTTTTTTTTTTTTTTTTTTTTTTTTTGACTTGTTAGGCATTTATGGAACACCGATCTACTTTTTTACAATGGACGAATCTATTAGCAAAAAGTTGAAAACAATGGCCTATTAAACATTTTTTAAAATGAGAATGGGGGACTTGCGAGTACGAATTGCATATCAAAAACAAAGTTTTGACATCAGAAATAATAGAGGCCAGCCAAGTAGAATCACACCTCACAACATCACACACCAGTCATATTCTTCTGACCCAACAATGTGAACATACAATACAAGAAGCTTAGCTAATCACAAAAATCCAATGGGGGAGAGCTTGTCTTATGCTAAAGACATGGACATAATCTGGCGAGCTATACCTGGATCTTGTTGCAGCAGCTCCCTCAAGTTGTTCTCCACCTCTGCCAATTGCTTCTCCAAATACTCCTTTGAGCTCTACAAATGTGCATGAAGATCGATCATCTTTCATGAATGGAGAAACAACGATAAAACAAGAATATCTCTAAATAGTGTAAAATGCAAAAGGAAGATCCGGAGGAAGAGGAGAATGAAACATTCTTTATAAATGTGTGAAAACCTCTCTCTAGTAGACACGTTTTAAAAACCTTGAAGGGAAGCCCGAAAGGGAAAGCCCAAAGAGGATAATATCTACTCGCGGTGGGCTTAGACCGTTACAAATGGTATCAGAGCCAGACACCGGGCGATGTGCCAGCAAGGAGGGTGGACACGAGACGGTGTGCCAATAAGGACACTAGGCCCCAAAGAGGAGTGGATTGAGGGGTCCCACATCGATTGGAGAAGGGAACGAGTGTCACGAGGACGCTGAGACCCGAAGGGGGTGAGATTGTGAGATCCTACATCGGTTGAGGAGGAAAACGAAACATCCTTTATAAGGGTGTGGAAATCTCTCCTTAGCATACGCGTTTTAAAAACCTTGAGAGGAAGCCTGAAAGGAAAAGCCCAAAAAGGACAATATCTGCTAGCGATGGGCTTGGACCGTTACACGCAAGGTGAAGGCAAATGTAACTGAATCTTCAAGAAAAGACTACGTGAATGACAGGCATACAAAATTGGGAAGTTCAAAGGAAGGTATCGTGTCTCTACAGAGGAAAGTAATACTAATACGTACATGCAGTGAACCAATTGCAGCTTCACTATCCTTTAGCTTTTGCTCCTGTTCATTCATTAGAACCGACTTTAGCTCTAAAACAAACCTGGTGAGAATGAGACCACACCACACAAAGTAAGAGAATTTCATCTGTATCATTTGAGAAATAAAAATATCTAACTTTAAGTTGTTTACTTATTGTAGCATAACTCACGTTCTCCCTGCACCACAAAGAATGATGGAAGTAAATCAATGCTAAGTATAAGTCAATCTAAAAAGAACATTACACGTTTTGGCAGCTAATCATAATTTAGGTTAAGAGTGAACCTTCCGGTTAAAAAACAAAGCTTTGTTGTTAAGCACCTATAGATTTGTATACATTAGTGTCATCAGACAACTGTTTAAGTTCCTCCAAGGTTAAAAAGGCGCGCTTCTTTTCTCCCTCCTTGTTTCGTATTTGGGTCTGCACCTGCAAAGCAAATAAAATACCAGCTTTTAAACTAATAAAGTCAAGAATTCTCTGTTCAGATAAAGTGAAATGTGAAGAATGAAAAAGAACTAATATTGAAATGCACAAAAGATATACGGCGTATCGGCATTTTGATCTTGAGATGTTCAGGATACGCCTTAGTCTCTATGCCATATATTATGTATTTGACATTCCAGAAACTAACCCAAGTCAGAGAGCTTCAAAAAGAGACTTACCTGAGTTTTTTCATAAGAAATTACAAAGAAAACAGACCATCTTTGATAAGAGACTGACAATGGAAAATGTCAGCTGTGCATAAACATTTGAAGAGAAAAGACGCTCTCTGGAGATTAGTGGTGAAATTAAAACTTTGGGCAACAAAGTTGATTGCAAAGGCTCCTTCGGCCCTTGGAAGGAGACTATGAATACCAGTAGCTTTTTCTGGAAAAATGTATGTTTACAAGGTTGGTGATGGCTAAGATATTCTTTTTTGAGAAGATAAGTGGATCACCAACCAGCCTCTAAAGGTGATGTTTCCTCCCATTTTTTATGGTGAAGTGATTATTGAGGAAGCTAGCATGCATCTTCATCTTCATTGTAAAAGGATTTTTCAGAGATATTCGGAAATCTAAAAGTACTAAGGAATTAACATTCTTCTTTGGATTTTACTTAATAAATGTACTAAGAAAAAAAGGAAAAAGAAAACGATTAAACATCAAATAAATGTACAAGAAACAAGAAACAAACATTGATTAGATTCACCAATTGACCCAGGACACATTCATTCACATTACTAAATAAATACGAAGAAAAATAAGAAGCTTTTAATCATCAGCACAACACCTGTAAGATCAATCCAGACATGAATTACTAAAAGCCTTCATTCCTACAAATACAAAAGATTACATTAAAATACTTCAAGTGAATCCAAAGGGAATTACCTGCTTCAGCTTCCCAGTAATCTCAATCATGCGACCTTGGATTTCCAAGAAAGTCTGATTCAAGGGGGAAAAAAAAAGCTCATGCATATGTAAAATGGCAGCAGGGAATGGAAAAAAGAAGATTAAAAGAGTAAAAGTACTCACAGCTCTGTTCGCGTCGTCCGCCATTCCCAAGATTCAGAGCTCGCGGAGACGACGTGATGATACAAAAATGAACGTTTTCAGTCTTTTAGGGTCCGATGTAAGTGTGATCGATCTACCGGGTCGGATCTAATTTTCAAATTCACAACCTCTTGTACGCAAAGTTCCATTTAAAGTGATTAATTGATGATACGTTGATAATTAAAATTCAGCCCTAATTATAAACCTTTAGAAAATGGGAAGAGAGGTTTTAGAAAAAAGAGTTTTGAAAGCAAGAACCAGAGAAGAGAGAGTGAATGATCATGATTTTATAATTAAAAATAATATACTATCTTCATTGATATGAGGCCTCTTGATAAACTAATTTAGGGAATGATGATGGTTTTATAATTTAAAAAAAAAATACTATCTCCATTGGTACGAGGCCTTTTGGTAAGCGTACGAAGCTTATGCTCAAAGTGGAAATATATCCTACCATTGTGGAGATTCGTGTTATCTCTATTGGTATGAGGCTTTTTGGGAAGCCCAAGCCATGAGAGCTTATATTCAAAGTGGACAATATCGGTGGAGAGTCGTATTCATCTAACAGTGTTATATAACATGCAAGCAAAAAAGTCAAACACTTAAATAGTATATAACTTTTCAGGTAGGGTACCATTTTTATCCGTTATTGTTTCTTCTTTTGCCCTTGTAGTTTTAATAATTTTCTATTTTATCCTTGTTGTGACGTGACATTTTGAGTATAGATGTCTAGTACAAATAATGTTGATAGGATGCAACTCTTAGAAATGGAATACGATTTATTAGAGCGTATGTATTTCTTGAGTTCAATAGATACAGTTGATGTCGATAGGATACGACTATTTGGGTGGAGCTGGTTACACATTGAACAAGTGCGTGCGTTCTTTGTCGGACGAATCTTGTCGAGTTGAATTTTCGTTTCTTTTTTTTCCTTTTTGGGGTTAGAATTTAGTTTTGCAATGAGGTGCCTTAATGCAAAGGGATGGGTTTGATATCTCTATTGCGCATGTAACTCAAGAACTGATCAGGCAACTCCTCCAAGAGTGCTTCTACTAAACATGTCGCTCCACCTGCATCAATGCCATCATCCAAAACATGCCATACTTTAGAACATAATCCATTTGGTTGATGAGAAAGTGATTCTAATATGCATATGATTAACTTACTATGTATTTCTCGCATTGAAACAAATTGTACGATATCTCGTGTAGCTACACGACCTGTAGAACTCTCTAATCGTTGTCCGTTATCCGCGTCAAGAACCTATAACATGACGTTTTTTTTTACGTTGTAATACCTTAATAAATAACCGAGTAGCTTTGATGATTGGTATAAACGAATACAGTACCTCCATTTGTTTAAAATCTGCCCTTCCTACTCCTACTATAAGAATTGAGAGTGGAAGATCAGAGGCCCTCACCAAAGCTTCCGTTGTTTCTTGAAGGTCAGTTAAGACTCCATCCTAAGAAAGTAGATGAACACAAAATTATTTTGAAACTTTACCCATTCCAATCTTGAAATTCTTGCTAAACAAAGGGAATTGATGTTTATTGTGAGCTTACTGTTATAATCAGCAGGACAAAATACTTGTTTGTACTGGCAAATAGAGAGTGGGCAGCAATATCTGCAGCCTTATTGATTACTTGGCCGAATAAAGTAGGTCCAGCCAATCTAACATTGTGAAGAGCATTTGCATATGCTCCCATTATGCCTTCCACTCCTTCCACCTGCTCCCAGATGTCGTGTTAATATCATTAATCGATGTCGTGTTAATATCATTACTGAAATAACGATGAGTTTGCTACCATTTTGAAAGTTTATAAGCTAAATAAACACAATATGGTAGGAAGATAAATAGAGAACGGTAAGAACCTCAGGTTGAGTTGGAATTTCACTTAAGTTGAAACAATGTGAAACGTTGCCATCTAACGTTCTTGCCCCGAAGCCCCAAGCTGGAAAGCGACGATCAGCGTCGTAAAACTGAATTACTTCCCCTACTTCCATTATGGCCTGCCATAAGTTCAATAGTTTTAATATACTTTTTATGAAGAACTGTTTAAACATCAACACTGGCACAAAAATGAGACCAATTACTGGAAAGTGCTATTGAGAAACTAAGCATTTATTGTGGTAATAAAGGATAGGAGGCTACTGGCTAACCTGCTGGTAACTATTCAACCGCCCAGTATGGTCAATGTAATGCAATGAATCTGGAGTGTAAGGATTTCCGTTTGAAGCTGCAAAAAGTATTCAAACCATGAACCAAACAAGAACCAGAAAAAACAAAACAAAAAAGGAGAATGTTCTGTTTTTTTTCTTCTAGAAATTACCTGTAAAATCAACAGCGACCATAAAATTTAGCTGAAATCCACTGGAAATGTAATCAAGAAAGCTGAATTGTGTTTTCTGAACAAAGTGATCTACAAACAGCTGACCTTTTAGAGCTAACAGACACAATTACACTATATCAATATGAAGATGAATTAAAAAGAATAGATATTAATAATTTATGGAGTTGTTAGAGATCAGACCTTCTCATAGCCACCACGAGAAGAAGATGGAATAACAAAATTTGCACCACTTTTTTCACTGTAAAGCTTTTCAAGATCTGCCATTGATTTCTGGAGCTTACTGAACAGATGGAATCCCACACATAAAGAAGCGTTAGTTAATAAATCGTAACATAATTCTCAGAGACAAATTCAAACTTATTCGAGTACTTTACTAGTTATTGAGTCTTAACCTTAGAATAAGGAACCTTTTTAAAACTAAAACATAATTTGTAACAGCTCAATATTAGCAAATATCAAATATTGTCCTTTTTTGAGTTTCCACTCAAAGTTTTTAAAACATGTATGCTAGAAAGAGGTTCCCACACTCTTATAAAAAATGTTTCGTTCTCCTTTCCAACCGATGTGGGATCTCACAATCCACCCCCTTCGGGGTCTAGCGTCATTTCTGGCACATCGCCCGGTATCTGGCTGTGATACTATTTCTAACGGCCTAAGCCCACCTCTAGCAGATATGGTCCTTTTTGGGTTTTTCCTTTCAAACTTCCCTTCCAGGTTTTTAAAACGCGTCTGCTAGGGCGAGATTTCCACACCCTTATAAATAATGCTTCGTTTTCCTCCCCCAACCAACGTGGGATCTCACATAATTTATGGACCATCCAATGAATCATACAAAATCTAACCGATAAACTACTCAAAAACTACTCATAGAGATGTGTTCCAACCCTACCACGAAAATACTCAACCTAATCAAAAAGTCAAGAAAGAACAAAAGTACTGCTAATGAGCCTCAAAATGTCCAAGCTCAATTAATAAGCATCAACACAACTAGAAGGGCCACTACCTACAAAAACAATCGCATCCGGGCACAAAAATGGGAAGTTTAAGGTTTAAATTAACATGGTAATGAACCTGAAATCTGGAAAAGTAAAGAAAAGGGCCTAGACATTGATGAATACAGAATACTTACCCAATTAATTCATGACTGCCATTGCTATTGAAATCAAAACACTCAATGACCAATGGGTTGTCCTGTATTAAAAAAAAGCATTAAGAAGCTTATGAAGTATTATTACTAATAAAGAGATTGAGACTCAGAGGTTCATATGCTTGCCTTGTTTCCAAACTTCTGCATACTCAAGTGTAAAGGTCTCCAAACAGGATTAAGATTGTCTTTAACCACTTCAGTTTTACAGATTGGAATCGAACCTCCAGATTCAACAACTCTAGATATTCTCAAGAAAGGGTCCTGAAATGAACAGTTAAACAAAGAGCACAAAAATCAAGGGCCTTCAATGGAGACAACAACAGAGAATGTGATATTAATTTTGAAATAGTGAATGATGTGTTTAATATAGAGTGTTTCGTCGGTTTGAGAAGATCTTAGGTTCAAAATTTGTTCGACTTTAGCATCAATATAATGAACTTAAGAATTTAAACAACACAATGAAATGAGAAAAACAAGATTTAAAAACATACGCTTTTAGAAAACACGTCTTTATTGTCAAGATGAGAACAGCGGAGTACTAATTCAATGACACTTCTTGAAGCAACTGTTTCCTCTGCTCGAACAGTGAGAGAGCCCAAGTTTGTTGAACCTCCATGCCCATCTTTCAGACATAGAGTTAAACTTCGATTCTGTTTGGTTAGTATCTGCAATATGCCAAACATCAAAGAGCCACAAAAGAAACATGTAAACACAATGTATGTAAAAGGGTGTTTAAAAACAAAACACAAACAGCCCCCGAGTTTTTACCTCTGAAAGAACACAACTAGCTTCTCCTAGAAAATCTTGGTCACTCAATCTAATTGTCTGCTAGGCAATGTAAAGAGAGGGTTACGCTAGAAATTATGAACAAGCAATGATATAGAAATTGACAAAGATAATGAACTGAAACGATTTATACCTTCACAGGGACATTGTAGTATTTGGTATCAATATCATATACACGAAATCTGGAAAAAGAAACGCAAAGGAAAATTTAAGGGTAATGTTTGAAAGTTATGTTTAGAAATAAATATTAGTGTTCTAAATGTTTTAAGGGCACTGTGGTAAACATTTTGAATCCCCCCACAAAATGATATGAATAAGTAGAAAAGCAATATGAGAGAATATGGGTAAAAGCTTACACCAATGGCTGCACAGTCTCAAAATGGAATGCAACTGACACTTTCTCTATCCACTGTGGGTTTAGGTTATTCAAAATAACTTCAGTTCTACCTATCTCTTGTAGTGCTCCATTCTTTTTTATGAACACAACCACCATTGGATCGCTCTGAAAATCAATAATAACAACCTTTGTAAACCATTGTAAACAGTGAAATAATTTAAAAGAACATCGTCTTAGGTGAGGAGGACTTGTACCTTTGAGGTAATATCACGATCAAGTAATTTTGATGCTGACAGAGAGAGCTACAAAATTTAAAATTCAATAACTGAGAGAAAACTACCAAGGGAATAAGAAAACATGGTCATGTGATAAAATAATTTTATTTTTCATTAATTTTTTTTTAAATATTTCCCATTTAGATCAATGAGATAAAATCTATCAACCAAATTTATTTCTTCTTCTTCACGTTTGAGGATGAAAGTCACAAATCTCTTGATTTATAATCCATGAATACTTATATTCAAAGTGAACAATACCATACTATTGTGAAAAGTTGGTCTAACATCAAAAATAGTAATAAAATAATAACAATTTAACTTTTTTTTTTTATTATTGCATTTTAAAAATAAAGATATAAACAATATTTCTAATGAATTTCTATATTTTTTTTCGTGTTTCTGATTAAATAGTTTCTAAAAAGAATTAAATTCACATGTTTTATTATGAAAAAAAAAATTAACAATGTTTTGGTGGTAAGGGTTAAATGGTAACTTACAATATATTAAAGCATTACGAAAACTATATTTATATTATTTATTTTTAAGCACGACTTCCAAGAAGGACCCACATTAACATAAAACATAATTGCTCTTTAATGTTGTTGGGCCATTCACAGATTATAATCCCATATAATTCACAGATTTATTATGCCATAATATTGATATTGAATTTTATGAATTAACTTTTTTTTATAAAAATAAATTAAATTAATTAAAAAAAAAGTTGTTTTTGACTTCCACTGACCCTCTTATATGATGAATATTTAAAATCATTAAATAAATATAAATGAAATAAAATAATATAAAACCAGACCATAAAATTAATAATGGCAAATATAGGCAGACATAAATTTAATAATAATATTCCCTCTTATTTTTAAGGCAGAATATAGGTTACGATATTTCCTCGAAGATTAGGTTATTGGTGGGAAATTATTCTCGGTTTGGTATTTCTTTGAAAAATTATAAATTTTTCAATTAAATTATGGTTTCCCCATTAACTTTGAAGGAGACTTAATTATGGTTTTCCCCATTCCTTACGTTTTCTTCAGCCATTCGTCTCTAATTTTTTATACTTATATTTTTACTCTTAAATTCTTAAATATTACTTTGCACTAATAAATAATTTTATTTTAATTTTAACCATAAATATTTTCTTAATTAGCAAATAAATAAAAACATGCAAGAAAATTACATTTTAAAATACCTTTGAAATGTCAAAACGTAAATAGATTTCAATTATGAATTTAATCCGTCTTTAAACATTAAAAAAAAATAAATAATTTTATATTTAATCAATATTCAAAATTTTTTAAAACTAATCATTAACTATTTGTAACTGTTTTTTTTTTTTTTTTTTTTTTTTTTTTTTTTATTTTAAAAAAAAAAAAAAAAAAAAAAAAAAAAAAACTGTTTTGGGATTGACAACAAAATACATGCACTTTCATTAATGACTCAAAATTTTCAAATTAATTAATATATTAAATATAAATTTCGTGTCAAGGTTCATCAATAATTTTGTATTTAAAATAAATAAATAAGGTAATAATTAAATTTATAATTTTGAAAGTTAAAATTAAAGGGACATTAAAAATTCACAAATTTTAAAATGAATAATTTAACTTATATTTTTATATAATAACATTTAAGGACAAAAAGAAAGTATTTTAAAAATTGATAAATTATATATATATATACATATATAGTTTAGAGACGAAATAAGGCTTAAAATCTGAAAATATTTGGAACTTAAAAAAAATAAAAATAAAAACAACATAAAGTATTTGGCGTGCGGCAGCGCAGGACGTACCTCAACTTGAGTGAACAAACCCTGAAGACCATGGGATCGGAAGAAGAAATCAACGGCGTCGTTGTGAGCAGCGTCATTGCTGTTCGTCACGGCGTTACCAGCACTCCGCTGCCCTCCTCCCACCGCCTGCTGCCCTCCTCTCACATCAGAATGGCAACCGCCCATATCCTCTTCTCCCCAATCGCGCAAAAACCTTCAAACAAACAGATGGAGAATCACAATCTCGTAATAATTAACATCTCCAAAATCTCCCTTCCTCTCTCACTCGTCTCTCGCAATCGTAACCGGAATCAAACTTCAAACAAATAGAAAGAGAATCGCAATTTCCTAAGTCCGTCCAAAAATCTATCTGTGTGTGTCCTCTCGTCAATCGCAATCGCAACAACAATCAACTTCGAACACACAGAAAGAGAATCGCAATTTCGTGAGTCCGTCCGAAAATCTATCTCTGTGTGTCTCTCGTCAATCGCAATCGCAACAACAATCAAACTTCGAACACACAGATAGAGAATCGCAATTTCGTGAGTCCGTCCGAAAATCTATGTCTGTGTGTCTCTCGTCAATCGCAATCGCAATCGCAACACTAATCAAACTTCAAACACACAGAAAGAGAATCGCAATTTCCTGAGTCCGTCGAAAAATCTCTCTGTGTGTCTCTCGTCAATCGCTAATCAAACTTCAAACACACAGTAAGAGAATCGCAATCGTCATCACAATCGCTTCCTCTTCCCCTCTCATTCCTGACTCCATTAACAAAAACACTAAAATTCAACAGAAAAAGAAAAGAAAAAGCCCTCACTCTCAATCGCTACTTGACGCAAGTACACAACAGCAATCAAACCTCAAAAGTAGAAACAATAGCTTCAGGATTCCGTCAAAGAGTCTCTTAGAAACCGAAGTGCGATTACAATGTTCTTCAGCGATCGTAACTTACACGACGGATGGTTGAGTCTACAACTCTGCCCCTTGTATTACTGCAAACAATGAAAATGCTTATTGAATTAGCTATGAGATTCCGAGGCAGGTGTATTTATAGCTGTGTTAGTCTCTATCAAATCTTCAAATTACAAGAACGCGCATCCTAGATCGTGGAATTACACCATTCAATTTTAATATTAATATGAAATTATTCCTTTTATTTAAATTAAATTTAAAAAAATAAAAAATAAAAACCCCAAAAAATAATTTTAAATTATACACGTGTTCTTTTTATATTTTAATTCTTTTTAAATACAGTCTCCACTCCTAATTTAATTTTTTAATACCGTGAAATCTACATTTATTTTATTTTAAATGAATTATGGGATGGGATTTTTACATATATAAATTTTTTTTAAAAATATAATAAATGTAAAATATAATATTTTATTGTATAATTTCCTTTAATTAATAATAATAATAATATATATATATATATTTTTTTTTTTTTTTTTTTTTTTTTTTGTTGAAAGTTGAAGAGCATTATGAAGACCTTGACTTTGCATAAGGAAACACATCCCTAATTTCCAAACACATGTGAGGCAAATTCCTATGCGCGTCAACTCAAAGTCAAAGTCTACGCCTTCAATAATAGAATGTTTTGTCGTTTTTTTTATTCTTTTTTATTTTTTTTTTTTTTAATTTTATATCACCGGAGATAGTGTTGTTGCATATATATTTATATTTTTTAAATAAAATGAGGAAAAAAAAAAAGTCACGAACAACCCTCGTCAAATATGAGATTTTACGGCGCTTCTAGCAAGCGCCGTAAATCTCATGGAAACAACGGCCTAATGTTGCATATATTTACATTATCATACCAAAGTTTACTAAATATTCTTAAAATAATCAAATTTTATCATAGTATTGTATTTCAGGTAAAGGTAAGACACTCATATACGGTTGACGACGACATCACATTAAAGATCATGTAATCTGTGTTAGGGTAGTTGTATTTTATTTAGTAGAGCTAAGGTCAGTCTAGGGTATTATTTTAATCTTTTTGTTTATCTTAGGACTCTTAGGCAAACGTAACATTATTTTATGAAATTATTTTAAATGGATGTTTTTGCATAAAAAAGTTATGTCATGCATATGGTAAGAACTCTATTTCAATGGAAAATTAAGATCGTTAATATTTTCTCTTGAATTAACTAATATGAGACTTTGACACAAAAAGAATTTAAGACTTTAAATGACATTATCAACTGACGTGTATGTTGTGACACATACACACGTGGCCCCGTGTCATCTGAAAATTTAATGGAAATTCTTATTGACCAAAACTTGGTCATCAATTTTTTATAGGTAAAATAAAAACGGAATCTTGGTAGACATAGAAATAATATATTATTGAGAAATTGAATGGATAATGGACTTACAATAATTTTAAACTAAATGTTATTCAAACAATTAATAAAAATTACAACTATTATTTAAATATATAGTTTAGATTTATAAAATTAATAATTTAGCGTCAAAATTAATTAGCCTGCGGTAATAAAAATTGATTTTTTTTTTTTTTTGATAATCAAAATAATATTAAATAAATAATTTCCAAATTCAATAGGTAAGAACATATCAATTAATCTAGGTGCCCAATCCTTATTCCAATATTTAAAAAGGAAAAAAAAAATGAAAATAATATAATATTGAAAACTAAAATAATGTTTAATTACACATAAAATTCAAAACTATCAAAGGGGTTATTTCCCTTAACATAAATGACAAATTTACATTTAATTAACGAAAATAACTATACTACTCGACTGTTTAGTTCGATAAATAATGAGCAAATTAACGTAAGGATTTTCTTGATTTTAGAGATCGTAAATATCATGGTCGAGAGTTTAATACTTTTAAACATTCGTGATTTGTAAAATCTGTGATAACAATATATGCGTAACAATTTGGAGCAGCTAAAAAACACTAAATTGGATTAGTCTCAACAATTAGCTGAACCGGAACTTTCTTAGTCATCAAAATTTTCAAAATTTTCTCGTGATTATTAAAATAATATTAAATAGAAGTCATCCTCAGTTTTTTTTTTTTTTTTTAAAGGTAAAATTTGATGGTCAAAATTTTTTTTGTTCTTAGTAAACAATGATGGCTTGTATTTTCAATTTTTTTATTTTGTTTATTAAATAAAAAATTAGAAAACAATTTTTTTTTTCTTTCTGTTTTTGTATTTTCAATTAAATAAAAAAGGTTTTTTTTTTTTCATGTTTGTTTTTTTAGATTAAAATTACATATTACTTCGCTTTGTAATTTTATTAGGTTTTTTTTTTATGATATTTTTAAAATTTTAAAATATTTAATAAATGAATTATTTATTTATTACAATTATTGATTAACTAGTTAATAATATCATACAGTTAAGTAGTTAATTAGAATTAGTTATCTTATAAATAATTGATTTTCAATAATTATAATTAATTACTTATGAATTCTTTATAATCCATTCATTACTTATTGGGACTAATTTTAATACTCAT
This sequence comes from Cucurbita argyrosperma subsp. sororia, assembly GCA_018691285.1. Classification (NCBI taxonomy): domain Eukaryota; kingdom Viridiplantae; phylum Streptophyta; class Magnoliopsida; order Cucurbitales; family Cucurbitaceae; genus Cucurbita; species Cucurbita argyrosperma. Next base: position 4,329,487 of record CM031885.1, on the reverse strand, counting down.
GCATTAATATTTGATAACTTTAAAATATAATTGATTTTTTAAATTAAAATTGTAAGTAATAATAATAAATTATAATTGATAATAGTTAAATATTCTATAGCAATAATTAATTTATACATATTTTTAATTATTTTATTAATAAATTATTATAATTATTATATTAAAATCATTTATCTCAAAGATAATTATTTAAAGGGATGAATGAATATAAATGAGTTAATTATTTTAAGTTAAAATAATTAATTATCTAAAATTAAATAAGGTAATAAAATTATTAAGAATATTTTATTTATATAATTTTTTTATAACATTTTTCGAATCAAACATACCAAATACCAAAAACAAGTTATTTAAATTATTCACATTATAATTCTATATATTCTTTTATAAAATAAAAATATGCGTACATACTCGTAACATATATTTTAAAGTTAATAAATTTGAATCGATTTGGTTCAGCGCATAAACACGAACCAATTTCATCTATAAAACTTTTCATTAACTCAGGATTTGAATTACTGCTCTCCATAATGGTATAATATTGTCCACTTTTTAAGTATAAGCTCTTGTGATTTTGTTTTGGGCTTCTCAAGAGTTCTTATATCAGTGAGGAGAGTTTTATTTGTTTATTTATTTATTATTATTATGAACCCATTATCATTCCCTAAATTAATAGACGTGAGACTTTCATCATCCAACACCTTCCCTCGAACAAATTATGCCTCCCTTTAATCGAGGCTCGACTCCTTTTATTTTGGAGTCTTAGTCATTTTTTACTATGCCTTCGAGGAGAGTCATTTGTTCGACATTTGATGATTCTATTGACATGACTAAGTTTAGGACATGACTCTGATACTATATTAAATGAACACGACTCTCCATAATGGTATGATATTGTCGACTTTGAGCATAGGCTCTCATGACTTCGCTTTGTGCTTCAACAAAGAAATGCTAAAGAAGCATAACATACAACTTCCGGTTACAAAATTTTCGTACTAAAGCTTCAAAAAAAAAAAAAAAAAAATATATATATATATATTTAGAGCGATCAATATTATAATAATTACTCATTAATTATAACTTGAAATTTTAAAAATAATACTCTAAAATAAAAAAAAAATATAATGAAATCTTCATAAATGTAAAGATGTATGATAGTCGACCATAAAATTTTTGGGACATTATTAATTTCGTATCATTTTAAGTAAAAAATAAAAAATAAAAAAATAAATCATACCAAAATATTAGAAACCAAAGATGGTATGCAATATAAATGTGATGCTCTAAAATAAGCAAACTGATGTGATAAACACTATTAACTTTCTCAAACTTTGAATAATTTCAAATCAAACTGACAAAAAAGAAGAAATTTGCATTTGGCTTCGCGCCTTCTGCGCTTCCTAATGCGAAATAAGGGGACATGCTATCTTTCTCTGCGCGTTATTGGGTCCTTCATATCTGTATTTGTATATTCCTCCACATTTCTTTTTCTAGAGCCGATCGTTTTCCTAGTGTCCATTTTTTTCTGTTTCCGGGAACTCGATCGGAATCCGGTGAAATCCACTCAATACCCTACTACCCATTTCCGATTTTGGGGGACCAACATTGAGTTTGGTCCCTATTAGGAACGATCATCAGTTCGCAACACACAGGATTGATGATTCGTTAAATTGGTTGTTCGTGATCGGGAATGGCAATTGCCGGTTAGTTTTGACATTGGTTATGGGGTTAGAAAATGAGGCCGGTTTAAGATTGAGTTCCCATGGGGATTTGTCGGAGCATTGAGGCGAGGGAAGGGCGACCCAGGGGTCTTGCTAGAAAGAAATTAGGTAATGCTTCTGAATTGATTTTTCGTTTCTTTTGATTCTGCCCTGTTTGCTGGTTGATTGATATATGCTTTGAAGTTTCATAGATTCTGGATGGTGTTGGTTTTATGAACAAATGATTTATCCGTTAGTTGCTATTTGTTTTAACTTTTACACAGGAAAATGTTCAGCCAAAAACCAAGAACAATGTAATAGGACTAAATCAAAGATTGTAAATCTCTCCATTTCTCAGTTATATAATAATAAGAGGATGTTATGAACATTTGATTCTCGTAGCGAATTATTGAAAGGAATCTTATTTAGATTGAATTGATGTCACAATCTAGAAAATTCTTCTGTTTCCTTTGGATCTTGATAATCAAAGCGTGTTTTTCTTCCATCCAATGTAGCTGCCCTAGAAGTATAGAAAGGAATGCGTATATAGGACATGATAGATACTAGAACATGCCTCTTTTTTGTCAAAAGCTTGGAAATTAAACATGTCAAAAGTCGAAAGACCTTTATGAAAAGGTATGCAAACATATATACTTTAATAGATTTAATGTGTTCTATACATATTTAATGGTTTTATGCTCGAAACTATTTTTTCCTTTTAATTTTGTTAGGTGTAATTAACTCTTCAAAAGAAAAGTTGAAATATATTACATGGCCTTTAGTAATCTATTTCCAGTGATGGGTCGGGTCAACTCGAATTTTGACTAAAATTGACATGCTGGATTAAGGATACTGAAGAATGACTAAATTTGTTCTCATGCCATTATATTCCTGGATGAAAAAGAATTATGAATATCTAATTCTATAATTTATCCTCAGTATTATTTTTCTATGCCGTTGTGTTCCGAATGAAGGAGACCTATGAATACCTAATCCTCATCCTATGATTTTTCCTCAGCATTCTTTTATCTATGCCATTGTGTTCCCAAAGGATACTTTAATTTAAGGGCACAGTTTTTGAACTGTTGGTGTCTAATATGTGTCTGATACAATCGTACAATCTGTCAAGGGTTGTATCTAATATTAGGTGTCCAATATCATTGAAACTAAGTGTCACAGCTTGCAGGTAGCTGTTTTCTTAGATTTAAATAGATACTCAATTTGAATGCAGTTCCAAGAAACATCAAGACTAGTTAAGCATTTGTCCTACAAAATGGAAATGCAGTGGATACAAGGGCGGTCAAAATCCCCCATGCCTTTTTGACAAAGTCACACGATTGAAGTTAAGAAGAAATTCTTCGAATGTATTCATTGGTAATGGGTACCAAGCTTCCCTGGGACTTCCAACCAAGAAAAGACTTAAGAGGAATTGAAACACGATTCTCAAGAAATTATATGCACAAATGTTGCTAATCCAGCCAAGGGAGTCACCTGGAAGGATGAAATTGGATCTCTCTTCCTAACTCTACATGGAGGGCTAGGGGTAGATTCTCTCGAGCAAAGAACAGAATGTTAAATGTCTTTGGATATTTACTCGAGAGGAAAAAAGGCTTTGGAGGATTGTGATTGCAACTATTTATGGGATTGAGCTCCATGTATGGCCTAACAAATCGGAGATGTAGACCATTGGACATAGAAAAAAACAGGAATGGTTTTATTTTAATTAAATCCCTCGCCCCCATTTTTCCGTTTTTTGAAGTTCAAATGGTCAGCGTATTTGTTTTTGGGAGGATGCCTGTAGTCCCATTCCATTGTCTAAAAGGAGTCTTTTATAGCAGAATGTGTTGTATGTGAGCATTAGGATTTGGATTTAGGGGTTAAAAGAAAATTGTTTGATAGAGAGGTGGCTAAATGGGCTACCTTTACTGAAAAACTGAATGTGGTTCAGATTGGAACTAGCAAAAGCAGAATCACTTGACTTTATCACCCTCAGTCTGCTGTTTTTGTAGGAGACACGCCAAGATCTTGACTACATCTTCCTCCCTTGTTCTTTCGCTCAAAGGGTTGAATCATTTCTTTTGTCTGAATTTGGTATGGTGTTTTCCCATCCTTTATTAGTGGATCATTGGCTTTTGGGTTCTTGGCGGCGTGTTGTTGAAAAGAAAAGCTAAGTTTTGTGGAATTATGCAGTGCGAGCTCTTCTTTGGCATTTGGAAAGAGAGAAATCAAAGGATTCTTTAAGACAAGATGGATTTGGTGAATTCTTTTTGCAATAGTATATTACTACCTCGTGGTGGAGCTCTTTAAAGATTGAAACTGTAGTTTGTTGGGAGGCGGGTTTTCTTTAAGCCTGTCCTCGAGTTTGTTTCTTTCTTTTGTCTCTAACACATCGCTAATTTCTTATCTAAAAGAAAAGGAAAATAAATTAAGCACAAATTAGGGGGATGAAATTATGATTTGGGTGGGAGTTGGTGATGTGGTTTTGGAGTGTTGATGCTCAAATGTGTTTATTTTTAAGTAATGACCTTTCTTATGATTAAATTTCCTAACTCTGAAAAGGATATTTGAACCGTGTGCCAATTGAATTCAAGATTTATCTAGTCCTTACCTCATGTTGTTCCAATCACGTCCTAGTTTAAATTGCATTGCAGATAAATATCAAGGCACATCCTCGACATGATACACCGACACTGTAATCTTGGAGTTGGCGAAATATCTATGCCTCCTAGAAGTTTAGGAAAAGACAAGGAAATAGCAGTCATTCTCCATACTAGCCCTGTGAAAAGTAAAATTCCCTAACCATCAATATATTGGTCTGCATGGCCTTTATTAAATTCAGTTGAAAGCCTTAAGAAATGGTGCTTTTATTTGGCTCTTAGCCCAAGTTTGGTGAAGTCTAAGTAAAAGAGAGTCAATCATTTGCCTTTTCGTTGTGTTTATAGCAGGAAAAAGAGGGAGTCTTTATTCCAAGGTTTCAAGATTGCTTGGATATTCAATTTTATGGCGAAAAGCAACATTTTTATGTTTCTTTGCAACAGTGAATTGAAAAGGAAATTTAGAAGTTCTTTGGCTCAACGTGGTAAAAGCTATTTTATGGGGACCTTGGACAAAAATAAGTGAATCTCTTTGAAAAACAAACCTGGTGGGAACAAATTTTTTTTTTATGATTAAACATTACTGGCTTCTTGGTGTGTTTTCTTTCCAAATATTTTTAGGAATTATTTATCGTTTGGTATTAATTCTTGTTGGGAAGCTTTCTTGTAATTATTTTTGGAATTATGATATCTTGTCTTAAGAAGTTTCTTGTAATCTCTATGGCGGGGTGCATATTATAGTAAGGGTAAGTTGAATCATGGGATCAAATTGTGACACCATGCATAACTTTTCACTTTATCGTTAAAAATATTTGCTTCTCTTTCAAGAAAACACACACACATTTACCTTATCGTTTTGGCTCACAGTGTTTTTTTTTTTTTTTTTTTCATACATAGTATTAGAGATGGCTCATGAATCTCCATCGAGACCAGAAGGAAATACAAGTGGATATTCCATGGTAAATAGGCATATTGATGTTCTCCGCGCAACCCCTGCCTATAGCGACGTTGAAATTTTTGCATATGAGGAGATGAAGTTCGCCACAAAGAATTTTCGGCCAGACCTAATTCTAGGGGAGGGCGGTTTTGGTGTTGTATACAAAGGATTTATTGATCAAAATGTAAGGCCAGGTTTTAAGCCAATGCAGGTTGCCATTAAGGAGCTTAACCGTGAAGGTTTCCAAGGTGACAGGGAATGGCTGGTATGCTTCTTTTCTGCTAGCTTATATATTTTCCAGAACTTGAGTTGCATAGACTGATTTTAGCGGTGTTGTGTTATGATGACTATAATTTCTTTAAACAAAAGCAAAATATTTCGTCAGAAGTTTGAACCATGCATAAAAAAAAAAAAGTGCAGTGTTGCTATTCATTTGCAGAATTATGAAATTAAAGTTTTAAGCTAAACTTTCATGTTTTTCTTTTTAAATTAAGAAGTCAACGCATTCGTTTAAAGAAATGATTGCACTATCACGTTCAAGTTTGCATAGCATATAATGTAACCAAGGACAAGTTCAAATTTTTTTGGCCTATTTTCAATACAAAGTAAATGTAAGTACACTTCACTGATAGATAATAAGTTAAGGTCCCATTTTATAGTGATTACAATGTATATAATTTATGCACACTGATTACACATCTCTGATTATAATGTATATAGTTTCCCTTTTTCTTTTCGTCTCTGTTATTTTCTTTTTTAGTCGTTGATTTGTGAGCTATTTTACAGCACCACTAAATGATTTACAGATTTGGAAATATCGACTGTTTTCTAGAAATTATAATATTAAGAGAGGGCTTCCATGACTTTTTTAACCCTTGTAATATAGGCAGAAGTCAACTATCTCGGGCAGCTTAGTCACCCTAATCTCGTGAAGCTGATTGGTTATTGCTGTGAGGATGAGCACAGGATGTTAGTATATGAATATATGGCAAGTGGGACTCTGGAGAAACATCTTTTCCGCAGTAAGTTACGGTCAATAAATTAAATAAGGACTTAACTTTACCTAATCATTATAGCTCTGTATATTTTAAGTGCTATAATTTTTTATCACCAATGCTGTTGTATGAGGAGCACGAATTGGTGCAAGTTAGGTAGTTAATTAGCCTCCGTGTCCACTGCGTAACTTTATACTGTGCTATTGTTTTTATTTTTCTATTTTTCAATATGGCAAGGAGCTTTCTTGGTGAACTTCAATGCGTTTATCAATGAACAAATGCTGAAACTTCTAGTTGGCTCTTTCTATTGGAAGCCTCCTGGGAGATTCTAGATTTGTAATTATCTTCATGATAGGGACTTATTGCTAAAGTTGAAGTAAGTCCATATAAAGACTTCGAACAGTTGCAAATTACCTACTGGCCATAAAAAAGATGTCCTTCTATCGGCTAATCTTGTGAAGAATGAAATTAAAAATAAAAAAAAAAAAAAAGTTTGAATTTTATGAACTCTCCCGATTAGTCAAATGCTCAAGCTGTAGATTCATGTGAGGACTGCTGATCATATGAATAGTCTATGTGCATGTCAGAGAGGATTTCCAGCCAGGGTGGATGGGAATTTGCTTGTCTAGATAAATTCTATTAATGAGACAGAAACCAATCTGGTTTCTTATAGAGTCGATATGTATAAATGACCTGATGCCTAAAGGAACATATTTGATGGAGAAAATTATTGAATGTTTTTTTTTAATATTAATTTTTTTTGGTCAAATGTCAGAAGTGGTCTCTAAGATTTTAGGCAAAGCTCAATTTGTTCTTCAATCTCTTGAATTTCTTAATTTTACTCAATGCATCTAAAAGTCGCAATTATGTTGTTTTAAAAAATTGTTTACAAAAAGTTGTTGTGTCATTAAGTTATTATTTTAATAACATATTTGGACATATAGAAATTTCATTTAAAAGAAATTAATTTTGTTGATGAGTAGGTTGGATTTTGCTAATATGCATGTTGGATTTCATGTGTATGTGGCATTTGAGTGACATGTCTATGTTTCACAATATGTCAACAATTTGATGATGCATCAACTTTTTGTTTATACATTTTTTACTCAATGATCTAATTGAATGCTTTTTTATACACCAAGGGTAAAATTGAGCATTTTAGATTATGGACCAAATTAAAAAATTACCCAAAAGATAGGGACCACTCTGTATATTTTATCTATTTTTTTCTTTTTTTTTTTTGCTGTTCTTTCTTTTTCTGTTTGATGCTTAAGCATTTCATTAAACCAATGAAATATGAAACATTTTTCAAATACATAAGAGTCAAGGAGATTACGAAAAGTTCTCCTATTGCAATAAGCTACAAAGAAAGAATATTGGTTTAGTGAAATGAGAAGAATACTGTTATGAATATTAGTAGTAGCATATTTGTAAATACATAAAAGTTGGAGTTCCCAGTTATAAATAGAGGGACTTCGAAGATTTCAATATAGAGTTTCTGGAAAAATTCTGTGACATATTCTTGACCTCTCAAAGTGTGTGAGAAATTTGTAACTGTCTTCTTTATATCAATACTACTTTTGGTTAATTTTCATTTTGAGTTCTGATCCCTATAAGATTCTTGTAGGTTACCATCCTTAGAAGTTGTTAAAGGGGCTTTCTCTTTGCCTATTTTGTTCAAGTTTTTCAGATAATCAATTGGGTTGGGGGGTTAGGGTTTATAGATTTTGGGGGTTGGGATGGTAGATAGACACTCGTCAAATTTGAGAGAGTTTGTGTAGTAGTGATAGATTTTTGCTTTTGAGGGGTAGGGATGTTGAGTTTTAGCAGGCTTGGTTGGTGTGCTTGAATCAAGGGGATATATCTCTGATCCATGTCCATTTTAGTTTGAAAAGTATGTGGTTGCCTCATCCTTCTTTCAAATCCTCCTTTCCTTCTTGGTGGTGGGGCTTTAGGGTTGAGAGTAAGTGGGAGAGCTTTCCCTTCATGCAAAAGTTGTCTTCTCTTAAACTTGTGTTGGAGGAGTCATATACGAATGTGTTAAGAGGTATTAAGTTAGGAAAAAAGGGATTTTGGATAGGATTAGTGTATTCTGGTCTCAGTTATGATATACGATATGAGCAATATACGATATGAGCGAATTAGATTAAAAGGAGACTTCAAAGACCTTTGTAAGGAGGTTGTGTTGGAGACAAAAGGCTAAAGTGAGATGGGCAAGGATGATTGTATTAGTTTCTCCTTTCCTAAATCTCCTACTTTCCCATGAAAGTCTCTTCTTTTTTATGTCCCTCCACTCTCTTCTTATTTGCCTTAGACCTTTTGATGGTTTAAATTGGTGACCCGTCTTTTACCCAGACTAAGGAATTGTTGGAGGATATTTTTTGAGTTCAACAATTGTTGAACATGAGATCAAACTATTGACCTTTCAGTTAATAATTGTCCATTGAGTTGAGGAGAAAAAGTTGTTTTAGCTTTGCTAGGTAAGACCACCTAGTCTAGATAGATTCTCTATGGCTTTCTTTCAAAATAAATGGAAGTTCGTTAAACAAGATTTAGTATAGGTCTTCAGTAATTTCATCTTCATGACTGCAAGATTATTGACTTTTCCATATAGGCCCCCAATTGTGGAAGAGTTAACACTTTGAATCAGATTTCGGCTGGGGGATCCTCTTTGGATGGGCCACTTTGTTATATTCTTTGTAGGAGTGTTGCAAAGGACCTTGATCGTTAGCTCTGGAGATGTGATTTTGCCAAGGTTGTGTGGAGCTGTTTCTTTGAGATGTTCATCTTTAGCTTTGCTTGCTTGTTGGGTTGTAGGGAGACGTTTGTAGAGCTTCTTCATGATGTGCTTTTAAGTGAAAAAGGTTTGTTTATGTGGCAGGCGAGAGTTTGTTTTATTTTGTAGGCTCTTTGGTGTGAGAAAAATAACAAAAACTTCAAGGCAGGAGAAATCTTATAGCGATATCTAGTCTATGGCTAGATTCTACATTTCTCTTTGGGCTTCATTGACAAGATCTTTTTGTAATTACTGGATTGGAGCTCATTTTCGTACATTGTTGCTTGGCTACCCTTTTAAGTGGGTTGTATTTTTTTCTTTTTTTATCCTGATGAAAGTTCGGTTTATTGTAACGAAGTAAAAGTGTGAGTATATAGTATAAAAAAGGGGAGAGACAATGAGATTGAGTTATGAGCGTGTGGGGTTCATTAAGTGTTTGATAGAGGGGTTGGGAGGCGAAGTTTGTAAATATGGTTAAATACTTTAGCATGAGGGGTGAAGAGCGTCTTTTATCATTTTCGGTTATACTTTGTTACTAGGAGAAAATGGGGAGCTTTCAAATTTCCCGCAGCTATGTTTATATTTGAACATAAATAATAGAAAAAGCTCTATAATTTGTGGCATTAGTGGGTTGATTTTAGGGAATGATAACTGAGAAGGAAATGTTGCATTGAAGCAGAGCATGAGGTAAAAGATCTCAGGGGCATTTAGTGTCGTTGAAGAAAACCAAGGTGAAATAGAGAAAGACATTGCACTGTTTAAAGAAGAAATTTGTATAATGCTATTGACAATTGAGCAAAACGGAAAGAGAAGGATAAGTTGAAGGGGAAGACGAAGAGAAGCTGCTAATGGTGCCAATGGCAGGCATTCCATCGCATTCAGGAGAGACTAACAGTAGAGCTTCTGATGACGGTTCAAACAAGCTTAATGTGCTTGCTCTGGTCTCCGGTGTTCAAAATGTGATTGTGCAAAATTGAGGCACCTACTTTTTGGCGGAACTAGTCTTGAGAGTTGAATGATAAAAGGATGGCTTGATCTTTTGTCGTTAGTCAACTAGTTAATAAGGAGACATTGGAAGCGGTTGTGTTTTGCCTGGATGAGGAGGCCTGTACTTGGTTTCAATATGAAGATAGGAGAGTACCAACTGAGATTGGGAAAAATTCAAGTCATTGATCCTGAAGTTGTTCCATCCAATTTAGGAAGGGTTGTGCAAGAAATTTTCATCTCTGGAACAAGAGTAAAGGATAAGAGTGGTGGGTGCAGAAGGGATACTGAAAAAATAGGCTGAAAGAGAAATTCTGGCTGAGATTCAAGTATCAAAGACAAGTCGGCTGACTGAAGTAATGGAGACGGCTGAACGATAGGAACACAAAAACAATCTGGGCCAAAATAAGAAAGGAGTTGCCTTGTCTCCAAATAATGAAAGCTCTGGGGTAGGTAGTGGGTTGGTTAGGACCTTTACCATCCGCCAAAATTGGTTTGATCAATGATTGGGAAACAAATGGCAAAAAAAATCTGAAGAGTGCATGACAAATGTTCCATTTTGAAGTCTATCAGAGAATGAGCTGTGGATGAACGAGAAAAGGATCTTTGAGATTCAATCATAAACCACTTTGTTTTCAGTGTGTTGAGAAGTTTGCCCTAGAGCATCATTGCAGGTGGCAGGAGCTATAGCTGCTTGTAGGTCAGGAAGAAGAGCTAGAAATGGAGACATACGTTGGCTGAAATGAGTCAGCTTCCCAGGCGAAGGTTGCAAAGGAAAGATAGAGGAGATTGAGGAAGCAGCAAGTATAATTGAGGTATCTCTTAATTCAGTGGTAGGTTTTGATTTGCCAAGGAAAAAAACGTTGAAGGTGAAGGGGTTGATCAGGCAACTATATTATCGATGAACCACCAAAGGTTGATTTCTAGTATGTTAAGAACACACGAGGGTAATTATGAGTTCTCAGGGATGCCATTTGGGTTGTAGAACGCCCCATCAACTTTCCAATCTATGAAAGTCTGCCCTGTTCTTTCTTGACGACATCTTGGTTTACAAGTTTCCAATTTATGAAAGTTCTTAGTTCTTACTGATCCATTTAGGTTAAAATGAAGATCGTGGATATAGAGGTGAAACTACCTTAGATTGGTTAGAGGTCTTATATAGGGTGATCTATTCTCTCCCTTCCTCCTAGTGGTAGTTGATGTCCTCGATAGGTTAGTTATCATGGGAATGGATATTGATCTCAACGAGAGTTTTCACATTGGTAGGGAAGGTGTCTTTTCCTCCGATTTTCAATGCTAATGATATAATCTTCTTTTGCTCAGGGAGGGAGGATTCTTTCGTCAACAGAAATAATATTTTGGCAGATTTTGAACTTATTTAGGCCTTAAAATCAATGAGGATAACAGTTCAATTGGGACTTTTCGGTTTGCTAGATGGGTATTTGTTGTTGAGCGTGAGGTCTCCACTTTATCTACTACCTTCCTCAGGCATACCATCTTTTTTTTTTTTTTTTTTTTTTTTTTTGTCTTGGGGCCCAATAATTTAACAGATTCGAAAAGTCTTTCGTACAGGAAGAATGTGTTCTTCTCCCTGATTGTTGGATTGAATATTGATTTTACTTTGTAAGTAGCTTTCTCACCTACTTCATGACTTTGTCGAGGAGGATCCTCTCTACTACTAGTTGTAGGCTGGAGAAGATTATAAGATATTTTCTTTGGGAGAGAGTTCAGGAGGGTGGGGCTCTCACTTGGTTAAATGGAGGTTGTCTCAAAATCAATTGAGTGTCACACTATATGAAATAGGCTTCCAATTCGAAATAATAAGACCTCGGAGACCGACATCCAAGTAGAGGCATTAAGCTAACAAGTGGCAACACCTTTGAGCTCCTCCAAGATTTTTCACAATCCTTAAGAATGATGTAATTCTTTCTTAACCAAAGGCCTCAGTGGATAGCAAGAGGTCAGCCTACCACAAAATTTGCCCCTTGTTCTATGTGGAACATGGCCTTTTCAGTATGATTAAGTGAAATATTTCATTTAAATTTCTCAAAAGCCCCAACCAGCAAAATTTCTTTCAAGATGAAGTATGACTTACCCATATTTTTAAGCCACAAAATGGGCCACTTATAATATGCTATTCCAACATCTCTTTCTGTTTAATAATAAATGTCATGATTTTAATCTCTTTCTCTGTTTATTATTTATTTTTATCTTCAATTATCTTATATAAATTTCCTTCTAGTGACATTACATATGGATATAATCTTATGTTTATATATATTAATGTTGAAAAGGATGTTTTGAATCCTATTAAGCAATTGTTAAAGTCTTATTAAGTCATCCAAACCATCTCTATGCATTTTCGTGGTTTTCCATTTGATTACATTTTCATCCATAGATTTGAGTATTTTATCTACTTAATTCATGAACTTTAAGAAGTTTTTATTATGCTTTAAGGTTTCAAATTATTCCTACCTTTGGTTCATGCTGCTAACAACAGCCACTAATTGACAACTTTTTTTATTCTTCTAAACTTTAGAGGAGATGATGTGATCCAACGGCTGGTTTAATGGGTTTGGGAAGTTAAAAAAGTGCTTTTGAATATGGCTTATTTATTAGATACACTTTATCTCGAAAAACATGCTTATTTATTAATTCTCAGTTCCCTCATTGCATTTTTCTACGATGTTAGGAGTGGGTAGTTCACTGAGTTGGGCGAAAAGAATGAAAATTGCTTTAGATGCTGCAAAGGGACTTGCGTTTCTTCATGGTGCAGAAACACCTATCATATATCGTGATTTGAAGTCATCAAATATCTTGCTTGATACAGTTAGTTTCTTTCTCTATCATTTTGTTTTATTAGTCAGGCGTTATTCTTCCTTAGAGGCAGTAGTCAAGTTTCTCTGTTATAAATTCCCAAAGAAAAGTTTGACAGCCAATTCAACTCTCTAGGTGAGTCAGTACTAGGGATGAACAAAGAAGAATTTGTGTATATTGAGTTCTTTTAATCTTAATTTCTTCTGCTGAATTTCAAGTAACCTTTATCAGGATTTCAATGCAAAGCTTTCAGATTTTGGCCTTGCAAAAGAAGGACCTATGGGAGATCAAACTCATGTGTCAACAAGAGTGATGGGTACATATGGATATGCTGCTCCCGAATATGTAATGACTGGTGAGTTTGTAGGTACCTAATACAGAACAATTACAATAGCTACAGCCTTTTATTCTTTTGGTATATTGAACAAGAATGTTTGCATGTACTTGTTTAGTCAATATGTAAGCATCTTATCAGTCATGGTTACTGCCTCTGTTTATCAAAATTAATTGATTGAAAAAATCATGAGTGATTTGCTAGATGTTGTTATTCCCTTTTTCCTTCTAGTTCTTGAATGAAAGAATGAACTTAAGTTGGTTGCTCTGCCCTTTTCAAGAACTTAGTCCATGTATTGATATTACCAGGACATTTAACTGCCCGAAGTGATGTTTATGGATTTGGGGTGGTTCTACTTGAGATCCTTATTGGCAGGAGAGTAATGGACAAGAACAGACCAAGTCGAGAGCACAACCTGGTTGAGTGGGCTCGCCCGCTCTTGAACCACAACAAGAAAATTTTGAAGATATTGGATCCTAGAATAGAAGGACAATATTCAACTAAAACTGCAATGAAGGTTGCTAATTTGACTTATCAATGTCTGAGCCAAAATCCAAAAGGCAGACCCCCTATGAGCCAGGTGGTACAAATGCTGGAGGGCTTTCAATGTCCGAAAGATACCGATTCTGGTACCGTGCTTCACGGTGGAGTCGATGACCTAATTCTCAGTCCGAACACATCTCACAGTACACAATAGAAACTGAATAAGAAAAGGAAAAAAAAAAAAAAAAAAAAAGAAACAATGAAAGAAAAACTGAAGGACATGGAAACAGGCTGAGACACAAGAAGCAAAAGTGGACACTGGAATGAACTCGATCTTTGTCGTCGCCCCTCTTCGAACTGTTCCCTCGAAAATTTGGTTTCCCTTGAGAAATCAGCATCTTTTAAGAATTGGACTGGTTTTATGTGTTGATTGATAGAATGGATGCCAAAATTGTGAAATACTTTTTTCTACCAATTACTCTATCCATAAGTTTCTAAGAGCATGTATTCTTTCAATGACATTCTGTAGTCCGGAGAGTATATATATATATATATACACACACATATACATATATATATGGGTGTAATATGTTCACTATCTACCGTTTTTCTTCTTTTTCCTTGTTTTATTTATCAGCAAACACTGTAAGGTACTGCTTGTATATCTTGTGGAAACAGTTGCTTTGTACTTGTATGAACTTTCCAATTTTGGTAATGAAATAATCTTTCCTGTTATTGTGGAGTTCATATGTTTTAAATCAATGATGAAATAATCTTTTCTGGTATTGTGGAGTTCATATATTTTAAATCAATGCTGCTGCATCTTTGGGGTATTGGTAGCTGTTTTGCAGGTGAAGCATCAAGCTTATTATTTGTTTAGAGCTTACTTGAGACGCTAATAGACTCGTTGTTCTCGATTCCAATGTCAATGTTTAAATTAGTCTCTTGATTTTGCTTGCTATTATTATATGTTTGTGCGAACCCGTTTTTAAAATGCTTTTTAGTTTAAGGTAAGGTTGTAGCACGAGAGTGATGAGCAGGATAAAGAGAGTCGGCCATGGGATGTGTGAGATCTCGCATCGATTGGAGAGGGAAATGTAGTCATTTCTTATAAGAGTGTAGAAACATATCCCTAATAGATGTGTTTTAAAAATTATTAGGCTAATGACAATATAGGCCAAAAAAGATAATATCTACTAGCGGTGGGCTTGAGCTGTTACACATTTATTTTCCTAATTTATGGTGATTAGGGAACATATGAACTGCTCTTGATACGAGGTATATGAATGGCTCTTACAAGATATTAGCATTGGCTTATTTTTTTTACCAATTTAAGTATAATTCATATAATATTAATATTTTATTGTAAACGTATAATTCATAATTATATTGATAGATAAAACTATATAATAACATAATTATTGTTTAAAATAATTTTAAAAAAAAGCATATCATTAATCTTTCAAAAAAGAAATTCTATTAAATGTAACTTTTGAAATAAAAAAACAACGTGCTCATATTTATATACCATCAAATTGATTTTATTTATAAAAAATAAAAATAAAATAAAATAAAATAAAATAACTCAAAATTATCTAAATTAACAAGTATATCTATCTTAATTGTACAATAAACTTAGAAGAAATTGGGAAGAATTTTGTTAGAGTTAAAATCAAGTTTTATTAAAATTAAACTCAATGTTACGTCAAGAAGAATTGAGTTTCATTTATGCAACAAAAGTTTTTAGATAATTCAAGTGGCGATTCATTTATTTTTATATGGTTATAAATTGTTAATCATCTAGAATTATGGTATTTAATTAATGTATTTTCTAGCTTTAAGACTTTTTATTTACCTTTTAAGTTACATTTACATACTGACTTAAAAGTAGTCCGTGTTTCATTTTAAGACTATATAAAGTCATGTATTTGGATAATGTAGTAACAAGAGCATTTGTGTTTTCTTTTAGCTAGTAAAAAAAGTCATGTATGTTGCTGTGTTGAAATATACTTAGATAATGTAGTAACAAGAGCATTTGAATAATGCAGTAACAAGAGCATTTGTGCTTTCTTTTATCCTAGAGCTAGTCAAAGACAAATATTCTATCAACAAGATAATCTAATTATTAAGTTCCAACTTCAGACTTTTTTTATTATTTATTTTTTAGTGTATTGTTTTGATGTATTATTATTCTTCCACAGGTTCGATAGATCGAATTTGAGATGAAATTATCTTGTCGACAAAATACCTAATCCATATGTTTCTAAATAGATTATAAACATTAAAAAAAAAAAAAAAAAAAAAAAAAAAAAAAAAAAAAAAAAACTCATAAAAAAATAGTTAAAACTAACAAATAAGCCTTTCATAAATTTCTTAGTTCTAATTATTAATACTACATTCATTTTTTTTTAGTTCATTGAATGGGAATGCGATCTATTGTTAGGCTACCTATCAATCGATTTAAAAACAGCACGTTCATTTCTGCCATAATAATAATAATAATAATAATAAGCAGGCGAAGTAGCTAGAAGCTAGAGCTCTAGCCTTTTCATTCTGATTCACAAAAGAATCGAGAAAGCCAACAAAAAGATTCGATTCTGACTTCGTAGAGCTAGTGCTACTGTTGCCTGCGTGTAGGGTCGTCCCCCACACTCGTCTCCGGGCGCTAAGGGGCTTTTGTTTTTGGAACAAACGACAGTGTTTTGGTGATGCCTCGAATCAAGCTTTTGTTGCAACATGCTATGTTTTCTCCCCCAATGGTTGATGGGTCGCATGCTGACGCCTTGAATCAAGCTTGTGTTGCGACATGCTATGTTTTCTCCCCCAATGCTAGTAGGTTGATGGGTCGCATGCTGACGCCTTGAATCAAGCTTGTGTTGCGACATGCTATGTTTTCTCCCCCAATGCTAGTAGGTTGATGGGTCGCATGCTGACGCCTTGAATCAAGCTTGTGTTGCGACATGCTATGTTTTCTCCTCCATTGCCAGTAGGTTGATGGGTCGCACGGTGCACACGAGAGAAAAATTATATGAATTCATGCAAAATAATGAATAAAAAAAGAACAATACAATATAAAGTTTACGCATAGGTTAAGTATTATATGAATTCATAAAAAATAATGAACTGAAGGAAGGAAACTGACACCCTATCGTCTTCAACAATAATGCAACGACAAACTGACAATTTTGTACAACAAATCCTTCTTCTGATTCAAATTCAACAGAAACCTCTTCAAAATAGATACTCACAATGAACAATTCGGTTACTCCGTTGATTCCAAAACCCCGATCCGTGGATCTTCCTCACAAAATCCCCTTCTCAATTAAAACCGTATTTTCTTTCCCTTCCTTCTCAGAAGAAGAGAGGAGAAGAGGTCGATCGAAGAAATTTAATGGCGAGAGGCGGAGCTCAGAAGAAAGAGATGGTGGTGGCGATCGACAAAGACAAAGGCAGCCAACAGGCTTTGAAATGGACAATCGATCGCCTTCTGAGCAGAGGCCAAGTCGTTACTCTGCTTCACGTTAAACACAAATCCTCTTCCGCCGCGAATGCGAGTAAGAAATTATAAACCCTAACTTTTGAAATCGAGCGATTCTTCTTAAATCTTTTACAAATCGGTTTGTAGCGACGAATCTCAAGGCCGATTTCGATCACGGCGAGACCGCTTTGTACAAACATCATCACATCGACAATCATATCAACGATCAGTTCTTCCTTCCTTTTCGTTGCATTTGCACAAGTAGCAATGTCAGTTTCTCCCTCTCTCGAACACATATCTGAGTAACGCTAAATCTATAAATAATGTGATTGAAAAACACAGATAACATGCAATGAGGTGATGTTAGAGGGATCAGACATTCCAAAGACATTAATAAATTACGTCTCCAGAAACGTTGTAGACATTTTAGTAATGGGAGCACCTACAAGATCAGCCGCACAAATTTACAAGTAATTTCCTCTTCATCTGACTTGAATCTCAACAACAAGAAATGCTTATTCATAATCATGATGATGTTCTTGTTGTTAATGCAGGAGATTCAAATCAGATGTGCCAAGCAGTGTATCAAAAGGAGCACCAGATTTCTGCACAGTTTACACCATCGGTCACAGAGGGAAAGTTTCGGTGAGGCAGCCCACAGTTCCAGTGCCGGCAAGGCCGATTGCTCCGCCGCGCAACCAGTCGCTGCGTGCCTCGCCGCGCCCCCAGCTGCTGCATCAACGCACTAATGTCTCCCAACTCCTGGCTGAGCCCAACCCACTATGGTCCAAATCATCTAGATGTATGTCTTCTTGCATTTTAAATAAATTATCAAATATTTTCGAATTAATATTTATTTAGAGATGTAAAAAGACTATTTTATCCTTTTGTGATTTGATTTTTGCAGGTTTAGAGACTCAAAGTAGTATGAGGGTTCCTCATGCCCTTCAACAATATTTGGACTTCAAGTAGGTGATTTTACGTCTTTGCCCTCCCATACATTACAACTTTTTAATAAATACTATTTTAAAAGATTATCCAAACAATACTTTGTTTATTTTATATTATATTATAAAATGTTGTGTATTAATGTTAGGATAAATTAATATTAAAAAAAAAAAACTTTAAATACACATTTAAATATTTTAAATTAAAAAATATTTTTATTAATATTAAAATTTTTAGAGATAATTTATTAAAGGTAAATATACCATTTTCAAAAGATATTAATGCTTGTTGGATGAAAGTGCACAACTAATTTTGGGAATGATCATGAGTTTATAATCAAGAATACCCTCTGTGATGTCCTACATTGGTTGGGAGGAGAATAAACCACCAGTGTGTCTTCTCCTAGCGAATGCGTTTTATAGCCTTGAGGGGAAGCCCGAAAGGGAAAGCCCAAAGAGGACAATATCTGCTAGTGGTGTGCTTGAGTTGTTACAAATGGTATCAGAGCTAGACACCGGACGATGTGCCATTCCTCGAAGGGGAGGTAGACACGAGGCGGTGTGCCAGTAAGGACGCTGGGCCCCGAAAGAGTTGGATTGTGATGTCCTCACATTGGTTGGGGAGGAGAATAAACACCATTTACTAGGGTGTGGTGTGGAAACCTTCCCCCACCAGACGCATTTTAAAGTCTTGAGGGGAAGCCCAAGAGGAAAAGCTGAAGGAGGACAATCCGAAAGTAAAAAGTCCAAAGAGGACAATATCTGGTAGCGATGTGTCTGAGTCGTTACAAACCTCTCTATTGGCATGAGGCCTTGAGGAGAAACTCAAGAAGAAAAGTCCAAAGAGGACAATCGAAAAGTAAAAGCCCTAAGAGAACAATAAGAGAACAATATCGAGTAGAATCCTCTCTATTAACATGAGGCCTTTTTGGGATGGTTAAAAGTGAAATATCTGTTAATCTGCTGGCTATTATGAAAATTTATAGTTATTTATTTATTTTTTTAATGGTGATAATGGAATGTTTTTGGTGGGATGAGCAGGTCGCCGTTCACAAGGCAGGGTTCAAGGGCTCCAGTGAGCAAAAGGGTGGACCCATCGACGGTGGATTCCGACAATTCGTTTGTCAGCTGCGGCAGGCGGAGCGTGGACCGTGGCTTCTCGGGGGCGTTGTCCTACGCCACCTGCAGAGACTCGTATCGACTTTCTAACGTCTCTGAGTCGGAAACTTCCAGCCCCGGTCCGCCTCCGCCTTCGCCTTCGCCTACATTGGAAATCGAAAGTGGAATGAACAAGTCCATTCATAATAACAACTTCTCTTCTTACTCTCAGGATCTCTCCTCTTGCTCCCTAGAAAGCGACACATTCACTCGCCCTTCTCATTCTCATGCCCAGGTGATTCACTTCCATGTTTTCCCTCTCTCTGTGCTTTTCAGTTCTTGAATCTGAAATAATTTTCCTGCAATTCGAAAGGACGATGTTGAAGCTGAGATGAGAAGGCTGAAACTGGAGCTCAAACAAACCATGGACATGTACAGTACGGCCTGTAAAGAAGCCCTAAATGCTAATCGAAAGGTTTCTTTCTTTCGCCATTTCCGAAACCTCAAATCCTTTCCTTCATAGATCTATAATTTCGACTCCACAAACCGGATACGAATCGATTTATTTGCAGGCGACCGAGCTCCATCGCTGGAAGGTGGAAGAAGAGCAAAGGTTCGAAGAGGCGAGAATGGCGGAGGAAGCAGCATTAGCAATGGCAGAGAGGGAGAAGATGAAATGCCAAGCAGCAATTAAGGCAGCTGAAGCCGCTCAGAAGATCGCAGAACTCGAGGCGAGGAAAAGAGAGAACGCAGAGAGAATAGCAGACATGGAAGCAGAGGAAACGAAAAAAGCACTCTCGGGATTCGGCCATGGAGATATTGGATACAGAAAATACACAATTGAAGAAATTGAAATCGCTACGAACCACTTCTCCGATTCTTTGAAGATCGGTGAAGGCGGTTATGGTCCAGTCTTCCGTGGAAAACTCGACCATACGCCGGTGGCCATCAAGGTTCTCCGGCCGGACGCTGCTCATGGCCGGTCGCAATTTCAGCAAGAAGTTGAAGTTCTAAGCTGTATTCGACATCCGAATATGGTTTTACTTCTCGGAGCCTGTCCTGAGAACGGTTGTTTAGTTTACGAATTCATGGGGAATGGAAGCTTAGAAGACTGTCTCTTCCGAAAAGCCAACAATCCAGTTCTTTCATGGCAGTTACGATTCCGAATCGCGGCGGAGATTGCGACCGGACTGCTCTTCCTGCACCAACACAGACCAGAGCCGATCGTACACCGCGATCTGAAACCAGGGAACATTTTGCTAGATCGGAACTACGTGAGCAAAATCAGCGACGTCGGACTGGCGAGGCTAGTTCCTCTATCGGTGGCCGATTCAGTGACTCAGTATCGGATGACGGCGACGGCAGGAACGTTCTGCTACATCGATCCAGAGTATCAGCTAACAGGATTGCTAGGGATTCAATCGGACATTTACTCGCTGGGCGTAATGCTTCTGCAAATAGTCACTGGCAGGCCGCCGATCGGACTGGCACACGCCGTCGAGAGGGCGATTCAGAAGGGAAAATTTGCAGAAATGCTCGATCCCGAGGTAAAGGACTGGCCATTTGAAGACGCATTGAAGTTCGCGAAGCTTTCGATGAAATGTACAGAGATGAGGAAGAGGGATCGGCCGGATCTTGGGAAGGTGGTGCTGCCGGAGCTCAATCGGTTGAGAGCGATGGCGGAGGAGAGTATGGGAATTCGGCCGTTCAACGGCAGCAGTGCATCTTCATCGCCATGTACAAGCCAGACATCTTCTTCTCAGGTAACTTCAACCTTCCTGCTGCCTTTCATGGCGTTGAAATTGGATGAATTTTATTGATTCTTAATCGTGAAACAGGAACCCATGAGAATACATCAAGAACAGTGTGGAGCTTGGGTTGAAAGCTCCAGCAGCCAATCAAATAGTAGCACGTCATCATAGTCAGGCTAACAACCTTATTGGCTGGATTAACAAATCTATTCTTTTCTTCTTTTTATTTAGGATAAAAATATGTATAATTTTTTCAAAATATTTATCTCTCATTTTCCTAACACATTATAGTCTTCCTCCCTCACCTGCCTATATATCTACCTCCAATGCTAAATCCATACTCTTGAAACAACGGTAGCGATAGAAATGATTACAACAGATCGTGTATCCCGTTTAATTTTCACCATTTTAAATGTTGAAGATAACCGTTCGTGGTAAAATGCTTATGTTAAAGTAAGGATCTAGTGTTGATTTGACATCAACATTTGTAACATTATTAATAAACCCATCAATCTCGAGAATCGAGTCATTTAGTCAATTCATAACAATCTCTGTAAAGCAAGGGGTAAAGCTTCTACACTTCCCCCTTCGTCGCTT
The DNA here is from genome assembly GCA_018691285.1 of Cucurbita argyrosperma subsp. sororia. Classification (NCBI taxonomy): domain Eukaryota; kingdom Viridiplantae; phylum Streptophyta; class Magnoliopsida; order Cucurbitales; family Cucurbitaceae; genus Cucurbita; species Cucurbita argyrosperma. The sequence continues at coordinate 4,307,996 of CM031885.1, read as the reverse complement.
TTGGCTAAGCTGCGAGTTCATGAGCCAGTGAACGAATGAGTCATGTTCCTAAAAGGAGTGATCCTCTTTGTTTTATTCACTTCCCCTATCCTTTCAAAGTCCATAGCTTGGGTGCTCCCACTTGACTAAGAGTTTCGAAAGTTAGGCTCTTCTCGAGCTACTTAAATAGCTTATGCTTACCAAGCCTAGTCTACAAAAAGAGGGATACATCAAGCAAGCTTTCCCCATTTCTTTGATGATTATTTTCACGTTCGTCATTCTTTTAACTGCTCACACAACACACTCTACAACAAAATGGAGTTGCAGAAAGGAAGAAGGACAAAACTTGCCGAAGCATGATGTATGCTAAGAACGTATAACCACAATTTTGAAAAAAAGAAACCCCAAGCAAAATTTGATCTTTTTTTATGAATAAGAGAAGAACTACTTATTATATCTCGCTTTAAACTAATCATAGAATACGAAGATTATGCATATAATTTGAACATAGTAAATTCTTTACACATAACTTTAGCACGACAAATTGCAATCAAGACCACTCTTTACATGTCATTAGTCTCACTTACATTAGGTTTGTATATGTGCCACACACGCAGTGGAAGGTTACTTTGTGATGCATGGTTAGAGTATTTATTGTAGTAAAAATTCCATGAGATATATGTAAAGATGTGACGAAGATATGTCAAATTCAAGCATAGAAGTACAATCTTCCGTTCTACCATTAGTTTAAGTTGAGATATGAGTAATTCTAATTCATTTGTTCAAATGAAAAGCCGATTTTTGAAATTAGATGAACTTATTGCAAACTTGGAAAATGTCTAAATCTTTATTTGGAGGAAAGTATTTTGTTGTAATATAGTTAATACTGGGAATGAACGTTTAATTTCCATAATGAAAAGTGTTAGAATCGATTTTAAATTTATTTAGAATTAAACAAAACTAAAAGTCAAACAAACTTATCTATGAAGAAATTTCTAGCCGATCTCAAATCTACTTACTCCAATTTTTCAGACGTTTAAATCTTCTTCGTTATGACTTGAGCATGGGAGCCTCTGGAAAAAAAATTCTAAAGGAATCGAAGATCGGCTGAAGAATATTAGCAAATACCATCAAACAAACTATAACTGATTTAACGAGCCATTCACAATTTTCACAGTCTGAATTAGTTCATACTTACACATGCATAGCTTAATCTTTGAGACAAACATATGACTACTGGCAGGATCAACCAGGTAGCATTCCGACACAATGTTGCAGACCATTTGCCACCAAATTTCACCGTGGTGGTTCGTGGGATCCTGCAATTCACACAAAGTATCGCATTTTGCTACGTTCTTCATCGATGCGAGAATCGAGATATCCATTGCCGAGAGTCGTTGTGAATAATACGACAAGAATGCTTTGCCCCTCGCACACCGAGACCGGGGCAAGGGGCAAACTTTTTCATTTGAGCTCCTTGGGTCAAGTTCCTAAAATAACATACATATTAAATCAGCTATTAAAAGTTATCCTCGCCCATGCAAATCAAAAGATAAGTCCTTATAGGCAAGAGTTCACAACTCACTTAGAATTAAGTCCGAGTTACACATGATTATCTTGTGAAATATTAATATTCTCCGTTAACAAATTTATAAAAAGAGATTAAATATTTCAGGGGTCGTCTTATACAAATTTATTATATAGGATACCATATTTATCTGTCTCCGCATAAATGATTTAGATTAAATAATTAGTAACGATTATATAATAGGTCGTATTAATAGTGTTACAGATAAAGACACTTAACCTTATCCTATACTATAAACCCATCATGTTACTACTTAAACCTGATTTTCATGTATGCCAATCACATCCCCTTCAAAATTCTATTAATAACTTCGGAATTTTTATAGCATTGATGATATTATTTTGCAAATAAAATAATAAAAAATATTGTGAAAAATTCAATAACTAATTACTCGACTTTTTATACATAGGCCGTGGTAGTTGTCTCACGACAACTGCTATCAATGGAGGAGAAAAGAAAGAAACAAAGAAAGAAGGTCATCGAATAGAGCGGAGCATTTTATTTCTTATAATTGAAATAATAATATTTATTATTATTTGATAAACGACACGTGAACACTTCTATTCTATTAATTGAAATCTAAATATTTTTAAGGTTATAGTTTATATTCCATTTAAATTTCGTTATTATAAATTTTAATCCATATACCTAATTTTTATTAAAATTAGTTAAATAATAATAATTTTGTGAAATAATATTTATATTTATTAAAAGTATGTGATAAAAATTGGACATTTATTTTGAAATCTAAAATATTTTAATTTATTTTAAAAAAATATAATATAGATATAGTATAGGGTTGATATAAGGGCATTTTGGTACAATAGGTGAGATTATTTGCTAAACCTCCGTTGTGGTCGGCGGCCACAAAACCCTGAAAGAGCTGCTAAGCTTCGCCCCTTCTTCTTCTTCTTCGTTGCCATTAGGGAACGCAGCTGAAGAAGAGCCTATAACTTTTCTCTCAGTTCTTCTTCCTCTTGCACTCTCTGCGCCTCATAAGTTTCGGGACTTCTCGGAGAGTGACTGCAAAATATGGGAATATTTGAACCTTACAGAGCAATTGGTTACATTACCAACAGCGTCCCCTTCTCTGTGCAGAGACTCGGAACCGAAACCTTCGTCACCGTTAGCGTTGGCAAAGCTTTTCAAGTTTATAATGTAAGATCACTCTCTTGGATAATACTTATTTTCCTTGCAAAATTTCCATTATTGTGACTTTTTCTCCTCGTTAATTGCTTAATCCGTTTAAGTTTCCGATCTTACTGTTATTGTTTTTTGTTTTTTGTTTTTTTTTTCCCTGAATTTTCACTTTGGAGCTTAATCGTTGTTATGTTCTCTTTTTTCTTTTTTCAGTGCGCGAAGTTAAACTTGGTGCTCGTTGGTGAGTGAATTTTTCTTTTCTTTTAACGTTTGATTTAGTTTCAGTTTTTTGTTGTCTTTAGAAAGTTTCTCATGTGGAGTGTTTCTAAAGTTTCTGTTTTGGTTTCATCCTTGTGTTTTGTGATTTTACTTATTGGTGTTGATGCTTGATTCTTAGGCCCTCAATTGCCGAAGAAGATTCGAGCTCTTGCTTCCTACCGTGAGTACACGTTTGCTGCTTATGGGTCTGACATTGCAGTTTTCAAGCGTGCTCATCAGGTTTGCTCATTGGGAATATTTGTCTTTTTTTTTTTTTTGAAGTAAATGTTCCTGGGAAAAGATGAGTGACTGCCAAGCTCAATTCATCATTTTCTAGAATGTTTGTTGACTTATTATGTTGGGCTTCTATTCTTGTCCATATTTAATGCTTTCGGTAAACATACGCATGCTGGGAGTCTTGGTTCTATTTTTCTGGATGAACTTGCTTTATTTCCTTAATTCTTGGGGTTTAATGAAGGCTTTTTGTATAAATTTTCTTGCTGGCCTGCAAGTGTTCTGCTTTGATTATAAGGAAAAGAGTGGCTACAGGCTTTCTTAAGATGGAAAATTAGAGTTGGAAGGATTACTTTATGTAGTCTGGTGTTTGCTAACCTTCCAATTTTTTGTCTCTTCTCGTTTTACTGAGGAATGTCGGTTGAGAATGGAGAAAAGTATGAGAAATGTCTTTTGGTAAGGCAATGATGACTATGACATGAAGATCTCTCATTTAGTTGGATGGAGCGTTGGGTTTAATACTTTGGAGTGCAGGGGTTCGGGTGATGGAAATCTAATGAAAAATATTAGGTCTTCTGAATAAATGCCTTTGAAGACTCTCAAAGGAACCAAATGAGTTGCAGTGTAAGGTGGCGGTTAGAGTGTAATGAGAGAAATGCTAAATATAAATCTTTCAAGTATTTTTCAGTTGTCAGTACCGTGGGGCTTTCTGATTTGTGATGCTGTTAGACAAAACCTGAGGGATGAGGAAGTGGTTGATTATTGTAGTATTCTGAAATTGTTAAAAAAAGTACCAATCTCTAGATAGAAAGAACAGAGATGCTGGAGTTTGGCTAGTTCAAATTTTTTAGTGAGCTTGCCTTGCTATTTCCCTTTTAAATTCTTTTGTGACAGCTTTGAGGAAGACAATTTGCCCTTATAAGGTGAATATTTTATGGAGAGTTTAAACACCTTGGATAAGATTCAAAGAAAATGTTCAGGGTGGTCCCTGAATCCAAGTTTCTACTTAATTTAGCTGGCATTTAGGATGTATTTGTTCTTGGCTTGAAAGGAACGTTCAAATCTACACTGAGAATGAACAACGCTTTGACCGGCTTGTAGAATCTATTACTTTTTTGGCTTACATGGCATAAATTGTCTCCATCATTTTGTAACTATAGCTTATCATCTCTTAGAGCCCATTGGAATTTTTTTTTGTAATCTTCATTGGACAGGGATTTTACCCTTGTTCTTTCTTTTTTTTCTTTTTTTTTTTTTTTTTTTTTTTTTTTTTTTTTTTTTTTTTAAATTTTTAATTTTTATAATTTTAATCTCATTTAATTGCTAACTATTAAGTTTCAAAGCTGGGGAGGCTGCTCATTACTTGTTCAGTCTCAAAGCTGGGGAGGATGTTCTTCACTTGTTCCTCCACTGTTCCTCATAACAGGAATTTTTGGGAAGCTCTTTTTCTGAAGTTTGGATGCAAAGGGCTTTACGATTTTAGTGTTAAAGAACAATTTCTGTTGTCTACTTTGTGATCATGGTTTAAGAGGGCAACAAGAGTTTTGTGGAGTGTATTGTCAAGTCTGTGATTTGGGGCATCTGGTTTGAAAGAAATCTGTGGCTTTTCAAGAATAGGGAAGTTTGTGGGGTTTAATATGATTAAACTAATATGCTGCTTCTTGAGTTCTCCTTCCAAATACTTACGCAATTACTCGTGTCATGGAATTTATTATTGTTGGGAAGCTTCCTATGAAAAAATGTTAAGATCCTATTAGATTGTTGGGGCTTTCTTGTAATAATTTTTTAGATTGAGTTTAGGATTTGATGCTATTTTTCTACTTCGGGAATTTTTTAGACGTTCTCCTATTTAATGTTTAAAATATCTATCATAAGTGGGCTTCGTTATTAAAAAAATCCAGTTATGTTAAAGAAAATATCTATATATTTTCAAAAAAAGTTTCATAGTTCTATGCCAAATAGAAGGAGATGCTCCTGAGCTTTTCCATGCTAATAACTTCCAGATTTTTTCTTGTAGTATCGAATTTTACTTACTTTAGTTATATACCTCACCTTTATCATATCGATTTTTAAAGTTCCGTATTATGTACTTGTTTAATTTGTTCAGTGTCATTTGGTATAAAAGCTACTGCTGTCGTGATAGCCAAGCAAATATTTTTTTTCCTGTTTTTTCATATGTGCCATGGAGATGTTTTTAGACATGGACATATGCTTGTCATTGATTTTCTTATGCATATTTGATGATTTCTTTGCAGGTAGCAAATTGGAGTAGCCATAATGCCAAGGTCAACTTGTTGCTATTGTTTGGAGATCACATCCTAAGTGTTGACATTAATGGAAATATGTTCATGTGGCATTTCAAAGGGAATGAAGATAGTCCTTCTCCAGTTGGACAAGTCACATTAGAAGGACAATTTAGTCCTAGCTGTATAATGCATCCAGACACATATCTAAACAAAGTAATTACTTTCTTACATCCCGCATGATATTTCCTGGCAATAATTCTTAGACAATTCATTGCTTAGCAGATTCAAAACTTTAGGAACTTGTTTGATAAAATTGTGAGTTATACAGTTTAATGAGATTCACTGTACTCATCAAATAAAAGAAGAATCTTGAACAATGAAGTTTGATAGCAGATCATATTTTCTATTGTTTTCAGTCAGAGTTCTTGTAGCGGGAAGGCTAAATAAATGTGGTAAAAGTAGCGCAGTACTCTTTATTACATTGAAAGGAACCTCAACTATATCTGTTTGAACAGGTTATGCTTGGAAGTCTGGAGGGTTCTTTGGAGCTTTGGAACATCAGCTCAAAGAAAAAACTCTACGAGTTCAAGGGATGGAATTCATCCGTATGCTGTTGTGTTTCGTCTCCTGCTCTAGATGTTGTTGCCATTGGCTGTGCTGATGGAAAGGTTCATGTTCATAACATTCGTTATGATCAAGAATTATTTTCGTTCACACACTCAACACGAGGATCTGTTACTGCCTTATCTTTCAGCTCAGGTTGGATAAATTTTATCATTGTCACTTGTCAATGATCCTATTCTTGTACTTTCAATGAATTTCTTTAGCTGCTGTTCCAGTCCTAAATTTATGAATAATTTCAAGCATCTGCATGTGTCATGCAGGCTACATGAAAATTCTATTAAATTAATTGACCTTTAGTTAATTTATTTTGATTTTGTTACTAGTCTGTCATACACGTCGCTTCTTCATATGACAGGATTTGTGTTCATTCATTACAGCCAATTAATTACCTTTCTACCCTACATGATCGAATTTGAATCATTAAGTGTTTGTGTATTGATTTTCTTTTTTATATAACTCAATAACTTGTCATTTTCTTTTTCCTAATTGATTCTTAGTGAATGAATGTTTTCTGACTTCAATTAATATTTTTTTTTAAAAGATGGACAGCCTCTTCTAGCATCTGGAGGTTCATCAGGTGTTATTAGCATATGGAATCTTGAGAAGAGAAGACTTCAATCGGTCATTAGAGAAGCTCATGATAGCTCAATAGTTTCACTTCACTTTTTTGCTAATGAGCCAGTCCTGATGAGTTCATCAACAGATAATTCCATCAAAGTATGAGATTACTATTGCCCTCTACGGATTTCTTTTTACAATTTTACATAATTGTAGAGAGTTTATCAAAATATATGTAAAAAGAGAGAGAATGTAGGATCCTATATTGCAGAAATTATAATGATAACCACCCTAGGTTGACCTAGTGGTCAATAAGGGTCATGTTAGCAATAAATGACTTAGTAGGAATAGACATGGTGATCACTTGGATTTAATATCTCACAAGTTTACCTTGATAACCAAATATAGAAGGGTTAAGCAGTTGTCATGTGAGAATACTCTTGAGGTGAGTACAAGATGGCCCCACCACTCATGGATAAAAGCAATATTCATCTAGTGTTACTTTTTTTTTTTTTTTTTTTTTTTTTTAAATAATTCAAGACAGAATAATTTTATGTCTAAGGTCCCTATTTGCAATAAAGCAATATCCATCTAGTGTTACTTTTCACCAGCTTGAAAATTCTACTCTTCTGTTTGTTGCGATTTTCCTATGTATTTTATAATATTTGGAATTATCATTGCTCGTTACTTTTTTGGTAGATGTGGATTTTTGATACAACAGATGGAGATCCTCGTTTGTTACGCTTTCGCAGTGGACACAGTGCCCCTCCTCTTTGCATAAGGTGAGATGTCTTTTGTGCCGTACTCATTTGCTTATGTAAAGTGGTTTTTTCCCTTTGGTATAGATGGTTTGCATTTTATTATCACCTAAGATACTATTTGTTGTTCAGTCAGAATAGAATATATATTTATATTTTAACTAAGGCACTCGGGTAAATTCCTTAGGTTGAGAAAAGTGAATGCCTGTGTTCAACTGATGTATGTAATGAGCATTTATTGATATTTTCTTAATAAAGTAGCAAATTTTAATTAAAAAGATTAATTTTTGTATGCCTTTGTATATTCTTTCCTTTTTTGATTCTTGTTTCTGTGTTTTATTAGTCTTACTTAGGCTTCCTGGTAAGTCCTATAATTTCTGTGATATCTCCTTGACTTTCATTCTTACTGATCTATCGTAGGTTTTATGCAAATGGGAGACACATTTTATCTGCTGGTCAGGATCGTGCCTTCAGGCTTTTCTCTGTAATCCAGGTTAGTTTTAACAATTGAAAGAGGACGGATGTCTCTTTATTATTGTCTGTAAAAATTTTTGTGGATTATTTGTCTATGGGTGGAAAGCATTGCCTCTTTTCAGTTTCTCGGTGCTACCTTTCATATTTCCTTCATCTGTCTTAATAAATGTCTTGGTGCCTTTTCAATGGAAAAAAATCTAAGAGGAAAATAGTTAATCACGTCAATAAATAGTTTTAATCTTTTTCAAAAAATGGTCATATCAGTTGCCAAGGGAAAATTGATAAGAATAAATTTCTTTAGGTCTTTCCTTTCGAGGGACCTTTGAAGTGACAAAAGTTCGTATCTTTGCCCAATTCCAGCCTAAGGGAATGTTTGGGATCTATTTTGAAAAGAAATTTTCTACTTTTAAGAGTAGGTGAAACGTGTTTGAATCACAGCTTCCTATACATTGTTTTCCCTTCTTTTCCTGGTTTGTTTTTCCTATGGCTCATACTTGCAACAGAAATTGTATTTCCTTCCGAAGTCATGGGGTTGTGAACATGAATTTTATCTGCAAGCAATTAACCACAGTTTTTAAAAATCATTTTGAAAAGAAAAGTAAGTCCCATTTTTGAGATATTACTTAACCTACTTGAGATGTTGGGATTTATGTAATTTCAGCGCGTGCACTCTTTTTACTCTTGTCTGCGTGCTAAATTTACACTGTATAGACTTCAAGTCTCATCCTATCGATCCTTGTTTCTCTTCTTCTTATCTGTTTAGCATTTCGTTTTGGGTTTTAAAAGGATTTTTGTTAATATAATTTTGATACAAGAAATGACTGCCTTGTAATTGTTTACTCTCGCTATATATTCTGTTTAGGATCAGCAAAGTAGGGAGCTTTCTCAACGGCATGTGGCTAAACGTGCAAAGAAACTAAAACTTAAGGTATGATTCAAATATGAAAGTGTTTAATTTGCAGGCAATTATGTTCGTAAGCTTGGCAAATAACATTAATTGAACCCATCTGGCATGTCAATTTTGTTTCATAAATAATCGGACTCAGCCACACTAGATTGGCCTTTTAAAACTTTTTTTTAAAATTGTTTTTTTTTTTGGGGGGGGGGGGGGGGGGGGGGGGGGGGGGGATATCTTAAATTTATTTTTATTTTTTGATTTGATGAAACATAATGCAATTCATATTGTAGATGATTACAAAAATCCCTCCGGGTAGTGAAGCTGTAGTTACATAAAGGAGAAGAGCCTTTGAATTTGTAGTGTGCTGAACCTTCAGTTAAAGAAATCTAGGATAATTTCGTGGCCACATTTTCCAAATATTAATCTAGATAAAATACAGTAGACCCATCCTTGCTTGATATTTTAGGATCCTTATTTAATGTGAATGTCATTGAAGAGGCTGCTACTCTTTTTTTTGGCATCACTAGACCATCCAGATTATTCACAAGTTGGAAGACCAATTGATCGTTCCTATCCTATTATACTTAAATGTCACCAATACAACAGATGAAGTTTTTGTTAAAGAATCAAACAAGAATTTTCAAATTTATTCCAGCAGTCAGAAACGTTCGATTTAGCATCAAATTCTGCCACAACTCCTCGCAAATTTTCATCTCTTATTGAATTTAGTGGTTCTCACTTTTGGGAGATTCATTCGCCCAACTCTCATAAGATACATTTAGTGTACATTTTTAGTGTGTTCCCTGATTTTCAATGAAGATTTTATCTTGGAATACCAGAAGTTTGAATGACTTTTCAAAACGAACCAGATTTAAGAGACTCCCGCAACAACAAAGTCCTGATGTGGTTTTTATTCAAGAAACAAAAACAATGGATCCTCTTTCAAGAAGGTTTATCAAATCCATGTGGAGTTCTAGTGAGATTAATGGGGTTCAAATTGACTATGGATTAAGAAAAATTCTAGAATTTTACGTGCTCAAGAAATTAACTGAGACATTTATTGGGCTTCTGTCGCTCTTTTAGCTTTTACTTGGTCCTCTACAATTTTTCTTCATAATTATAGCCTAACTCATATTTACACCAATTGAGCTTCTTTATTGTAGCCCGTGTGGTGTGTGGGGATATCTCATCTTCCTCTCCTTTTGCATTTCCTTTCTTGTTGATGATACTTATGTGTTTCTTAAAAATAAAAGCTAATAAGAAAGTAGACTCAATAAATGGATGGATGTTTTGTGCTTATCTCAGAACGCTTCATTCTGTCCATAAGTTCAAAAAAAAAAAAAAAAAAAAAAAAAAAAAAAAATATGCTGTAACAAAGTTTCGCCAAAGATCTATTCTCTCCTTCAATGGGTGGTCCATTAGGGAGAGGCAAAGAAGTATGATGATTTCCCATGTTCTTTTTTATGCACTATCCAAAGGAATTCTTTCTCCAAGTTTTTGTGTTTTCACTTAATTATTTTTTATAATAAATCAAAAAGGTAACACAACTAATTCATGTTAGTTTTATCTATGCTCTTCCAGGAAGAAGAAATAAAGTTGAAGCCCGTCATAGCTTTTGATTGTGGTAAGTTCCTTCTTCCAAGTTAATATGACATGTGATTAAACTGATTCTCCTGTTCCTTAAAGTTGCGTAAGATTAAAGTGATACAGATACTCCAGGCGAGGTCTGGCTGTTTATTCTCTCTTTTTTCAGCCTTTATTCTACAAATAATGATATAAACTGAGTCATTATAATTTTTATTTGCTTGTTAAATTTAGTTTCCAACATTCATTCCTTACTTTCTTGAATGTCAATCCTGATGCTCTCCTGCCACAGGAAGCTGTATTCTAATAGATTATTGTTCGACAGAACATGTTGTAACTTCTAAATTTAATGTAGTCTTTTCTGCGTTTGTAAGAAACATTTAAAATTCTTGCAATTTGTGACACACTGGTACTTGCTTAGGAAAACAAAAAGAGAAACTCATTGCTGCTACCACTAGCCAGCTGAGATAAAGGATCACCTCAGCGTAAACTAGGGTTGTTCATGGAGGATTCCCTTTTTTTTTTTTTTTTTGTTTAAAGAAACAGAACTTTCGTTGATATTATGAAAAGATACATGCCAAGCTACAAATAACTCCTATTTGGTTGAGGTAGATTGAAAGGGCTTCCCTATTGAGTACAATTTGAGTAATTGCTAAAGTGCTTATAAAGAGTACTCCAGAAGAAATTCTGCAGGGTCGTTTTGTTCCAAGGCTGAAATTTTCTTCATAAGTTTTTTGGTTTATTTCAAACTAAAGTTCCCAAATAAGAGCATTTAATGTAATTGATCCTGAAGAATTGTCTTTGCAATTTAACTTCAACCCACATAAAAGTTGGAAAATGTTGTCACTGGAGCTGGAGCTTATAAAACCGCCCTAATCAGTATTGACCTAGTTACTCAAGTACTTGAACAAAATGCTCCAAAAAGATGCTATAAAACATTAAAAACTTGAAATTCTTGACAAGTTCTCATTTATACCAACATTTTGCCCGTTTGCATCCAATAAGAAACTCAAACAAAGATAGCTAATCTGTGCATAATTCTAATTAGTTTAAGGCATATATCCTCGACTAAGAGGTCAAAGCTTTGAATCCCCTCATCCCTACATGTTATTTGAAATTGAATTTAAAAGGTAAAAAAAGATCATCATTACTACAAAAAGTTACTCCTGGTAGAATGAAGACATCAATGAAATTCCTAAATGAAGTGATCAAATATCCCTTGACCAGCAATTTCGTAAAATATTTAATTTAATCCAAGTTGAATCGATATCCTAACCTTTATCTTCATTTGTAGTTGTGTATTCATTTGTTATCTGGTGTTTGTTCGATGATATCAAATTTAGTATTGTTATTTTCTTGAATTTGTTTTTAGCTGAAATTAGAGAGCGCGATTGGTGCAATGTGGTTACATGTCATGTTGATACTCCACAAGCATACGTATGGAGACTTCAAAACTTTGTTCTTGGCGAGCATATCTTGAAACCATGCCCAGAAAACCCGATGCCAATTAAGGTTTGTTCAAGATGATGTCACTTTCACCCTGTTTTTAGGCATCTATATATAATATGACATATAGTTAGGGAGAAAAAGAAATGAAATATGGTTCACATTATACGATTTCCTTGTGATTTCACTTTTCTATAAGGGTTGAAACTGTATCTATTAATTTTGTTGACCGTATTTTGTGGTATGAAAAATGATTTATGCTAATTTGTGATGAAAACTGGGGTCCAAGAGTTGAGTATGGGTGTGTTTCAGTCATTATGGTGATAAATTGTTTATTGGCCTTCTCTGTTGTTTGGGTGGATCTGTAAGCTGCAAAAAGATGTGTGCATGTTCTCTGATTCTAAATGTATATATAATTACTAGCATATTCTTTTTGTTTTAAATTGTCCGTTGAAATACCTAAAACTTGATATACTTAGTGTCTGATTATTTCATAATGAAAAAAAGAATATTTATTTCTGAACATTTTTGGTCACTTTGATGTTAATATAATATTTATTTCTGTTGATGAAAACCCTATATGATACTTCATCTGGACAACAGGCTTGTGCAATCAGTGCATGTGGAAATTTTGCTTTCTTAGGGACAGAAGGTGGTTGGATTGAGCGATTCAATCTTCAATCGGGTGCTAGTAGAGGTAGTTACTTGGATAAAAAGGAAGGAAGAAACGCTGCACATATTGGAGAAGTTGTCGGTCTTGCTTGTGATTCTACAAATACCCACGTTATAAGTGCAGGAGTTGGTGGAGATATAAAGGTTTCTATTGCATGTCCTTTAACTTAGCAACCAACCAAGACTTGGGCAATCTCAGAGGAGAGTTTGTGATAAGTTCCATTTGTTAAATGTCTTATGTTACAGGTTTGGAATTTCAAGGAGCGTGATCTAAAATCCAGATGGGAAATTGGTAGTTCTGTTGTGAAGATTGTCTATCATCGAGTAAATGGTAACTTCCAGGAACCCAATCTGACCTTGATGACACATTTTCCTTGTTGAATCGTGTTTTTAAGCAGATTTTTTAAACTTGAATTTCAGGACTTTTGGCAGTGGTAACTGATGATTTGGTTATCCGTCTGTTTGACATTGTGGCTTCAAGAATGGTTCGTAAATTCGAAGGTCATACAGATCGTATAACAGATTTGTCTTTCAGTGAGGATGGAAAATGGCTTTTAACATCTAGTATGGATGGAAGTCTTAGAATTTGGGACGTCATTTTAGCAAGGCAAATTGATGCACTACAAGTTGATGCTTCGATTACTGCATTTTCTATTTCTCCAAATATGGATATCTTGGCGACTACACATGTAGATCAAAATGGAGTCTACCTCTGGTAAGTTATCTTGATGGCAATTCATATACTCGTTTAGTAAGGCGAATAAGGAGAAGTATAAATGGGGAAAATGATTTTTAGTATTATTTTCTGGAATGAAACGATCTTATTTTTATCTCCGTTGTCTCATTAATTATGAATTTCATATTTTATCCTTTAGGAACTGTTTTATTTTTAAACTTTACCAAATTTGACCTCTTCCTTCCTCATGATCTTCGTAAAGATTATTTACCGAAAACCGATTTCAGTTAAAAATTTTTTGGAAACTTTTCAAGCAGGCTATAGTTAGTTGTTAATCAAGCAGGCTATCGAATGTTTAGTTGCATAGATATTGAAGACATGCTTAAAGATTGGAAACTTTTCAATGTTGTATTGAGGTGTACTCCATGGTTGGTTATAGTTCACCGAGGAACAAAAATAGTCAGAGGGCTGGCTAGAATGTATTGCCATGGGGTTCCTTTCCTTTCTGTTTGTAAGACTGCTAAACTTTTTTGACTTTTTTGTTGACATTTTAGGGTGAATCAATTAATGTTCTCTGGTTCATCAAACGTGGATACCCATGCAAGTGGAAAGGATATTGTTAATGTTAAATTGCCATCAGTCTCCTCCACGGAAGGAATGGAGTTCGAAGATCGCGACGAGAATCCTTCAAAACCTCCTGAATCTAAAGATTTATCAGGCTTTCACATCTCTAGCCAGCAAATCCCAGATTTAATTACACTTTCACTGTTGCCCAGAAGTCAGTGGCAGAGCTTGGTCAATTTGGACATAATAAAGGTATGGTCTTATTCTACTTGATTTCCTCCATTGCACACAGACAAAAAAGAAAATTTATGTACTAATGCCTTTTTTTGTTCATGAATTTTCAACGTCCAGGCCCGTAATAAACCAATCGAACCTCCAAAGAAACCCGAAAAGGCTCCTTTCTTCCTGCCATCTCTTCCTTCTCTCTCTGGAGAAATACTATTTAAGCCTTCTGAGTCAGCAAACACAGAGAGAGCAGAAAAGGGAGTTGATAATGAAGAACACAAAAAATCGGATATAACATCGTCTCAATTCTTGCAGATTCTTGAATCTTCTTCTGAAGTACAGAACTGTAAGTTAGCACAGTGTTTGGATTTCTTTGAGATTTTTTATGCTTTAGCTGTAAACGTGAAGCATTTCTGAAATAATATTATTCCTTTATATTTCAGTCTCAGCCTTTACTGATTACATAAAGGGTTTATCTCCATCAACATTGGATTTGGAACTTCGCATGCTTCAAATTATAGACGACGATGATCGTCAAGAACCTGAAAAGAGACCTGAACTTATTTCAATTGAATTGCTTCTTGATTATTTCATACACGAAATTACTTGCCGCAACAACTTCGAGTTCATCCAAGCCTTTATCAGATTGTTCCTGAAGGTATGGCTTTATCAAAGGATTTCTCAGATTATGACTTCGAACTTCTCTAGTTAAAGAACGGATGGAAGGTTTTGTTAATGAAAAATGCTTCTACTAAATGACTGCATATTCCTTTTGGCTTAGATACACGGCGAAACGATTCGTTGCCAGTTGACATTGCAGGAGAAGGCAAGGAAACTCCTGGATATTCAGAGCTCAGTATGGCAAGGTTTGGATAAAATATTCCAATCCTCTAGATGTATGGTTACTTTCCTTAGCAACTCACAGTTTTAGGTGTTGTGACTTAGTTGGTTCATCGTAGAATCATGAAAGATCATATTATTTATTGCTGTTGTAGATTAGTTTTTTTGGGGGGGAGTTCATCATAGTGGCTTAAATTAGAGAGAGGGATGTTTGTTTTGGCTTAATATTTACTTCCAACTTAGATGATGAGTTAATTAGTGGCTGAGTATTAGGTGTAAATTGTATAACATGATCCAATTTTGTCCAACATTACTGGGTATCATTATAATTCTTTTTTCCTTTGAGAATACAAACTTTGCAGCCAAGTGGCATTTCTCTTAGGGTAAGTTTTATGCCAAAATCTGTCATTTTTCACGCTTTTATAAGAAATGTTTTGTTCTTCTCTAACTGATGTGAGATTGTACAATCCATCCCCTTTTGAGGTCCATCTTTCTTGCTGACACTTGTTCTCCTCTCTAATCAATGTGAGATTTTACAACTCTCGTGCTAGTAAAATATAGACATCGAAGTCAAAATAATACTAAACAAACATCTAGCGAAATGTTAATATTTTGAATATTTTCAAAATATTTGAATACTTTGAAGCTTCAAAATATGGCAACTAATTAATACCAAAAAAATTATGGACACCATCTGCCCAAATATGCCATTAATAATAAGTGAAAATGTTTGTTGAAGTGGCAATCATGCCATAAATATAAAAAAGACAAAAAGGGAAGGGCCCATTTGTAATTATGATGATGAGAATAACAATTAACCACAACTTTATGGACCACCAATACAAATAATTATACTTTATTTAGGGTACAACCTGAAATAACTAAGAACTTTTGGGCATGACAGTCAATATCCAAAAGATGGAGGATCATCTTTGAAATAACTAAGAACTTTTGTGACCTCAAACTTTTTAACCTTATTCCATTCTTAATTATAACAAGATTTAACTTTAACCATAGATTTAAACTATAACGAAATTTAACTTTAATTATAGTTATGTTATGTTTTAGTGGTCTAAAACTCAGTAAACTAAGGTGCAAAATATTAGTTTGTTAGATATATCATATCTGAAATCTAGCATTAATCTCTCCTTTACTGATACTTTACTCGATACTCCATCTTAACAAATTAAGAGTATCTAATTCTTTTTGGGGAGACCCGTCTCGTTTCTTATTTTGGATGAGAGCAACCAGAAGAGAATCTTTTTCCATTTTAATTTTGGAGATGCGAACCAGAGCTTCAATCTTCATTCTCGAACCTCGCTCTAATTCTGTTCACATTCTTGCCCTAGATTCTGCATCGATTATTGTTTCGTACTTATGTACCTATATAAAAAATAATTTTTAGTATTTATTTATTGAAGTGTTTAAATTAAAGTGAGATCTAATATTTTTTTTTTTATTAGAAAATGAAAATTTTAAACATTTAAATAAAAAGTTTCTGATAAATAATTAAAATAAGCAACTTTTTCCAATTATTGAAATTTTTATTTTTAATAAAGTAAAAGGTTAGTTTAAAAATATTTATTTACTTATTTTTAAAATTTTATTAAAGTTTCAACCATTTAAAAAAGTTATAGAAGAATAAATATTAAAAAATATAATTATAAAGTTGAATAAAATCAAAATAAATATAATATTGTAAGCAATTTTTTAAAGAAAAATTTGTTAGATGAACACGACTTTCCACGCTAGTATGATATTGTCGACTTGGAGTATAAAACTCTCGGACTTTGCTTTGGGCTTCCCCCAAAGCCTTATATCAACAGAGAGAGCATTCTTTAATTATAAATGTATGATAATTTCTTAAATTAACGGATGTAAAGTGGGAGTTTCATTATCCAACAAAAGTAACTCGTTTGAATCTAAACTAAATTAAAAAAAAGAAATTAAATTCATAAAATTTTAATTTATTTGGATTAAAGTCATTATAAATTTTTAATTTTTATAAATTAATATCTGTAATTAGAAATAAAAGTAAAAATAAAAGGGAGGAGAGAAGAAAGTGAGAGTCCAGAAATAATTGCAGAGTTGAAGAGTATAATTATTTGTATTTGTCTCTGCTCCTAACCCACAGAGGAGAACAGAGAGGCCTCGAACTCCCTCTCTCTCTCTCTCTTCTCTCTCTCTTCTCTCTCTCTCCTCTCTTTGAAGCTTTTTTTTTTTTCTTGTTCTGCAACATTTCTTTCAAGTTTCAATTTAGTGGGGTTGAAGGAACTCCCGCTCTGCTGCTTGTTTCGCACTCATCGGGGATCTAATTTCAATAAGATTTTTCCACCTCTGTTCTAATTCTTCCAATTTACTCCATTCCCAATGTTATCTTCACTTCATACCACTCGATTCGCAAACCAGACGGATTGAATCTAAATTTCGAGTCAGAAATGGAGAATTACATTGGAAAAAGGAAACCCACCATCGGCCTTTCGCTCTTCACCGCCTTCTCCGCTTCTTTCTCTTCTGATAAAGCGAAATCCCCTCGCGATTTCGAGAACGGCGTTGTTGGGTTGGGCATAGTTGCTGCCATGACTGATTCCCACAAATTTCATGAACCTTTTGTGTCTTCCAAAGCGGTTTCTCCTAGGTCCTGCTCGATTCCCATCGTTTCTTCTGCTAAACCAGCCGCTAATTTCAGAGGTGGCCTTAACCTAGAAAAGGAACAACACGAGGTTGTTGATGAACTTTCTGAAAGTTACACTTGCGTAACTTCACATTTTGGTAATCATGTGATTGAAAAGCGTGTTTTCTTTAACGGTGAGCTTGAAATGGTTAATGGCCGCTCTTCCAATATGGTGACATATGGGGTTTTTTCCACTTCCCCCATGAGTTTTGGTGTAGCGGAGAGAGGGATTTTTGCGGCTGAATTTTTAAGCTCTTGTCATCTCTGCTGCAAGCATCTTCATGGGCTTGACATCTTCATGTACAGGTAAATTTCAGTTCTGCTCCCTTTTCTCCCCTGTCTTGATTTTATTTGATCATCTTTTATTAGTTAATTTTTAGACAATTGTAGCATGAAAACTTAGAGGGAGCGAGAAATTCAAGCCCAGTTACTTAGATTCCTATAAATTGTTGAGTCATGGTGCCTTGGAATGGAATCTTATACTGTAGAATCGTGATATTCTTTGGTTTCTTTGATGTTGTCAAGTCATGATTGTTGCTGCCTTGGTTGATTAGTTCATGACATAGGTAGAATAGATGATTTTGCTTTCTCTGTGAAGTTTTGGATCTGTGGTTCATTGATTTGCTCATTCTATTCGTTTATGAGATGCCTTTTTAGGAGCTGTTAAGAAAGCATCTAGTACCACGTTGCCTAGTTTGGGATTTTTCTTACCTGTTTCCATCCTTAGGACGATTTTCTTTTCGAAGTGGAAATTTTTGTTGAATTACACAATTTGTTTTAGATTCGATAAGCGCTTGGATCAGATCCCTGTTGCCGATATTTGTCAGCATGATTCGAGTTTCTTTTTCCTAGATTGATATGATTGAGTTTGGTTACTGTCTCCCTTGTTAGGTTAGATGGGTTATTTTAAAACTGTGCTCTGTTCTCATGAGAAATAAAGTATATACCGGCTTTCCCTTTCGGGGCTCCCCTCAAGGGTTTTAAAACGTGTTTGCTAGGGAGAGGTTTCCACACCTTTATAAAGAATGTTTCGTTCTCCTCCCCAACCGATGTGAGATCTCACAATCCACCCCCTTCAGAGCCCAGTGTCCTTGCAGGCACTCGTTTTCCTCTCCAATCGATGTGGGATCTCCATATAGTCTCTTTTACGCTTCAATTCTAAGAGTTTGGCTTTTTATCTCCTTTATTAACGAGGCGTTTTAAGTTAGCTACAAATACAACAGCAGACAGCTATTATGCCCTTGTCTGGACATTATATTAATCTTTGAATGGTATATGACTTGATCATCGTGGGACATTAATATTTGACTCTTTCTTAAGCTACCTCTTCGATTATCGTCACTCGAATGGGTTGGCTTGATATCTGGACTGTTATGCTTTCCAATAATCATATAATTGCAGGCTTGTTATAGAGAAAGTATTCCTTATCTTCATGTTGTAATTGAGATATTTTTCAGCAGCTTGTTATTAAAAGCTTCTTGTCCTGTACTTTCATGTGGTTGAAATGAGATGAGATAACATGTGATTGGACATGAAACTTTAGCAAATTGGTTGGCTTTCATCCAAGATTCTCATGAACTTGGAATCTTCTTTTTCCCTTGAGAATGACTTTGCTGTTTTCATTCATGCAGAGGGGAAAAGGCATTTTGCAGTGTCGAGTGTCGCGACAAACACATCAGAGGCGACGATCGCAGGGAAAAATGTGGATCGAAAGCCATGAAAGACTACTCGGCGTTGCCCTGCTCCGTGGCTGGTCCCCCTGCCTTGGCTTCTGGTGTGGTTGCAGCTTAGGTATAAAAATGTATGAATTATGAGTAAAGGATACCAAATAAACTGTTGGTAGCAGAGTTTGTAAGAATGATTGTGTATGGGGAAAAGACTTGTTACAAATAAGATGGGTTTGTATGATAATTGTTTGGTTAATGGTATAAAAATGTATGAATTATGGGCAATATGATACAATATACTCTTAATTTTTATGGATAATATGTAACTTATGTTAGGTTTAATGATATCTCCGTCCAGTGAATGCTCGTTCGGTTGTCATACAAAATTGCAAGTCTTTCTCGATTCCTTATTTATTTTCATAGCAAATTTGAACCCGAAGCATAAAAGAAGCATTTTCAACGGGTTCTCGAAAAACTCACTTTGGGTTTAGGGATAATCAAGCTCGAACCGATGAGACTTCCGCCATGTCAAGGCGACACTCTACTCTTGAGTTATATCCCTTCCCTTGCCCCATTTCCAACCCCTTTATTTCCCCGACCTGTGAAAATTTTCATTTATTTTTATAAAAATTGATTTTTTCACCGATTTTTTTTTTTAATAGTATTTTAAAGATGTAGATAATATTTTATAAAGTATAATAAGTTGGAATTAAATATCGACCCATTCGTAGCTGACCTATAATTATATATATAAGTGGGACAAAAATATAATTTCCGTCCTTAATCTCATTTATCTACGAAAGAGAAATCTCTCTCGGATACCCTCGCTGTAAAAAATTAGAATCTAATTAGATTGTTGTGTGAGGATTCTATTCAATAATATTTCAGGTCAAACTTGACCCGACAAACCATTTAACCCGAATATCCGGTCATGTTTTATTGGGCCGGGTCTCCAGGTGGATCCAGCCCATTAAAATGGGCCCCACTTGGCTGCCCACAGTTTTTCGATTTGTCGGCTCAACAACCCATTCAATTCTAAACTATAAAGTAAACGACCCTGTCGTTCAATTAAATTAATTATATATAAACGTCCTAATTGATTTTTAAATAAACTTTTTAAAGTTAGTAAATCTTCATTAAATATCAAAACTTTAAATCTTCATTATAATAAGCTTTTTATATGTTGCAAATAACTGATTTATTTTTTCATATTTTATGTTGATGTAAATGATATATTTATATTTTCGTGATAATAATTAATTAGTAATATATTTATATTCGACTAAATATCTCACCTCAAAATAAAATATAAATATTTTATCAAAATTTAAGAATTTATAAAGCTTTAAACTACAAAAATGAGTAGCACTTGCAATGATTGAAAAAAAAAAAAAAAAAAAAAAACCTTTAGTGTTCTTCTATTTTTAAAGTTAAATAAATAAATAAAAAAATTAATTTTTTATACAAAAATGTCGATATATGAATTTTATAATTGGATTATCCCCAAAAAGCATTTTCCTCTACACCCTTTGGCTGCTAAATTAAAAAAAGAATCTAATTCTCAATTATAATTTTATTGATTGTCTACCAACAATGATGGATCAGTTACCATTTCATTTTCTTTTTTTATTTTTTATTATTTGATTGTATATCCGTAAATGGTGTATATTACATCCGATAACCCATCCTCTTCGATTTACTTGTTCGTTTCTTCAATTGTGAACTAATTCAATTTTTCTCATATCTATAAACCTACGTTCCATATATATATATATAAGGGTCTGGAAATCTCTCCATAGAAGCATATGGAAGCATAGAAGCACGTACGTGGAGGGAGGAGAGGAGAGAGCCGAAAATGGTCAAAATTGGGACAAACATGGCTGCTTGGGTTGAGAATGGCGGCTTCACCAACCACCAACCATCACCAAAACCCACCTTTTAGTTTTCACTTATAATAATAATACAGAAGCACACAGATTTGGTTCCTACCTCCCAACAAACCACATCTATATAAACCATTTCCCCCTCTTAACATCTCTCAACCCACTCTCTCTCTCTCTAGACATGGCTTCCACTGCCCTCCTTTCTCTCTCTACAATGCTCCTTGTTTCTCTTGTTACCAAGTTCATATTCCCCATGTCTCCAATTGCTTTTGGAGTCACCATCTTCCTTGCTCCTCTTCTTACTTACATCATCTCTTCCATCGCCTTCTCCTCCAACCTTCCTCCTGGCCCTCTCTCCCTTCCCATCTTTGGCAATTGGCTCCAAGTTGGCAACGACCTCAACCACCGCCTTCTCGCTTCCTTGTGCAACACATTCGGCTCCATATTCCTCTTGAAGCTCGGCTCCAAGAACCTGGTTGTTGTGTCGGATGCCGAGCTTGCTAGCCAAGTTCTCCACGCTCAGGGCGTTGAGTTTGGCTCTCGTCCTCGAAACGTCGTGTTCGATATCTTCACTGGAAATGGTCAGGATATGGTGTTTACCGTTTATGGAGACCATTGGCGTAAGATGCGTAGAATCATGACGTTGCCGTTCTTCACGAACAAGGTGGTGCATAACTATAGTGGCATGTGGGAGGATGAGATGGACTCTGTGGTTCGTGATTTAAGGAGTAACAAGAAGTTTCAATCCGAGGGGATAGTTATCAGGAAGCGTTTGCAGTTGATGTTGTACAATATCATGTATAGAATGATGTTTGATGCAAAGTTCGAGTCCCAGGACGATCCTTTGTTCATTGAAGCGACTCGATTCAACTCGGAAAGGAGTCGATTGGCGCAGAGCTTTGAGTACAACTATGGAGATTTCATTCCTTTGCTTAGACCCTTCTTGCGAGGCTATTTGAACAAGTGCAGGGATTTGCAGGGTAGGAGGTTGGACTTTTTCAACAAAAACTACGTCGAGAAGCGAAGGTAATAAAAAATTCATTGGATTAATTATGTACAGTTGAGAATTGTTGGGAGTGAGTCGGAAATGATCATGGGTTATATAAGCAAAGGAATCCATCTCCATTGGTATGAGGCATTTTGAGGAACCCCAAGGAAAAGTCACGAGAGCTTATGCTCAAAGTGGACAATATCATACTATAGAATTTTTTTCATTTCAAAGTCAATTGTATTTATCTAATGTGATTAAATTGTCGAATTTTAACAGGAAGATAATGGCGGCCAATGGAGATAAGCACAAGATAAGTTGCGCCATGGATCATATCATAGACGCTGAGTTGAAAGGTGAGATAAGTGAAGAGAACGTGATTTACATCGTAGAGAACATCAACGTGGCAGCGATAGAAACGACATTGTGGTCGATGGAATGGGCAATAGCGGAGTTGGTGAATCATCCAGACATCCAACACAAGATTCGGGAGGAGCTAAAGAATGTCCTAAAGGGAAAGGAAGTGAGTGAATCCAACCTTCATGAACTGCCATACTTACAAGCAACGGTGAAAGAGACGCTGCGGTTGCACACTCCAATACCGTTGTTGCCTTTCTTCGTGTGCCACATATGAACTTGGAAGAGGCGAAACTCGGAGGGTACACCATCCCAAAGGAGTCGAAGGTGGTGGTGAATGCATGGTGGCTGGCAAACAACCCCGAGTGGTGGAAGAATCCAGAAGAGTTCAGGCCAGAGAGGTTCTTTGAGGAAGAAAGTGGGACGGAAGCTGTTGCTGCAGGGAAGGTGGATTATCGGTTCTTACCATTTGGAGTTGGAAGGAGGAGTTGCCCTGGAATTGTGTTGGCAATGCCAATCTTAGGGCTCATCGTTGCCAAATTGGTATCCAAGTTCGAAATGAAGCCTCCAAGTGGGATGGAAAAGATCGATGTGACCGAGAAAGGAGGTCAATTCAGCTTGCACATTGCCAACCACTCCACACTTCTTTTTAACCCCATAATGGCTTAATTTTTGTCTTCTTTCGATTTGATTTCATAAGTTTTTAATCTCATTTTCAAATCAAAATGAAACTAAATACAATTTTATTCTTATTAAAATAGCTAAATACTCTACTTTGTACTATCTTTGTACTATCTTTGTCTCGAATAAAGATATGGTTCAAAAACCAACCTAATGAGCCAAAGTGAAAAATATCTACTAATGCCGACCTTGGGCTTTTACAAATAATATTAGAGCCAGACACCAAGCGATGTGTCAGCGAGGATGCTGGACCCCAAGAGGGTTGGATTGTGAGATCCTACCTCGGATGGAAAAGGGAAGAAAGCATTCTTTAGAAGAGTGAAAACCTCTCCCTAATAGACGCGTTTTAAAATCGTGAGTTGACAATTCATAAAAGGCCAAAGCGAATAATTTTCTACTAGCTGTGAACTTCAAATGGATCAACAAAATCTTCGCCACATAAATTTGATTATGGGCATATTCTCTTTCTTTTCCCTCCCACTATAAATTCAAATTCTCTACCTATTTCGCTGTTCTAAACTCGTACAGTATATTAACTTTCCTTTAGTTGCTAACTTACCATATAACATTGAAGAAGAATAAAAAAAAAACACATTAGAAATTGATGAAATTAATTAATGTAATTTTTGAATGTTTGGGACGGTAAAAAGAGGATAGATGAAAATAATAATAATAATAATAATAATAGCAATTTTTTTTAAAAAAAAAGAGTACCGTTCATTTCATAGAATTGTCGCTCGACGAAGCTCCTCGTTATTCACTCACTGCGAGAAGGCAGAGCTGAAGTCGCCATGGTTTTGGCGATTAAGGTTTCTTTTCTTCTTCTCCTAACATTACTTGCGTCATTCGCGAACTATGGACTTCCGCTTTACGAAGATCAAGTTGGACTCATGGATTGGTGAATTGCCCTCTCTTGAGCTCTCATTCGTTACTTGTTCTTGGTTGTATAGGAAATTTGTGGAAAAGTTTAGATTCGACAATTTCTCATCCCACGCAAGAATGCCTCATGCTTGACCTGCTAGATTTGTTGATTTGTTTGTTTTCATTACGTATTTGTAAATTTCTTAGAGCAGGCTCCTCATTTGGATTCGCTTGTTGATTTCTGCTTTTCTTCGAAATTTTCCATCAGCATCTAGTTTGCGGCTTATTGGTTCTATCGTGGCTCTAATACTACGCGCGATGAACTTGGAATGTCTCTTATCGATTTCAGATTCTCATGCACCTTCTTTCACTTTAGCTTTTAGTTGAATTTTAATAGCTTTTAACTATTCATCCATTCAAATTGTTAAAAGTTATAGAAGTGATCTCTCGATTGCAGGCGTCAGCAGTAATTAGGGGAAGTGAAGCATGCGTTGTTCCGTTCTTCGAAATCAGGACAAAAGCGTGTAGTAGTATCCACAGAAGAGAATGTAGTTGCATCACTTGATCTTCGGCATGACGAGATTTGTGAGCTCAACATTCCTTTAGCATTTGTTTTCTTACTGGGTTTACCAATAACTAAATGACTTTGGAAGTTGAATTGAAATTCTTGACTCTGTAGGCCGTGAATGAACTTTTTCCTATCAAATAGGTATTCCATGTTTTTCCTCTACAAAAAAGTTGGAAAAAACTGTTTAATCCCCTCGGGATAATGAGCAAAGGAAATCGTTCTGTCAATGAATGTTCATGTTATAGCCCATAGTATTTAGGAGGATGAGAATCAATTACGTATCATATAAGTCATGATGTGAAGTTTTTACATATGAACAGGAGCTACCCATAACAAGAAAAACTTACCTAAAAAGAAAATTAACACAATGAACATTCATTTTTCTTACCAAGATTTTGATAATCAAATTATTTGAAATGATCCATGTACTATTAAGGCTGTAGAAAGAGTACAATGATGCTTCTGGATATTAAATGATCAATGGATATTGACTAGATACTGGTGGCCTTCATTATGAAAATGATTCATTTGACTTTTTATTTGAAATCTTACTTTCTAATTGTTTTTGTGCAGTTTGGAGACATGTCCTTGGCCCAAATGATTCCATTGATGGAATTGAGTTCGTTCTTAGAAATTGTAATGCTCTCAGGCATGCGCGCGCGCACACATTATCTATAGAATGTTGCTCCAGGTCCCCTTTTCTGCCACTATGAACCTTTATTTGAATTGCTTATTGTGTGCAAAGGAAATACCTCTGAGTTTTATGAGAAGTATTTGAACATGCTGATTCACTGCATGCTACCTCTACTTTTACCATTTATTTGTCTGCTTTAATTTTTAATTCTTTCAGTTTCTGTGTTCCACGCTAGTGACAATCAGCCCATGTAGATTTCTTGTGTTTCAAATGTAGTTTTCCCCCACTAAAAAAGTAATTGTTTCATGTCAACTTATGACTTCTTAGCTAACCTGCATTTGTAGATCTTAAATCGTACCCTCATTTCATCTGTACCTATCCTGGATTCTAGTGTTCCCTGTAGTGTATGAATTTTCCTTGCACCGTTCCACCTAACTTCTGCCTCAAGGGGTGGAGTGAGTGAGAAAATAGATTAAACTTGGAACCCTTTTATCACAACATGAGTTTTTTTTTTTTTTTTTTTTTTTTTCTTTGAAATGGTACTCTTTGATGGTTGTTGACCCCATTGTTGCCCAATTGCACAAATGTGAAGTATATTTAGTTCTTTCTATCTGTTGTCACTAATAAATACCAATTAAGCTCACCTTTGGTTGTTTATATTTGTTAAAACACCAATGAAGCATTACAATTCAATTTTTAGTATTAGTATGTCAGTTAAACTAATTATATAATTTCAGATGTTGTTTCTCTTTCAACCGAGGGGAATTCTCTAAGAGCGTGCAACCTTCCTGATGGTCAGATGGTGTGGGAATCTTTTCTTCAGGGCAGCAATCCATCAAAAGTCACTTCTATTGGTTCCAGTAAGTGGATATCACCTAAGGATTTGATTTTTTTATTTGCAGCTTCTAGTTTGTATGCATTATTTCTCTTCCCTATTTAACAGAGTGATGTATTTTCTGAATCTGGTTCCTTTCATCAAAGTATCTCTAGTGGATCAACTGGTGCTAAATTAAGTTCTTCTACGCTTAGTTTCAGGGAGTCAGCGTGCAAAGCTGCCTTAGTTCAGCATGAGGGAAGTCATATGCATCTCAGTGTAAAGCTTATTGATGACTGGAGCAGTAATTTTATTGAGAAAAATATATTAATTGATGACCAAAGAGGATCCGTACAGATGGTTTTTCTAAACTCTTACATTCGGACAGATAGGTCTCATGGTTTCAGGGCTCTGATTGTCATGGAAGACCATTCCCTGTTGTTAGTACAACAAGGTGAAATTGTGTGGAGTAGGGAAGATGGCCTTGCTTCTATCATATATGTAGTGACATCTGAACTGCCTGTTGAAAACAAAGGCGTTTTTACAGCAAAAGTGGAGAACAATCTCGTGGAATGGCTACAGGTATGCAAACTCTTTCAAAACTTTATGAGTTAAATTATGTAAAAGTGATAATGTCTCTAATATTAAAAATCATTATTACATACATTTTCAGCCTACTATTTGGTGACGTTTACATGGTAATCTCTAGTTTGAATGTATTATTATTATTATTATTATTATTATGCTCTGGTCAGTCGTTTAAAAATGAAATACTATACTGGTATCTCTTTAAATATTTCCTATCTGACAAGATGCCTTGACATAAGTGAGAACGAATTCGAGGGACGAAAGCAAGTTAATTTGGAGTTAGATAGAACTTCGGCTAAGACCATCCAAGTAAGTGGTTTTACTATCGGCATAGTTATATTTAATGTTGACATGTGCCCCGTGGTTCTGCATGTGTCATATATATTGATATGTGTGAATTATTTGTGGATCAATATACTTATGATATGTTATGTATATGTTATAATATGTGAATTGCATGATAATATTTACGGTATGATGTGTTCAATGATATGTTTGAGATAGGATACGAGAAGGATGCACTAAACGTAATGTAACGATAGGAGTAAGATATGTTTCATAGAACGTTAAGGTTAGGGTTCATATCGAAATGCTATAGATATGAGAGATTGATAAAAACGATATGGTCACGATCGATTGATAAAAGAATACGATTAGGTTATGGGTAGAAAGGGATAAGATTATGATAGATTGATAAAACGATAGTATTAAGATATGCCCCTGTAACGATATGACTAAGATACGTTCATGTAATGATATGACTAAGCTACGTTGTTCATGTAACGATATGACTGTGATATGTATGAAAACGTTAAGGCTATGTTAAGTTAGGGAACGACATGACCACGAAGTGTTTACGATATGATATGATTATGATACGACATGTGAATGACTTGTACATACATACATACATATATATTAGATTAACGAGGACAGTTTCTGGTAAAGTTAGACAAAATGGTGTTACTGAAAGAATGAACGAGCACAGAATATGAGGGTTCTTATGGTTTGCCAAAGATATTATGGACTGATGCTGTAAATACAACAACCTACTTGATCAGTAGAGGGTCGTCATTGCCTTGGAGTTTAAGTTGCCAGAAGATATATGAACAAAAAAAGAACTCAAGTACTCTCACCTGAGAACTTTTGGCTGCATTGCATATGTTTATGTTGATCCAAAAAAGAGTGACAAGCTTGACGTTGAGGCTGCGAAATGATACTTCACCATTTATGATTCTGACATGTTAGGGTACAAGTTTTGGGATGACGAGAATAGAAAAATTTTGAGACATTGTGACGTGACTTTTAATGAAAATGTTCTGTATAAGAACAAAGAGAGAAATGTTTTGGGACAACGAAACAAGTGAGAGTTGAGGTTGAGTTGGGAATAATTCACATAGTGATGTTGTAGCATATATTCCAGAAACTTTTGATACTATTGTTGAGGAACTAGAGGTAGAGCAAGTGACACTTGAGTAGATGTTGAGAAGATCATCCTAGACTATCTAACTACCAGATAGGTACGTACCTTCACTACATTATCTGTTGATGATGGATGAAGGGGAACCAGAGCCCTTTGATGATGTCCTACAGTTGGAGGATACAACCAAGTGGGAGCAAGCCGATGATGAGATGAGTTTGATGTCTAGGCTTCAAAATGGTGTTTCTCTTTCATCAACTAAGGCTAAGTATATGACAATAGTTGAATCTGGAGAGAAGATGATATGAATGACAAGCTATCTAGAAGAATTAGGCAAGAAGTGCCGCAAAAAGTTTCTTCATATAGATAGTTAGAGGTGTCATATAATTGGTGAAGAATCCGGTCTATCATTCAAAGACAAAATACATCAGAAGACGATACCATTTTACTCGGTTATCAAATTATTTGGATTTAGTTCAAATATATGAAACTTTTATAAACTAAATTAGTTCTTCAATTTTTCTAAAACTAGTTTGACCGAGTAAATGCAGTATCACCAAGATCAAATACGAACCCACCCATTCATCCAATAGGGAAGGGAGGAGCTTATGTATTTGCATGACCCCTATAGATTTGACTCTATCTACACTCGGAGTCAATCCCCTATCGGTCTTGCCACCACACCGATCCAAACTATCCCTTTTTCATTCATAAATTGCAATACCATAGTTTTAAGCGGATATTCCCAATTCTAGTTTAATAGTACATCCCAATGGAAGGCGACCAGTCAAAGCATTATGATCAAAGAAGTCATATAACCAACTAATCATGTACAAGAAAAAAAGCAGTGCATCACTGATTGACATATATAAATGACATATATAAATAATGGAAGTAGAAAGTAAGAAGCACGTGGAGGGAGGGGAGAGAGCCGAAAATGGTCAAAATTGGGACAAACATGGCTGCTTGGGTTGAGAATGGCGGCTTCACCAACCACCAACCATCACCAACGCCAAGCTTTGACCCCTCACCAAAACCCACCTTTTAGTTTTCACTTATAATAATAATACAGAAGCACACAGATTTGGTTCCTACCTCCCAACAAACCACATCTATATAAACCATTTCCCCCTCTTAACATCTCTCAACCCACTCTCTCTCTCTCTAGACATGGCTTCCACTGCCCTCCTTTCTCTCTCTACAATGCTCCTTGTTTCTCTTGTTACCAAGTTCATATTCCCCATGTCTCCAATTGCTTTTGGAGTCACCATCTTCCTTGCTCCTCTTCTTACTTACATCATCTCTTCCATCGCCTTCTCCTCCAACCTTCCTCCTGGCCCTCTCTCCCTTCCCATCTTTGGCAATTGGCTCCAAGTTGGCAACGACCTCAACCACCGCCTTCTCGCTTCCTTGTGCAACACATTCGGCTCCATATTCCTCTTGAAGCTCGGCTCCAAGAACCTGGTTGTCGTGTCGGATGCCGAGCTTGCTAGCCAAGTTCTCCACGCTCAGGGCGTTGAGTTTGGCTCTCGTCCTCGAAACGTCGTGTTCGATATCTTCACTGGAAATGGTCAGGATATGGTGTTTACCGTTTATGGAGACCATTGGCGTAAGATGCGTAGAATCATGACGTTGCCGTTCTTCACGAACAAGGTGGTGCATAACTATAGTGGCATGTGGGAGGATGAGATGGACTCTGTGGTTCGTGATTTAAGGAGTAACAAGAAGTTTCAATCCGAGGGGATAGTTATCAGGAAGCGTTTGCAGTTGATGTTGTACAATATCATGTATAGAATGATGTTTGATGCAAAGTTCGAGTCCCAGGACGATCCTTTGTTCATTGAAGCGACTCGATTCAACTCGGAAAGGAGTCGATTGGCGCAGAGCTTTGAGTACAACTATGGAGATTTCATTCCTTTGCTTAGACCCTTCTTGCGAGGCTATTTGAACAAGTGCAGGGATTTGCAGGGTAGGAGGTTGGACTTTTTCAACAAAAACTACGTCGAGAAGCGAAGGTAATAAAAAATTCATTGGATTAATTATGTACAGTTGAGAATTGTTGGGAGTGAGTCGGAAATGATCATGGGTTTATAAGCAAAGGAATCCATCTCCATTGGTATGAGGCATTTTGAGGAACCCCAAGGAAAAGTCACGAGAGCTTATGCTCAAAGTGGACAATATCATACTATAGAATTTTTTTCATTTCAAAGTCAATTGTATTTATCTAATGTGATTAAATTGTCGAATTTTAACAGGAAGATAATGGCGGCCAATGGAGATAAGCACAAGATAAGTTGCGCCATGGATCATATCATAGACGCTGAGTTGAAAGGTGAGATAAGTGAAGAGAACGTGATTTACATCGTAGAGAACATCAACGTGGCAGCGATAGAAACGACATTGTGGTCGATGGAATGGGCAATAGCGGAGTTGGTGAATCATCCAGACATCCAACACAAGATTCGGGAGGAGCTAAAGAATGTCCTAAAGGGAAAGGAAGTGAGTGAATCCAACCTTCATGAACTGCCATACTTACAAGCAACGGTGAAAGAGACGCTGCGGTTGCACACTCCAATACCGTTGTTGGTGCCACATATGAACTTGGAAGAGGCGAAACTCGGAGGGTACACCATCCCAAAGGAGTCGAAGGTGGTGGTGAATGCATGGTGGCTGGCAAACAACCCCGAGTGGTGGAAGAATCCAGAAGAGTTCAGGCCAGAGAGGTTCTTTGAGGAAGAAAGTGGGACGGAAGCTGTTGCTGCAGGGAAGGTGGATTATCGGTTCTTACCATTTGGAGTTGGAAGGAGGAGTTGCCCTGGAATTGTGTTGGCAATGCCAATCTTAGGGCTCATCGTTGCCAAATTGGTATCCAAGTTCGAAATGAAGCCTCCAAGTGGGATGGAAAAGATCGATGTGACCGAGAAAGGAGGTCAATTCAGCTTGCACATTGCCAACCACTCCACACTTCTTTTTAACCCCATAATGGCTTAATTTTTGTCTTCTTTCGATTTGATTTCATAAGTTTTTAATCTCATTTTCAAATCAAAATGAAACTAAATACAATTTTATTCTTATTAAAATAGCTAAATACTCTACTTTGTACTATCTTTGTACTATCTTTGTCTCGAATAAAGATATGGTTCAAAAACCAACCTAATGAGCCAAAGTGAAAAATATCTACTAATGCCGACCTTGGGCTTTTACAAATAATATTAGAGCCAGACACCAAGCGATGTGTCAGCGAGGATGCTGGACCCCAAGAGGGTTGGATTGTGAGATCCTACCTCGGATGGAAAAGGGAAGAAAGCATTCTTTAGAAGAGTGAAAACCTCTCCCTAATAGACGCGTTTTAAAATCGTGAGTTGACAATTCATAAAAGGCCAAAGCGAATAATTTTCTACTAGCTGTGAACTTCAAATGGATCAACAAAATCTTCGCCACATAAATTTGATTATGGGCATATTCTCTTTCTTTTCCCTCCCACTATAAATTCAAATTCTCTACCTATTTCGCTGTTCTAAACTCGTACAGTATATTAACTTTCCTTTAGTTGCTAACTTACCATATAACATTGAAGAAGAATAAAAAAAAAAACACATTAGAAATTGATGAAATTAATTAATGTAATTTTTGAATGTTTGGGACGGTAAAAAGAGGATAGATGAAAATAATAATAATAATAATAATAATAGCAATTTTTTTTTTAAAAAAAAAGAGTACCGTTCATTTCATAGAATTGTCGCTCGACGAAGCTCCTCGTTATTCACTCACTGCGAGAAGGCAGAGCTGAAGTCGCCATGGTTTTGGCGATTAAGGTTTCTTTTCTTCTTCTCCTAACATTACTTGCGTCATTCGCGAACTATGGACTTCCGCTTTACGAAGATCAAGTTGGACTCATGGATTGGTGAATTGCCCTCTCTTGAGCTCTCATTCGTTACTTGTTCTTGGTTGTATAGGAAATTTGTGGAAAAGTTTAGATTCGACAATTTCTCATCCCACGCAAGAATGCCTCATGCTTGACCTGCTAGATTTGTTGATTTGTTTGTTTTCATTACGTATTTGTAAATTTCTTAGAGCAGGCTCCTCATTTGGATTCGCTTGTTGATTTCTGCTTTTCTTCGAAATTTTCCATCAGCATCTAGTTTGCGGCTTATTGGTTCTATCGTGGCTCTAATACTACGCGCGATGAACTTGGAATGTCTCTTATCGATTTCAGATTCTCATGCACCTTCTTTCACTTTAGCTTTTAGTTGAATTTTAATAGCTTTTAACTATTCATCCATTCAAATTGTTAAAAGTTATAGAAGTGATCTCTCGATTGCAGGCGTCAGCAGTAATTAGGGGAAGTGAAGCATGCGTTGTTCCGTTCTTCGAAATCAGGACAAAAGCGTGTAGTAGTATCCACAGAAGAGAATGTAGTTGCATCACTTGATCTTCGGCATGACGAGATTTGTGAGCTCAACATTCCTTTAGCATTTGTTTTCTTACTGGGTTTACCAATAACTAAATGACTTTGGAAGTTGAATTGAAATTCTTGACTCTGTAGGCCGTGAATGAACTTTTTCCTATCAAATAGGTATTCCATGTTTTTCCTCTACAAAAAAGTTGGAAAAAACTGTTTAATCCCCTCGGGATAATGAGCAAAGGAAATCGTTCTGTCAATGAATGTTCATGTTATAGCCCATAGTATTTAGGAGGATGAGAATCAATTACGTATCATATAAGTCATGATGTGAAGTTTTTACATATGAACAGGAGCTACCCATAACAAGAAAAACTTACCTAAAAAGAAAATTAACACAATGAACATTCATTTTTCTTACCAAGATTTTGATAATCAAATTATTTGAAATGATCCATGTACTATTAAGGCTGTAGAAAGAGTACAATGATGCTTCTGGATATTAAATGATCAATGGATATTGACTAGATACTGGTGGCCTTCATTATGAAAATGATTCATTTGACTTTTTATTTGAAATCTTACTTTCTAATTGTTTTTGTGCAGTTTGGAGACATGTCCTTGGCCCAAATGATTCCATTGATGGAATTGAGTTCGTTCTTAGAAATTGTAATGCTCTCAGGCATGCGCGCGCGCACACATTATCTATAGAATGTTGCTCCAGGTCCCCTTTTCTGCCACTATGAACCTTTATTTGAATTGCTTATTGTGTGCAAAGGAAATACCTCTGAGTTTTATGAGAAGTATTTGAACATGCTGATTCACTGCATGCTACCTCTACTTTTACCATTTATTTGTCTGCTTTAATTTTTAATTCTTTCAGTTTCTGTGTTCCACGCTAGTGACAATCAGCCCATGTAGATTTCTTGTGTTTCAAATGTAGTTTTCCCCCACTAAAAAAGTAATTGTTTCATGTCAACTTATGACTTCTTAGCTAACCTGCATTTGTAGATCTTAAATCGTACCCTCATTTCATCTGTACCTATCCTGGATTCTAGTGTTCCCTGTAGTGTATGAATTTTCCTTGCACCGTTCCACCTAACTTCTGCCTCAAGGGGTGGAGTGAGTGAGAAAATAGATTAAACTTGGAACCCTTTTATCACAACATGAGTTCTTTTTTTTTTTTTTTTTTTTTTTTTTTTCTTTGAAATGGTACTCTTTGATGGTTGTTGACCCCATTGTTGCCCAATTGCACAAATGTGAAGTATATTTAGTTCTTTCTATCTGTTGTCACTAATAAATACCAATTAAGCTCACCTTTGGTTGTTTATATTTGTTAAAACACCAATGAAGCATTACAATTCAATTTTTAGTATTAGTATGTCAGTTAAACTAATTATATAATTTCAGATGTTGTTTCTCTTTCAACCGAGGGGAATTCTCTAAGAGCGTGCAACCTTCCTGATGGTCAGATGGTGTGGGAATCTTTTCTTCAGGGCAGCAATCCATCAAAAGTCACTTCTATTGGTTCCAGTAAGTGGATATCACCTAAGGATTTGATTTTTTTATTTGCAGCTTCTAGTTTGTATGCATTATTTCTCTTCCCTATTTAACAGAGTGATGTATTTTCTGAATCTGGTTCCTTTCATCAAAGTATCTCTAGTGGATCAACTGGTGCTAAATTAAGTTCTTCTACGCTTAGTTTCAGGGAGTCAGCGTGCAAAGCTGCCTTAGTTCAGCATGAGGGAAGTCATATGCATCTCAGTGTAAAGCTTATTGATGACTGGAGCAGTAATTTTATTGAGAAAAATATATTAATTGATGACCAAAGAGGATCCGTACAGATGGTTTTTCTAAACTCTTACATTCGGACAGATAGGTCTCATGGTTTCAGGGCTCTGATTGTCATGGAAGACCATTCCCTGTTGTTAGTACAACAAGGTGAAATTGTGTGGAGTAGGGAAGATGGCCTTGCTTCTATCATATATGTAGTGACATCTGAACTGCCTGTTGAAAACAAAGGCGTTTTTACAGCAAAAGTGGAGAACAATCTCGTGGAATGGCTACAGGTATGCAAACTCTTTCAAAACTTTATGAGTTAAATTATGTAAAAGTGATAATGTCTCTAATATTAAAAATCATTATTACATACATTTTCAGCCTACTATTTGGTGACGTTTACATGGTAATCTCTAGTTTGAATGTATTATTATTATTATTATTATTATTATGCTCTGGTCAGTCGTTTAAAAATGAAATACTATACTGGTATCTCTTTAAATATTTCCTATCTGACAAGATGCCTTGACATAAGTGAGAACGAATTCGAGGGACGAAAGCAAGTTAATTTGGAGTTAGATAGAACTTCGGCTAAGACCATCCAAGTAAGTGGTTTTACTATCGGCATAGTTATATTTAATGTTGACATGTGCCCCGTGGTTCTGCATGTGTCATATATATTGATATGTGTGAATTATTTGTGGATCAATATACTTATGATATGTTATGTATATGTTATAATATGTGAATTGCATGATAATATTTACGGTATGATGTGTTCAATGATATGTTTGAGATAGGATACGAGAAGGATGCACTAAACGTAATGTAACGATAGGAGTAAGATATGTTCATAGAACGTTAAGGTTAGGGTTCATATCGAAATGCTATAGATATGAGAGATTGATAAAAACGATATGGTCACGATCGATTGATAAAAGAATACGATTAGGTTATGGGTAGAAAGGGATAAGATTATGATAGATTGATAAAACGATAGTATTAAGATATGCCCCTGTAACGATATGACTAAGATACGTTCATGTAATGATATGACTAAGCTACGTTGTTCATGTAACGATATGACTGTGATATGTATGAAAACGTTAAGGCTATGTTAAGTTAGGGAACGACATGACCACGAAGTGTTTACGATATGATATGATTATGATACGACATGTGAATGACTTGTACATACATACATACATATATATTAGATTAACGAGGACAGTTTCTGGTAAAGTTAGACAAAATGGTGTTACTGAAAGAATGAACGAGCACAGAATATGAGGGTTCTTATGGTTTGCCAAAGATATTATGGACTGATGCTGTAAATACAACAACCTACTTGATCAGTAGAGGGTCGTCATTGCCTTGGAGTTTAAGTTGCCAGAAGATATATGAACAAAAAAAGAACTCAAGTACTCTCACCTGAGAACTTTTGGCTGCATTGCATATGTTTATGTTGATCCAAAAAAGAGTGACAAGCTTGACGTTGAGGCTGCGAAATGATACTTCACCATTTATGATTCTGACATGTTAGGGTACAAGTTTTGGGATGACGAGAATAGAAAAATTTTGAGACATTGTGACGTGACTTTTAATGAAAATGTTCTGTATAAGAACAAAGAGAGAAATGTTTTGGGACAACGAAACAAGTGAGAGTTGAGGTTGAGTTGGGAATAATTCACATAGTGATGTTGTAGCATATATTCCAGAAACTTTTGATACTATTGTTGAGGAACTAGAGGTAGAGCAAGTGACACTTGAGTAGATGTTGAGAAGATCATCCTAGACTATCTAACTACCAGATAGGTACGTACCTTCACTACATTATCTGTTGATGATGGATGAAGGGGAACCAGAG
This sequence comes from Cucurbita argyrosperma subsp. sororia, assembly GCA_018691285.1. NCBI lineage: Eukaryota > Viridiplantae > Streptophyta > Magnoliopsida > Cucurbitales > Cucurbitaceae > Cucurbita > Cucurbita argyrosperma. The sequence goes on along the minus strand of CM031885.1, from coordinate 4,272,049 downwards.
CCCTTTGATGATGTCCTACAGTTGGAGGATACAACCAAGTGGGAGCAAGCCGATGATGAGATGAGTTTGATGTCTAGGCTTCAAAATGGTGTTTCTCTTTCATCAACTAAGGCTAAGTATATGACAATAGTTGAATCTGGAGAGAAGATGATATGAATGACAAGCTATCTAGAAGAATTAGGCAAGAAGTGCCGCAAAAAGTTTCTTCATATAGATAGTTAGAGGTGTCATATAATTGGTGAAGAATCCGGTCTATCATTCAAAGACAAAATACATCAGAAGACGATACCATTTTACTCGGTTATCAAATTATTTGGATTTAGTTCAAATATATGAAACTTTTATAAACTAAATTAGTTCTTCAATTTTTCTAAAACTAGTTTGACCGAGTAAATGCAGTATCACCAAGATCAAATACGAACCCACCCATTCATCCAATAGGGAAGGGAGGAGCTTATGTATTTGCATGACCCCTATAGATTTGACTCTATCTACACTCGGAGTCAATCCCCTATCGGTCTTGCCACCACACCGATCCAAACTATCCCTTTTTCATTCATAAATTGCAATACCATAGTTTTAAGCGGATATTCCCAATTCTAGTTTAATAGTACATCCCAATGGAAGGCGACCAGTCAAAGCATTATGATCAAAGAAGTCATATAACCAACTAATCATGTACAAGAAAAAAAGCAGTGCATCACTGATTGACATATATAAATGACATATATAAATAATGGAAGTAGAAAGTAAGAAGCACGTGGAGGGAGGGGAGAGAGCCGAAAATGGTCAAAATTGGGACAAACATGGCTGCTTGGGTTGAGAATGGCGGCTTCACCAACCACCAACCATCACCAACGCCAAGCTTTGACCCCTCACCAAAACCCACCTTTTAGTTTTCACTTATAATAATAATACAGAAGCACACAGATTTGGTTCCTACCTCCCAACAAACCACATCTATATAAACCATTTCCCCCTCTTAACATCTCTCAACCCACTCTCTCTCTCTCTAGACATGGCTTCCACTGCCCTCCTTTCTCTCTCTACAATGCTCCTTGTTTCTCTTGTTACCAAGTTCATATTCCCCATGTCTCCAATTGCTTTTGGAGTCACCATCTTCCTTGCTCCTCTTCTTACTTACATCATCTCTTCCATCGCCTTCTCCTCCAACCTTCCTCCTGGCCCTCTCTCCCTTCCCATCTTTGGCAATTGGCTCCAAGTTGGCAACGACCTCAACCACCGCCTTCTCGCTTCCTTGTGCAACACATTCGGCTCCATATTCCTCTTGAAGCTCGGCTCCAAGAACCTGGTTGTCGTGTCGGATGCCGAGCTTGCTAGCCAAGTTCTCCACGCTCAGGGCGTTGAGTTTGGCTCTCGTCCTCGAAACGTCGTGTTCGATATCTTCACTGGAAATGGTCAGGATATGGTGTTTACCGTTTATGGAGACCATTGGCGTAAGATGCGTAGAATCATGACGTTGCCGTTCTTCACGAACAAGGTGGTGCATAACTATAGTGGCATGTGGGAGGATGAGATGGACTCTGTGGTTCGTGATTTAAGGAGTAACAAGAAGTTTCAATCCGAGGGGATAGTTATCAGGAAGCGTTTGCAGTTGATGTTGTACAATATCATGTATAGAATGATGTTTGATGCAAAGTTCGAGTCCCAGGACGATCCTTTGTTCATTGAAGCGACTCGATTCAACTCGGAAAGGAGTCGATTGGCGCAGAGCTTTGAGTACAACTATGGAGATTTCATTCCTTTGCTTAGACCCTTCTTGCGAGGCTATTTGAACAAGTGCAGGGATTTGCAGGGTAGGAGGTTGGACTTTTTCAACAAAAACTACGTCGAGAAGCGAAGGTAATAAAAAATTCATTGGATTAATTATGTACAGTTGAGAATTGTTGGGAGTGAGTCGGAAATGATCATGGGTTTATAAGCAAAGGAATCCATCTCCATTGGTATGAGGCATTTTGAGGAACCCCAAGGAAAAGTCACGAGAGCTTATGCTCAAAGTGGACAATATCATACTATAGAATTTTTTTCATTTCAAAGTCAATTGTATTTATCTAATGTGATTAAATTGTCGAATTTTAACAGGAAGATAATGGCGGCCAATGGAGATAAGCACAATAAGTTGCGCCATGGATCATATCATAGACGCTGAGTTGAAAGGTGAGATAAGTGAAGAGAACGTGATTTACATCGTAGAGAACATCAACGTGGCAGCGATAGAAACGACATTGTGGTCGATGGAATGGGCAATAGCGGAGTTGGTGAATCATCCAGACATCCAACACAAGATTCGGGAGGAGCTAAAGAATGTCCTAAAGGGAAAGGAAGTGAGTGAATCCAACCTTCATGAACTGCCATACTTACAAGCAACGGTGAAAGAGACGCTGCGGTTGCACACTCCAATACCGTTGTTGGTGCCACATATGAACTTGGAAGAGGCGAAACTCGGAGGGTACACCATCCCAAAGGAGTCGAAGGTGGTGGTGAATGCATGGTGGCTGGCAAACAACCCCGAGTGGTGGAAGAATCCAGAAGAGTTCAGGCCAGAGAGGTTCTTTGAGGAAGAAAGTGGGACGGAAGCTGTTGCTGCAGGGAAGGTGGATTATCGGTTCTTACCATTTGGAGTTGGAAGGAGGAGTTGCCCTGGAATTGTGTTGGCAATGCCAATCTTAGGGCTCATCGTTGCCAAATTGGTATCCAAGTTCGAAATGAAGCCTCCAAGTGGGATGGAAAAGATCGATGTGACCGAGAAAGGAGGTCAATTCAGCTTGCACATTGCCAACCACTCCACACTTCTTTTTAACCCCATAATGGCTTAACTTGCCAACACCGAGTCTCCCTATTTTATATTGGTCTTTCTTAAGATATAAAACATTTAATTTGTATTTGAACTCAGTAGAATAAATCCCTTGACTAGAAATGATAATGAAGAACAAGTTTGTTTAGAATATCATTTCTCCAATATAGGAACGACTTTGATTAAACTTGATCTGGTGGCTGATCCAAATAGAATTGCATTTTCTCAGTTTGACCTTTTCTTTATTGTTGGTCTTTGTGTAAGTTTATGTCCTAACATAAATAAATTTAATTGCAAACTCATTCTATCAAATCTTTGTAGTTTTATTGTTTGTCTATGTAAATACATCTTTAGATTGAATAAATAACCAAAGGTCTATCGATATGAAAGTTCTATTAAAAACTAAACTATATAATATATATATTTTTTAATCGAAGTTGAATTCAAATATAAAGAGATCTTAAAGTATATGGTTTAAATGGTATGAACCTATATACATTAAAGATTCCAACATAGAATTTAAAACATAAATAAATATATTCATTACTAAACTACCTGGGTTTTTGTGTAATTTGAATGAATGTAAATAATTTCTTGAAATTAGTTTTTAATAGCTTAAATATCTTTTATTTATTATTTCACGGCTAAAAATATAATAAATTAATTAGCATATTGATTCTGATTTTGATTAATCTTAGTCAAGTTCTTCCTGGCTTAAGTATCTGTATAAACCCATTTTTCTCTCTCTCTCTCTCTCTCTCTCTCTCTCTCTCTCTCTCTCTCTCTATATATATATATATATATATATATATATATATATATATATATCATCTAGTCCTGTGTCAGTATGGGGTATTCTGCAGCAAAGTTTGGTTTCCTTTGCTGCAGTTTGTTTTTAGCCTTCATTTTCTTGGACTTATCCAATGCCTCCAAAAATTCTCCAGGTTCTCTACAATAAGCAGCCTTGACAGGCGGTGGCGGGCCTTCTGGGCGGCGCCGGCAGTAAATGAGGAGGTGACAGTCAGGGTAAAACAACAGAGAACATAAGAAATTTGAGAAGCACCATGAACAACAGAAAATTCAATATCCATCTGTCTTGAGACCTTCCAAATGTGGAGAACCCCAACTCTCCGTACAATTTTAATATCATCAATCAAATTCTATAAGTTACAAAGATTTTAGTATAAAAAGGGATAGTACACAAACATATAGATAGATAGTCAGTTTTCTTAATAAACATGTGGCCTACTGATATTTTTTCGGAGTTACAAAGAATTCAGTATAAAAAAGGAGTACACAAAAAGGGGCGAGGTGCATCTTCTGTCAAATACTCAAGAATGCAAAAAAAATGGCCCCAAACCAACATAAGAACACTCAAAAGGAGCATCACAAACATCATATGTAATTTCGCTCGAGAAAGTTGTGTCGACTAGTAAAGTCGTGCACTATTTATCCTTGTCATACTGCACAAAGTTGTATACTCGGAGCAAGTAATTGTAAGTGGGAAAGGAGGGATCCTAAGAAAAACACGGACTCAAAGTTGGTCACAAGTTTCAGTCCTCAAATTTGTCCAATAAAAATCTCAACTCCCCACAAAATTTATTTTGAAAATGTGCAACTCATGAATTTCCAATCATTCAACCATGTGGTAAATTTTCCAGAACCATCGGTAAATTAATAAACCAATAAAAATGTAGGATTTAAGAACTAGATTTCCACTAGGACAGCTAAACTTAACAATTTTTCTCCAAGGAAACAACTAAAAATTGTGTAAAACATTTACACTAACAGTTCTGTTAGTGTTTCGCGTGATTGGTTAGCCTCTCAGATTGTAATATCTGTTCTTTCTAGTGAATGCTAAAATATCCAAAAAATTGTATTACAGTACATCTTATACATTAAAAAGAAAGCATACCTCAATGACAGATGGTTGATGAAATCCACAACCCCAGAGCTTCATAAACCCCTAAAGATGCAACCAAAGCAGAGGGCAATCTACAGATAGAGTGAGTTTGCAAACATTATACCTCTGCGGAGGCTGTCACTGGCCGCAGAAAACTTACTCTCTAAGGTTACCTCCCCCACAGCATTGGCAGCAGCACGCAACTGAATTGAAGAAGAAGAAGAAGAAGAAGCAAAAACCCTTTTATTCATGGATAGCCCAAGTTTCTTTATTACTTTGACAACTATATAAAATCAAAAAATGATTTTCCTAGGTTTTCGCAGCCTGTGAAACAGGCTTCGTTGTGAAAGGGGTTCGGGCTTTCAAGCATGAGAAAGCAGAAATAAGTAGTTTATAAATATATATTTTATTTGTTTGTACCTGATTCAAGAATTCATCAAGCCTTCTAGCACTTCGAATGATACTACCCTCGAAAACATCTGTCATTTGAATCACCTCTGAAAAACTCGCTCCCTGTATGAAGAAAGCCATCATTACATTGTAGAATAGATAACATAAGTGTTTTGAGCATCCAAAAAATGATAACCAGCAAATTTGAGGGACTTGACAACATTGGGACAATCAGTTTTAGAATGTAATATGTTGTTAGTCCTTCCTAGTGAAAGAAATCATTTAGAAAATGCTCCGCATTGAAAAGTAGTGCTAGAGAAGTACAATTGCGAGCAAAATGAGTTTTTCCACATTGCATTGAACACTCATCTGCCACCACATTTTGCTTCTTACTTCCCCAAATTACTAATTTTCATATCTTTCTCGGCCTTTTGGCTAAGATCAAGTGTAACATGATACAGCAACATATGCCTCTTGAGCAACATGTGGCTAAGATCAAGTTACAAAAATTTAATTACATCAATACTACAACACTCCTTACTTGTGGCCTTGAAAATTTGTAGAAAACCCAACAAGTGTAGATCAATAATAATTGGAGAGGAAATTGAATTATAAGGGTTCAAATACAAGACTTCTTGTACTGATATATGTTAAATCATCAAATCAACCTAAAAGCTTATGCTAATGGGTTATGGTAAACTTAATTATATCAATACTACTAAAGTACGTTTCTTTCCCACAAACAAGAAAGCATAAAGATGGAAACAAAGCACAAAGATGGACAAGACACACCATGGACACAGTAAAACCTTGTTGCTCAAGAGGCTAGAACATAAAACACTGCTCAAGAGTCTAAAACATAAAACATGTCTATTAAGATATGCACTGTTTAAATATCATGGACAAGACACAATATGAACATGGTAAAACATTATTGTTTAAAAGACTCCAACATGGACATGACAAAGACAAGTCTATTAAGGCATGGCTGTTTAATTATTTCTATTATTTCATGCTGTTTCAATTCATGATATTTTAATTTGGCAGACTATGATGAGTGGAAATACATGCTCCAGTTAGAGGGGTGTGTTATAGCATGTATTGATGATGTATATAGGATCTTTTTGTTTGTTTGTTTGTTTTGTTCTTTTTTTTTTTTTTTTTTTTTTTTTACTGTAGTTTTACTTGATTAGTTTAGAACTTCCATGTATGCCTAGTGCATGAAACAAGATACAAGATGCATCATTCTATCGTACTTCGTCCGCGTAACAAAAACATCAGAAAATTTTAGTCTATATAGGAAGAGATAAAAAAGATCCAGAATTGCTTGTATTATTGATAAATCCAAGATCGAAGGAATTGAAATTTTGATTTCTGCAAATAAGATGACTAAATGCAAGTAAATGCATAATATACATGAATGTGTTCGTGTTGCATGAAGCATGTAAACGCATCAAAATAAACAAAATCAGCCGTCAGTTCTCATTATAAAATTATACAAAAAATATACTAACCTTTGACCAACAGTAAATGACATCCATCAAATACGGCCTTACAGTTGATTCCACATATTCTTCCACATTTATCTCCAACTTGCATTCATGTTGTATCTATATCCAAATAAAATATGATTGCATTTGGAAATAAATTAAAAACGCCCTTAAAAAAGAATAAACAGTAGGTGCTCAGCGGTTTAAAACCTCAGCTATTCTTCTCGCACTATCTTGGAGTTGCTGTAATGGTCTAGCAAGCTCGGTTCTTAACTGTATCTGCTCATTGGACTTGTCTCCTGGTATAAAACAACTTGCAAGGGATGCAATCTGGTGATGATCTAGGTCATTGAATGTTCCTGTTGAGATTGTAACAAAATATAACTTTTCTAGGTATAAGAGGTACAAACTGAAAAACTTAAAGCATTACAGTTGGCTTGAATCAAGAAAGAGAGAACTTCTATAATAACAAGTTGCGATGAAAATTCAAATCTCTAATCTTCTGATCGATGATATAATGTTCTAACAATTTAAGTTATGTTCACGCTCAAGTTCAATGAATATAAATAATTACAATTGAAAAACAAAAAGGCCAAGCATAGATATGTGACCAGTACTGTCCACAATCTGACTTCACAACTACAATCATAAAGCGATTACTTTCAACCCAACGCTCCAAAAACATTGCCCAAGTCAAGAGCAACGATCTAGAGATTATCCAACAGATCTAGAGCAAACATCATGTGGAGCATAGAATCTCCCTGAGATAATAAACACTATAATTTACCTTGTTGAACACAGCAAAAGATCTCTCAACTAAATCATATGCACAACTCAGATTCAAAAGCAGCATGCGCAAGTAAATAAAATGCATTTTTGACATCATTCTGAGGGAGAATAGACTTTAATCACTGTTTTATCGAGTGGTCACACTTTCCAGAAATGCAAGGACACCTTTCTTCAGGACGCTGTGTATCCTTAATAAGGCTTCTCAGCTTGCGCCTGAGCACCTTAAATCCCTTTTTTTTTATTATCTTTTATAAATAAATCAAGTAATAATTTTTAAAAATGTTAATTTCTCTCCTTAAACTTCTAAAAACCCTCTAATTTTTCTTTTTTTCATTATAATATCATTTATACCAGTAAAAAGTTATTGCCATTTTACTATTGTGCTGCTCACATAAAGATCTCACCTTTTTTACACCACAAGCTTAAACTCTAGAAACAATTGTTTTCTAGTGTGCCTCTTGCTTTTAAAATTGATTGTAATATTTATATAATATAGTCAAATTATATGGTAAAAATTTGAATATGAAGGTCAGCTTTTAAGGTTAACTAATCCATCAAATCTTTAAACATTCAAAACTGATAATAATTGAAGTGAATATGATAATCAGAAGAATATGCACCCAGACTCACCATTAAACATTAATTCAGTAACAAGGAGCTCATCTCCTGTGTCAATCAAGCAGGCTGCACGCCCCTTCAACTGAACTACACCATCTGCATCGATGTGACCAAGCTTTTTCAGGACCCGAGAACGGTTCTTCAGTTCATCACGAAATTTTTGAAGCTGCATGTTGAAGCAAAAAAAAAAAAAAAAAAAAAAAAAAAAAGGTTGTTCAAAGCCAGGTACACAGATCTGATGAGCATGGTCAATACTTTTTGTGTGTGCTTCTCCGTATGATGCTTTTGCAAATTGATTAAACAAAATTATGCAAGGGAAAACAGACAAGTTACATTTCTTCCTATTTTAACTTTTTTCTTAATCTGTAAATGGAGTTATAGGAAAATGGAGCGCAATGCCTAAAATTTGACCACTTTAACAAAAGAAAATATTAAAAAATAAATCTTAGACAAAATCCATGCGACTCAAACAAAGCATAAAGGTAAATCCTAGTCGGAAGGCATCTAAGTACCTGGTTACACTTTTTGTCAAACGAAGCAATTACAGAGGCGTCCTATTGTACTTAGGAAACAAGATAAGAGGTAATTAAATCATGGAAAGTTAAAGAAACGTCAACTATACCTGGGATTAAGTACACATAAAGCAGTACATTTATAAAGAAAAAGAAAAGAGGACTACAAGTTCAATTGACATGCAAAGAAAACTCAATTACTTATTGTTAAAATTATTAAAAAAAAAATTAAATGGAAAGAAAGAAAGCCCTTAAGTTGATCAGCTGGCACTGAGGATTCATTCTTGATGCAAACTGGTTGCTTCGTTTGATTATTTTTCAATAATTAATATGCATCCCCTAAATTAAAACAGAGCATAATTCTGTATCTTAACTAATCTGCTTGATTGGCAAAAACAAAAAAGGAAGTCATGATGCAGAGACGTCGCCAATTAATCTCAAGTATGCAATGAGGTAGAAAACTTGAAGTATTGAAAAGATATGCTTCTCTTCGTTCAAAGAGTTCTTCCTCCCCCTATGGTTGTTACTTCCAATAAGATTTTTTGTAATCCTTTGGAGGATTTGTAATTTTCATTATACTGAACAAAACTCTTGTTCCTCATCAAAAACATATATAGAGAAACGAGTTTATACTGTAAAAAGTCTTGATTCGTTAACACTTTCATGAAAGATATAACATACAATTATTCAAATATAAGTAAGCAGCTAATTTTTACCTTAACTGGATTCAATTTTGGAAAACCCTGTGGAAAACGAGTTCCCAGTTCTTCCAATGCAAGCAGTATACTTTCCCTTGCTTCCACGGGTCTGAGATCAGAAGGAATAGAGATTCTGAGTTTGCTCAAGGCTGAAATAAGAGGCAGCTGAACTGGAACCTGAAAACATAATAACGATGACATCTCACATTTTAAATGGACCACCATCACACCAAAATAATAAGATCAAAAAAGGATTTACAAAATTAAAATCAAGATATAAGAAACCCCAGCTTAAACATGAAAAACTAACCACGTGCATTTCACCCTTTTCTCCAGGACGGGGTGGACAAGGTTTTGGTCGTGAACTATTCTCGCTTAGACAAGGAGAGCATTGGAGTAAGGTATCCACTATATAAGCACCACCACGTGAAGGCAAGATGCCTAACCCAGCTGAGGGCTTTTTAACAACGTTAACTACAACTCCCCAACCCCAGTCTGTCCCCCCTTCTCTTACCTTAACCTGCAATTCAGAATAACCAATCTAACCAAGTTGCCAAGTACGGGTAACAGTCTAGCATCGAATGAAATAGATTTAAAAAGCAAAAGTAATATCAAAAGATTTTGACATGCATAATTATTTTCTATTAAATCTTAAACAAAAAAAGGTTGTTCATTTTCACTAACAATCAAATACATGCATTTACAAGATGATAAAATAGATTGGTATTAGACACATATAATTCTTTTTTTTTTTTTTTTCTCTTAAGAGAATCCATGCCCTCAGACCCTGGAGACATTAAGGGCTTTTCATATTATGCTTACACGAAAATTCAAATATGCGACCTCTGGTAGGTGGTACTTAGAGACCATTCACCAAGGGGTGCTATAACTCATCAAAATTTATGCTTGAAAATCAAATTTTGCATACAAAATAGTTTTTCAATCATTTGCCTCATCTTTACTGATTTGGATTGTGAAGCGGACATTAGGTTTAGGCAAGATGGCTTATCAACACCTCTTATAAATGAATTTCCTACACCCCTAGTACATACCAACCGACCAGGAAGAAGAAAATAGAGAACTCTTTCCGGCCTTGTTATTTCAGACATCATCTTCTTCTCAAGTTGTGCTATATCAAGCTTTAACTTGTGGTATTCAGCAACTTCAGCCTAAATGGATAAAGCATAATAGTTAAAATTCTAGTAAATGATCAAAATATTAACAACTACATAAAAATAAATAGGACAAAACTTGCCTCTCCTGAAGCATCAAGTGTGGCAGCTTCCTCCTCTAACTTCGACACTCTTTTCCCAATATCAGGCAATGCCTAAAAATGAGATTATTAGGAAGTACTTTTTCAATATCCCATTATGCTAATTCAAATAGAAAGGATTTAACCACAACCTTCTCGTGCTGAAACTGATGAAATGAGTGTCTAATAACATGCTCAGCTGTAAATTGGCCTTCAGCCCGGCTCATTAAATTTAAAATTGAGTAGTAGCTCAGTCTAAAAGTACTAACAAGAGGAGCTGGTTTGCCCAAAATCATATCTTTAATTGTTCCCATCTCCACCTGGAAAAAAGTAAAGCAGTCAATGCTTTATTTTCTAGTAAGAAAACGTCTTTCATTAAGAAGAACTAGTGAACAAAAGACGAGGCTGCACTAAAAACAGCACTCGACCGACACAAGGGCCACTGATTAACAAAAAAAAAATGATAACAATGAGTTCCAAGCTCTTTTTCCTCGTACATGTGTTGATGCCTCCTTCCTTATTCTACCTCTATCATTCTCTTTAAGATGAAATTGTGGTTATATATTTCTAGATGCGAGACTAAGAGTGAATAAAAACTTCTATTTTGTAACAGGTGCTGTCGATGTAAGAACGATGAGGAAATTATGGATCAGTAGTTCTTTTCTTTTTTGTAGGAAACAAATATTTCATTAGTGAATCTGTGAGGTAAAATATTGCCATCTTATAATGGATCACTAATTCTTGTATTGCACTTTTGCTCATATGGGTCAAACCATTCTTTTAAAAAGGAAGTTTCTTTGGATTAATACATCAAATACCATTGTGTGGAATGGGTGTTTTAAGAAGTAGAACTTTTAAAGGAGATAAGAATGTCAAAATGAACAGTTCTATTCTTTGAAACCTCCACTCAGAATAGTCTAAGGATGTTTCTTTGCAACCGCACTTTGTCTTCAAATTGTGCCAAGTAAAGAAATTTCTTCTATCATCTTGGTATTGGGTTTGTTCTGGATTTTGTTTTCCCCTTATAATAAAACAGAACTTGTGGAAAAAAATGAGAGAATATAATGGACATACGAAAAAGACCAGTACCCAGAAGGAGCCAACCTGAAGAAAATGGCTCCAAAAGAGCAAGATGAGACCCCTAATATTTATTATAAAGTCCTTACAAAATGAAGCCCAAATGGAAGTATGGAACCTAACAAGGAAAACTTCCTCCCTAGACCGCTCCACGCCTCTATACACTCTCTTGTTCCTCTCCCCCAAAGACCACAAAGAAAATAACAACTGTCAGCTACCTACCAAAAAAAAAATAACATTTTACAAAAAGACTCAAGGTCTGAAGGTCTAAAACAAATGGTACCAGATCATTGAAGTATAATCACGAGACCACAATACTACTCCTTTCTAAAGGATGCACCACCGCAGACCAATCAGCAAGGATGCCTTCCCATAATTTGATCCATGGTGTTAACTCTATGATGAAGAACTTCTCAGATAAAAAATATAACGTTCTTGGGAATTTTAATCTTCCACAACAAGGAAATAATAGAAACATAGGACGAGGAAGGGTTAACCAAACAAAAAAGGATATGCAAGTGTAACCCTGAGAAGGATTAGTAATCCAAGAACAAAGATATGTCCTCCCTAAAAAAATAAAAAAGATCCCCAAATAAAGATAAAAACATCATAATATCTCAAGTTTCCTCATCAAATAATGGCCGAAAAACCCCAAGGTCAAGAGAGGAGGAAAAGTCCCTCGAGGAGGAAAGAATAGAAGCCACTGAATGAAACCTCATGGAAGACAAATGGTATAAATAAGAGAATAGAGAGCAAAGGGGCTATCACCCAACCAGATGTCCTCCCAAAAGTAAGCATTCACCTCATCCGCCACCACATAATGAACATAGCTAGAAAACAAAGGAAAACACTTAGAAATAGCTTTCCTCAAGTGTCAGGAAGTGCCCTCCGAATCCCCACTTGAGATCCACTCAAAAGGGTGCAGATTAATATTGCTCATAAAAACCTTGTGCTAAATGGAATTAGGTTCTTGGGAGAAATGTCAAAGCCACTTAGCCAAAAAGGCTTCATTGCACACCCTATGATTACCAATATCTAACCCCCGAGCTCCACACACTTCATCATCACACTCCAATTCAAAAGTGGCCCTTTACCTTCTCCAAGCCCCTCCCAAAGAAAGTCTCTCATGCTTTTCTCCAGAGATTTCCTAACTGACACTAGGATACTCGATAAGGAGAGGAAATATTTCTAGATTTTGCTAACGAACAAAATCTTTGGTAAGTCTTCCTCCTTTTGTTCTCCTTCAAAATCAATTAGAACCGATCAATATGCTTCTACATTTCACTGTTTCAATGAAATGGCTTCATATCAAAAAGATTTGTTTACGTGAACCAAATTAGTCAACATGAAACCGTGCAAGAATGAATCCAACAAAACCTAGAATTGATTGAACTCCACCAAAAACCTAAACCTCAATGTTTTGGGCAATGAAAAAGATGGAAATAAATGGAAGTTGGACCCCTTAGGTCTTTACTAAGGTAAGTCTACTTTTCAGAGCTATCCAAATCAAGGGATTGATTTACCCACGAATGGCTTTGATATGGAAGTTCAACTACTAATGAAGGTTAAAGTTTTTCAATGGCATACAGAATATTAAATAATCAAGAAAAAAGGGCAGAAGAAGCTCGCAAACTGGGCAGGTTCCCCTTCAATATGTTGTCTTCGTGTGCATAAAGATGATTTTCATTGGACCACGTTTTCAAACTTCACGCCACACGAAACCAGTGTGATATGAATCCTTTACAGACAGAGCAAACTGCTAATGTGTAGGGACTAAGAAAAGTACAATTCGATAGAATGATTGCTAAACTGGCAATGGAAGACATAACTGAAATCCTATCCAAGGTGTTAACCCGTCCATGCAAACCCTGTCACACAAAGAACTTCACATTCATTGGAGTTTTTATCTTCCACGCTGAGGTGAAGATACATGCGTTAGTAGGGGAGGGATTGGTCAAGCAATTGAAGAAAGAATGAGAAGATCTTTTGCAAGGGCTGGGAGACTAAAGGCGAATATCCACCATGTCAAGCCTAAAGTGAAGATCACCCAACAAAGATAAGAGAGCCAAGACACCAATCGTTTCCCGATTGGTAAAGGAGAAGATTTAGATAGTGGTTTTAAACAAGGATATGAAGTAGGTAGGTATGCAACTTAAAGCTTGACTAAATGAGGGCAAGTCTTTCCACTGCTGAGAAGTTTTTTTCCAAAAGGCAAGACTCTTGCGAATCTTACCTATAACCAAGTCCCAAAACAAGATGCTCCTTGGGTCCAAAGGGAAAACTAAGATAGGCGGAGTGCAAAGCACCCACCTCAGTCCCCACCCAGGATGTCCATCTACTAAGCTTGAGTGAGTCACAATCTCAAACGTTTGACACTTGCCTCTATTAATCCTTAGGCCTGAGATGACTTCAAAAAACACTAAAACTTGATTTAGATTAACAAAGGAATCCATTATTTCAAAACAAAAAAAGATTGTATCATCAGCAAACCGAAGGTGGTAAAGGCTTGTCTTATTCTTCCCAACCAGAAAACCCTTCAAAATAGTGCCCTCCGCCCCTTTTACAATCAAACTTGAGACTCTAGAGTGGGACATAAAATAAGTAGGGGAGATCATTCAAGACTAAATAAGAGCGAGTGCCCCCCCGGGAAAAGAAACAACTTTTCCAAGAAGGGAACCTCACACAATTCTCTAGGAGAATGTCCAAGGAGAAGACCCAAAGTAGGAGGACAAAAAAATCCCTACCATGCGACCAAATAAGTGAGTCCAATCCCTACTAAGAATGGGTTCAATTAAGAAAATAAAATCCTAAACAACAAACACATCATTTATTTTGTCCTCTCTCACTTTTGTAGACTTTTACAACTAGGGTTCAACCCCAACCCCTAAATTGTTCTTCATTTCATTTTGAGAATATATATTTCCCTGTTATTTGAAAAAATGGAGCCAACAATATCAAAATAGTGAATACAAAAAAAAAAAAAAATCTAACAGCATCAATCAAATTAAGTAATCAAAAAATAAGAATAAACTTCAACATTAGAAAGAAATGAGTAGAAATTCACATCACATCAAGATTATGACTAGCAGCAGTATTACCTGCTCATCAATCATTATAATACATATTCCCCTGTCATCTTTTCCACGACGTCCAGCCCTTCCACTCATCTGCATGCAAAATTTGCAGAAGTCAAATTTTTCTCCACTAAGATAAAAGTGTGTACTAAAATTTAAAATAAACGATAAAATAATAGAAATAAATAAATAATTTACGGGCACAAATAGGGCCTTCACTCACCTGAATGTACTCACCAGATCCAATAAATCGGTGACTATCACCATCCCACTTTTTAAAGGCAGTGAAGACAACTGTTTTTGCTGGCATGTTCAAACCCATGGCAAACTGTCACAAAGAAAAGAAGAACCAGCACTACTGATCAGCATAGAAGCTCAAAAAGCAAGATCTCAATTGGCAATAAAAAGCATCTAAAACAAGCAAAAACAATCAGGTGATGGGTTTAGGTATCTTACAGTTTCTGTGGCAAAAAGGGCCTTAACAAGACCTTCCTGGAAAAGGAGCTCTACTAATTCTTTAATTACAGGAAGAAGCCCAGAATGATGAACAGCAATTCCTCTCTGGAGAAGAGGTAACATTAGCTCAATTGCAGGTAGCTCTCTGTCTTCCTCATTCAAGCAGAGAATCGCATTTCTGAAAACATGTTCCACCGTGTCCTTTTCTTCATCAGTGTTAAAGTCAAGTTTGGACATGGACATTGCATGTTGTTCACATTCTCTTCTACTGAAACTGAAGACAATAACTGGTTGGAAATTCCGTTCCATAATCATCTGATACAAGAAAGCACACCATTTAAAGCACAAAACATCATCTAAAAGAAAAATTCTCAATAAGAAAAATAGCCAAGTCCTTGCCAATAGAGATTATGAGAAGTTCTTCAAGCATGCTAAAATTGTGTGATACTAGAATCATAGTAAGGAGAAATAATGATTAAATGAGAGGTATAACAAAGGGAGAACCTTAACTAGGGAAGTTAAAAATGGTCTTCCAGCTCATGAAGAAGAAGAGACTAATTAATTACTAGGTGGACTTTTGCATCGAGTGGCTGCAACACAAATAAGCTTCTTCCCAAAAAGGAAAAGAAAAATCTCTTTACTTCAAATCACTCTTCTATTTCTTTTCTAAGGATGACAAAAATCTTAAATGAAGTGAGCCACAATATCTTGACTTTCTTTTTGAATGGATGCCCCTCCAAAATGAGAGTGTGCGCCCTAGATGTTGTTAGACAGAGTGGACCAACTGAAGGTTCCAAAGAGAGCTTCCCGAACATTCCCTTGTCAAGGCAAGAGTATAGGAACAAGGGAGGTTGGCGTGGATGACGGGTGGGCTGATGAAAGGGAGAATAGAGAGACACCATGGAGATTTCGCCCCAAAGAAGTTGCACTTTTTTAGATCAAAAGTTTAGGTCTCGTTTGATAGTTTTTAGTTTTTGGTTTTTGCAAATTGTGTTGGTTTCTTACGACTTCTTTTCCATTGTTTTCATCTTTCTTAACTAAACATTTGAATTTTTAGTCAAATTCCAAAGGACCTAAGTTTTTAAAAACTACTTGGTTTAGTTTTCAAAAAATACTCCTAAAAAGTAAATAACAAAACAAAGAAACTAATAGGTAAAAGTATTGTTTATGAGCTTGGTTATCAAACGGAGCATTAGTGATCATTCTATTCCTTGCTTTATATTGGTATAAACACATCCCTTAATTTATCAATAGTAGCGTAAACTCTCTTTTATCCAACTAGAGAAGTTTTTTGTACTTCCTTTCCATGGAATTTCTCCCTTTTGTAAATTGCATATTATCAATGAAAATTTTGTAACTCGTTTGTCTATAAAGCCAAACAAATGTACACAAACCCAATCTTTTCATAATCTAGTAAATCGTATGTTTTTTTTAAATCAGCCTCTTAGTTTTAGGGAAACTTGAGGACTTCTTAAGTAACTATAGCAGCACGGATACTTGTACCGTATAGAAGGCTTTTCTACAACTTTCATTAGCTCGGTTGTGGTTTTCCTCTTTTCTCTATTTAACAATTTTTATTCTCGTTTCTTATCACAAGAACATGGAAAAGAAAACGAAATAAAAGACATTAAACAAAAACAAAACAAAAGATGATGAACAAACCTTAACAATTTTATAAATGTCCGAACCTCCGGAACCACTGCCACCTTTAGCTATTCTACCACTAGATTTCCCATTTGAAGTCCTGTGGCCAGCAATCTGTTTTTGTTTAGCAAATGTGTCCAGCAACTTCATAAAATTATCCTCCCTGAACTGTTCGTTTTCATCAACCACGAGATACAACCCATTGCCACCCACGGGAAAAACATAATGTTGCAAGGGAGTTGGTCGAAAATCAGTGTACACCACATGACAAGGCTGCTTGTGTATATTACATATCCACTCAGCAAACTCCGTGGCATTGGACATTGTTGCAGAAAGGAAGACCATTTTGATAGCCGGTGGTAAGAATATTATACTCTCTTCCCAAACAACACCTCTTTCCCGATCTCTCATATAGTGAATTTCATCAAAAATTACCCATGCCACTTCCTTCAAAACTTCCGAACCCCTGTAAAGCATCCCCCTAAGTATCTCCGTCGTCATAACTAAACAACTAGCATTAGGCGAAAGAGTCACATCCCCAGTCATTAGTCCCACGTCTTTAAACTCTTGACTCAATTCCCTATACTTTTGATTACTCAAAGCCTTCAGTGGGGAAGTATATATAACCCTCTGCTTGTCTCTAAAAGCCATAGCAATGGCATATTCAGCAACCGCAGTTTTTCCAGCTGAAGTATGGGCAGAAACCAAAATAGATTCATTCCGTTCTAAGCAAGAAACCGATACCTGCTGAAACGGGTCGAGTGAAAACGGGTACGTTTTCGCCATTGTACCATTGAAAACCGGATTCGATAGGGTTCCATGAAGCGACTCGTCCTTGGTAGAAGTGTACCCAGCCGGGACCGCAACTTCATGAACACAAGTCCGCGTCAAACTGCGTCGGTTGGAGACAGTTTCCTGAGTCGGAGTTGCCTTCACATCTTCTAGGTTTTTCGATTCTTTAGGTCGCTTATTGGAGCTCGTTTCTTGGTTGTTGCCAGTTTCTACGACAGCTGATTCTTCTTCAAGTTCTTTCCGCTTTCCAAGCGTGGGAGATTCTTCCATTTTAAAACGATTAGAGCAACTCCAATTTACTTTAATCGCAAGTGGAAACGGGGAAGAGGAGTGTTGTTAACAGACAAATACGAAGGAAAAAGGTGAAGAAGAGTGAGAGTAGATTGCTTGGAAGTGACGAGTGTGAGCAGCAGGTGAACGAAACGAGGAAGAAGGCCGAAAATGAAGGGATTCTGAGCAACAGCAGCGGCGGCGGAAGAGAATAGCCGGCGACGGTTCAAAGTGCAGAAGTTTTTTTGACATTTTGGGGTATTCGGCTAACTTATTTAAAATAGGTTTAGGGATTGAAGAAAATTGGAACAATAGAGTTTACTCCTGTATCCCGACTCTCTTCTAGTTAAAGACATACGTCATCGAAAAATATTTTTAAATTTTAATTTTTAAAAATTTAAATATAACATTTTTTATTTATTATCGTGCAATCTCAAAATATTACCTTTTCTATTTTATTCTTGATTATTTGAATTTTCATTTAAATTTAAGTATAACTCTACTGATAAATAAATTCTTATACTATTAAAATTTATAATCTTAATTTTCACGTAAATTTTTATTTATTTATTTGAATAAAAAATAAGATATTTTCGAAATTGAGAGTTTTAAGTTGTGTTTTTTATAGATAAAAATGTTTTTATCAATGTTCATAAAAAAAAATAAAATTAAAATTTTTAATTGGAAAATCATGGTAATATTAATGTAAAAATGCAATTTTTAGTCCAATTCTAAAAATTTTAATTTCAGCTTACACCTTAAATTTAATTTTTTTTAAAATATATATTATATAGTGCATTTTTTTTTATATAAAAATTATTTTTTATTATTTAACCAATTTTTCTTTTTTTTTTTTAAAAAAAAAACTTTGAAATACTAATTTTAAAAATAAAATTAACTGAAACGTGAGACGAGTTTCTGTCTCATATAGTTCGGGCTGAAGACCGGAGGAAGTTTAGGAGAGATGGACCCCGCAGTCCGTCCAGCCTAATTTCCTAAGAGTGGTCGATGTCGACTAAGTTCCTTGAGAAGCTGAGTGATGGACCCCGCAGTCCGTCCAGCCTAATTTTCTAAGAGTGGTCGATGTCGGCTAAGTTCCTTGAGAAGCTGAATGATGGACCAGTGTTGTTAATGTCCTACGAGCAAACTGAGCCGCCTCAATAAAAAATACATATAAGCCATATTTCTCATTAGAGTGGGAAAGAAAATCTGCACATTTTTTCTATTTTACATGCAAAACTAAGGATAGAAAGTTTCATATGTTCGCTACCTAAACTGCATCATCACAATAATATAACAGTACGGTGTGGCGAATGATATGAACCTCGGTGACGACAATGACGACGATATCATAAACTATAATCACATCGGCAAATAATATTGACACAACACGACACGACAACTCGAAACCTGGATGAAGCCTCACTTTTCTCTCCACTTCAACGTCTTCTCAACTCTGTTTTTGAAGTTGTCTAAGCTTAGAAGTCCAAGAAAATTTAACCAGACAATGGCTAAAGCCCATTGCTGAGTGTTGGGGTTGGCTATATCTCCGCCATTGCTGGGAAATCATAGCCTTGCTGAGCTTTGATGAACCAACTTTGAGCTAAAAATTATAAGAATCAGCTACCAAAAGAAGGGAATGTTAGCATTTAGTAGGTAGTGTGTTTATTAAGCATTTCCACCATCTGAGCTACTGCAGGCTTGGTTCAGTAAGACACCGTTCCCGAAATCGCCATCCAAGCTCATTTGTTGGACTTCCTGTGGGGAGAGGATCTTGATGCTCCGTACGCAGTTCACGAAGTCCCTGAAGTTTCGAACGAACTCAAGTAAGGATAACGACTACAAGAGACGTTTGTATAAAATAAGTAAATGAAATACTTACTCCCACGGGTCGTCGCCTACGAGTAAAACGTCGTTTTCATGATCGACGTAAACGAGTTTCCAGCCTATCTTTTGCCTGTCCTCTAATTGTCCCTCGATGCCGAACCGACGGGCAAGGTCTTGTTTAAGCTCGTCGTAACCTGAGTAACTGGTGATATCAATTGATCTCCCAACAGCTCCACGTTTGTAAACCTTCCATGATTAGAAACAAGCAAGTTGAAGAACATGGAGAATCAAAAGAAAACAGAAATGTAGGAATGCTTGGAATATTGCTCAGCGTTTTACATGTAATATCATACCTTCGTGTAGGTTCGCATACGCTGGAACGGAGGCGGAGGAGCCCATTGGTTTCGATTCAAGAACGTGTTATCGTTCATCGCTGAATCCATAGAATTAAACGTCATGTCTGGAATACCGAACGACTGGGAAACTATAGAGGAAGAAATTTCCTGTTGAGGATCTTTCTGTGCATCATAGGTGGTGAGCATAGCCCCAGAAGAAAAGTTATTGGAGAAGTCCTTCCCTAACTCTCCAATGCCTTTGTTTAACAAAGCATCGGAGTTTAACTGCGCTACCAATGGTCCATCGACATTCGTCCCGTACGGAATGTTATGGAGATCGGTTGGCACTTCCAAATCTTGAGTACTATCTCTAAACAACATTGGCTGTGAGTTGAAAGACATCACGTTATTCTGCTGCAACTGAGCCTCATTCTGTGAAAGGCAAGCCGAGGTCGTCGAGGAAGACGTGTCCAAGAAATCGGTCTGCGAAACGACGCCACTCAAGAACGTTTGTTGTGCGAAAATCCCATGGCTTGGATTCTTGGAAATATTCAGTGAAGGTTTAACAGCAGTCAAGGTATTTGTACTGAATATTGTAGCAGAAGATTGAGCAACATCCTCAACCAATCCCGTGCTTCGATGAACCCTTCCATTGTTTACTGGCTGAATCAAACTCGGACCGTTGTTCGTGGATGGTGACGTGGAGCAAGATGGTATGTCATCAGTGACTCCAGATTGGCCAGCCGCTGCTGCTCCGGTTATTACGCTGCTAGTAGCTGCAGAGAGCTGATTGTATGTTTGAGTAGGAGGAAGTCCTACTGGTCTAGACATATCAGAAAGTACAGTAGATGGAGGCGGTTGCTGTAGTTGTGGAAGTTTCGGCTGCAAATGCTGATTTGAGAAACGGTTATTCGTCGTACCGTTGCTCTTTGCTGCCTGCTGCGGTGACACGTTTGATGGAGGGACTGCAGCTGGGGTGGATTGAGGAATGTCGAGCATTTGGTTAGACGACATGGACCGGGAAAAGGACGCATCCACCGACTGTCTCAGCTGTTCCGGTAGTTGAGCAGGCTGAAGAACAACAGACTGCTGAGCCAAAAGTGATTGCTGCTGCTGCTGCTGCTGAAGCTTCTGCAACATCTGCATCGGAACCTGATTATCCGACATCTGCAGCTGATGGATCATCGGTTCCGGGAGCGGGGACTGATTCATAGTCTGTGGTTGATTCTGAGGGAGGCTTCTCTGAAGCTGCTGGTTTTGCTGCAGTACGATCCCATTAGTGTGAGGCTGCTGCTGCTGCATTATTTGAGCTTGAATCTGACTCGAGACCGCATTTTGGTTAATCAAATTCGAACGGGTCTGCTGAGACATATCATCCAACTGCTGGGATGGCTGCACAACAGATCCCAATGAGTTCATACTTGACGGTAGTTTAGGTAGCTGATCCAACTGCTGAGCTTGAGAAAGAAGCCTTTGTGCATTGAACTGTATGTTGTTTGATTGAGGAATTTGTGTGTTCGACAAGCCAATTTGTCGAGAAATATCGACTCCGCCAAGGTTCGGAAGCATAGACCCCGAAAACGAATGCATGTAACTTGGCTGCATTGCATTAGAAAGTGAGGGGTTTTGCATATTCATCCATTGAACTAAGTTCAGGCCGGGATATCCCTGTGGATCTTTCATGCAAAAATCATCACCAAACATTGTTCTTTTACATATACCATCTAAATCGGAGGAGTCATCATCTGCAAGTGAAAATACAAGTACATTACGTTTCCTGTCCAACATTAACTAATTCAAATCCAGCAAGTATTCATTGCAAGTAAGAGAAAACACAAGAACTGAGTTTCGGAACGTTTGAATCTGTTAGCCGATGTGGGACTCCTCTCCCAACAATCATCAACAATTCTCTCCTCGAACAACAGTTTCCCCTTAATCGACACTTGAGTCACTTTTGACTACACCTTTGAGGCCCACTTCTTTGTTCGACATTTGAGGATTTTAGTGACATGGCGAAGTTAAGGACATGGCTCTAATACTATGTTAGGAACCACGAATCTCCACAATGGTATGATATTGTCCACTTTGAGTATAAGCTCTCGTGGCTTTGCTTTTGGTTTCCCCAAGAGGCATCATACCAATGGAGATGTATTCCTTCCTTATAAACCCATGATCAACCCCTTAATTAGTCGATGTGGGACTCCTCTCCCAACAATCATCAATAGATACATACAGACACAACTCAAGACTGACTTAAGAATTGAAAATAACTCTTAAGTATTGTACCTGGCATTCCCTGTTGCCTTGGACGCTTAGATCTCAAAAAAGGAGGGGGACAAATGAAAAATGGAGCAATAACTGGCTCGATCTCCCATATCGAGACTCGATTTCGTCGTTCTCCTCCAGTTGACTCGTCCCACCCGACCTAAACATGGATGCACTATGCTTTAGTAACATCCCAAACTACAGCTAGCCAAAAACCATTTTTCAACTACAAAAGTATCAGGGGAACGATCCCGCTACCGAACCTGTAGATTACGCCATTGTGAGCCCTTCCATCTGACAGAATCAAGATCACTTATACCTGTGATAGTACCCATATACCTGCAAAAAAAAGGGAGATTTTTTCAGAACTGAAACATATTTTGAGAAACAAAATCACTAGATTTACCTTCTAGTTCCAGACTCTTCTGTCTCAAACATCATTCTGAAGCGCATACCGAGTGATATTTGGTTGGCAGACACTGCCTTGTAATATTTGGCAAGAGGAACAACAAATTCTGAAGGACTTGCCCTTTAATTCATAAAGAAACACCAACAAAAGGTTAATCTTTGCACTTGTTGTTGTTTACAAATTAGGAAACATAGAGGTTAAGAAGTAACTAACACGAACCTCGGGTTGTAGAACACGGTGAAAGGGCTATTGTTTGCAGCAGCATGGGCAGCTGCTGCAAGAATACCAATATGCATACTATCAGTTGACAACACTGATGATGATAAGTTGGTTGGTTGCCTGTTTGCTCGCCTGATGCCCAATAGAAGCTGTTGCTTTTCATCTCTGCTTAAGACAAGTGAATATAAAGAAAGGTCAGGTTTTCTGATACCACATTTGCTTCACTATTAAACAAGCATTGAGGTTCGTTTTCTTGTTTGATCGGCTTAATCGATTGAACTGCCAAATAACTACACATGTTAACGACCAGTTTATACCAAGACATGGCTCATCACCTTATGAACAAAACTGAATCACCAGCAAGAAGTCTCTTTCCACTAACAAACAAGCTCCAACCAGTTGTTAGTAAATGCCGTTTTGGTTGTCCTGCATTGAGAAAAACAAAAACAAAAACAAAAATGCAAGCTAGTGGTTAGAGAGCGATTTCTTGATGTAAAGAGCTCAAGTCCACCGCTAGCAGATATTGTCCTCTTGGGGATTTTCCTTTTGGGCTTCCCCTCGAGGTTTTTATAACTCGTTTGTTAGGGAGAAGTTTCCACACCCTTTTAAAGAATGCTTCGTTTCCCTCTCCAACCGATGTGGGATCTCAAAATCCACCCCCCTTCAAGGCCCAGAGTCCTCACTAGTACTCGTTCTCTTCTCCAATCGATGAGGGACCACCCTTTCCATCCCTCTTTGAGATCCAGTGTTCTTGTAGGCACATCAGCCGGTGTATGGCTTTGATACCATATGTATCAGCCCAAGCCCACAACTAGCAAATATTGTCCTATTTGGGTTTTCCCTTTTAGGCTTCCCTTCAAAGTTTTTATAACGCGTTTCCTAGGGAGAGGTTTCCATATCCTTATAAAGAATGTTTCGTTCCCCTCTCTAACCGACGTGGGATCTCACACTTGAACACTTTCACATAACAAGCCCAAACACAAATTTCCAACTGACTAGTAATAGTTACATACCTCGATATATGTGACGAAAAGTCCATACATTATCATGCAAATCCTTAGCAACAAGCTCTTGTGCAGGTGGTTGCATAGAGAAATCCTAGCAAGCAAGCAGAAGAACATCACATTTTGAAATTGACACAGAAGTAGATAAACAACATGGTGAGAATAAGCAAAATTAGCTCACAAGAGGGGGGAAGATCTTCTCTGCAGCACGGCGTGGCACGGAGAACCCGCCATGAGTGCTTGTGTCACTTGCAGTCAATGTTTTACAGAAGAACTCTGGCTGAGGCTTATTAGATTTCAGAGCTAGATCTGATCTCAACAATGCATCCTTGTCAAACTGCACAGTAAAATGAAATCTTTAGTTATTTACTTCTTCTATATCAAATGAAGCCCGTCTTTCATCTTGTAACAAACTTGAGTAAGGAACTTACAGAAGGAACTGGTAATAGTGTCATTTGTGCATATACTTCATCCGTTTCCGGGTCGGCCTACAAATATTTTCAAACATTACAATATTACCCTTAAACTTTTATAAATATTCCATCGGAGTAGAAAATTCTAAAGAACTTCTACTACGAACAGATAAGAGTAATATCGCAACTTTTGAAAGAATAACGGCATTTCTAAAACAAAGCAGAACGAACCGTACATGTAATGTTACGTTATGAAGCAAACATAGTAACTTGGAAGGAAGATTTGGGTAGTTTGGGACTTGGCCATCCACATCTTTCTTCAAGGATGCTGCAACCTGAAATTAAAATTTTAATTTATTAAAAAAAAAAAGATTTTTATTTTAAAAAAACACAAAATAGTCAATATTCTGATTAACCTTTTTTTATTTAATCTTACTTTATTTTATAAAAATTAAAAAAATATATATATAATGAATATTCCAATAATATAAAGAAGCAGGCGAAAAATATTAAAGAGATGATTTTCTAAATAAAAGGAATAAGGAGAAAAATAGAATTTATTTAATTTAAATCTGAACGACAAAAAAAAATAAATAAAAATAAAAATAAAAATAATATTCATAAATGCTAAGGACATAGGACAATAATTAATCCCATGTATAAATTAAAGTTGTAAAAGGAGAAATTCCAATGGTTAAATGAAGCAGATAATAACAATAATAACAAACAAATAACAGTAAAAAGCAACATTCAAAAGCGGCGCATAATAGCAAAATAATGGCTATGAGTGTACAGTAAAAAGGGGAGAAATAAGAGAAAGGCGCCGCCGCCGCCACCGCCGTAGCGGCCCACCTGTTCGCTGTGGCCTTGAGGAAAATACACTACGTGGTAACCGGCCGGTGGTAGGTTCGCCAGTGGACCGGCGCACGCTTGCCATAACTCCGGATTTATGATCTTCTTCTCCAATCCACCTGCAACTCACCATTTGTCAGTTGCTCATTCATTCTTTTACGGTATGTCAGATGCTGTATTCGATTGTTTTAGTTTTTTCTTTTTCTGTTTGTTCCTAGGGATAATGATCGGAGGAATTGATGGAATTATCGTGGTTTTTGACGGTTTTGTTACGAAATTGCTGGTTTATTTTGATCTTTAGGGCTGTAGCAAGAAGATTTGTGAGAGTTTTATCGGAATGAAGATCGAGAGAGGATTTGGGAACGTTTTGAAAAGAAATTGTTAATCCTTGTAGTTCTTCGGGCTGTAGCAAGTAAATTTATTAGAAATGGATTGAAATTAAGCTGGAGGTGAAATTTACGGGAGTTTCGGAAGGTTTAGAAAAAAATTCCTTATCTCGCTGGTTTATCGGATTCGAACAAGTTAATTTATGGAAGTTCGATAGAAATGAAGCTCCAGATTGAATCCACGGGAGTTTTTTGAAGTTTCGGAAAATTCCTAATCTCTCACGTTCAACGAACTGTAGAAATCTAATTTAATTAATGAGAGTTTGATTAAAATTAAGCTCGAGATTGAATCGACAGGAGTGAGTTCTTGAAGGTTTGGGGAAAAACTTCATAATTTCGCGAGTAAGTTTTGAAGAATTCCATAGAATTTCGTGGAGTTCTTGGAGATTTTGGAAAAAAAACCTAATCTCCATGGTTCATTGGATTGAAAATTAAGCACGAAACTGAATTTATGAAAGCTTTTTATGGTTTCCAAGGGTTTCGAGAAGAATTTCCCAATTTCTCCGAGCTCGATGAGATTAAGCTAGAGATGGAACCGAGGAAGAAGAAGATTAAGATTTACGAATTTCACTGTGTGATTCAATGATGTTCTGTGATTTCTTTCAGAGAGATAAATTAAGAGAGAGAGAGAGTACCTTCGCTAGAATTAGGCATGGCGGCGGCACCATTCGCCGGCGTCTTCATTGCTTTCCGCCGTACGCCAAGTTCCACAGGCTATTGAATTAGATGTAAAACAAAAACCACCCAAAGAAAACTCACTGCTTCATCTTCTCCGGCGAAACGAAACTGAAACTTCCAGTAGCTTAAAAGAAAAAAAAAAAACAGATCGGAAAACCAAAAGTAGCGGGAAAAGTCAGCTTTACTGACCAATCAGCCACCCTAAACCCAAAAAGAGGGAAAGAAAAAGTAAAGACGATGGCGTAGAAGAAGAAGAAGAAGAAGAAGAAGAAGGTGAACAACAACGGTGGAACCCCGGCGAGGGATTCCGGCAAAGTCGCCGGAAAAGCAAATGGACAAAGAAGAAAAGAAATGGTTTGGATTTGCTGAGTTAGAGAGAGACCAAATGCTGAAGCAGTGTTCCCTATCTTCCCCTACAATCTCCAGACAACTTCTTCTCTCAAACACACAAAACACAGAACAGAGCTTCCTTTCTCTCTCTACAACTCAAAAAAAAAAAAAAAAAAAAAAAAAAGGAAGAAGAAGAAGAAGAAGAAGAAAACACCCTTTCTGTCTCTCTGTCTCTCTCTCTCTCTCTCTCCTTCAGATTAAACAAACCCTTTCTCTCTCTACTGGTTCGCTTTGTTTAAGGCTCTGCTTCATCTTGCTTTCCTTCTGGGTCCTTGAAAATGGCGACCTCTTGTACTCTGTTTCTCCCTCTTTTATTATTATTATTATTATTATTATTATTATTATTATTATTAGTTTTGGGTTTTTTTGGGGTTTCTAATTCACACCTTAATCATGGTTAATGTTTGTGTAAACACTGTTTGGTTAATCCCCGAAATGCCCTTCCATCATAATCAACAAACCCACTAACTATGTAAAGAAATAAATAAAATAAAATAAAAATAAAAAAGATATTTTAAGTAGACAGCATCATGTGCTAATTTTGACCATTTTCTTGACCATCACTATCTCCATGTTATTAATTGCTTGCCCCTTCCTTGCTAAGTTTTATTATCCATTGCTCCTCCCCCTTTTCTTCTTTTCATTTTAATTTTTTAATTTTTTAATTTTTTAATTTTTTAATTATTCTTTGACTATGCCTTGGTTGCTTGTCTTTTCTCAAATAAAATAGGTTCAATGTATATTGTTTTATTTTTATAATTCAATTTTTGTAGTCATATTTATATATTTGTTGTCAAAAAATTGTATATAATTAAAAAAAATTAAAAAGTTGGTTTTCTTTTACTCATTTTAATTTATTTTAATTCATAAAATAAGTAATATTACCTTTCAATATCTAGTTAATTTTCAAGTAAATAATTGAAGAGTGACTCTGATGTACTTAGGTTTGATGGTCATCTTTTCTATGCTGGGGATAGCTCTCTATTGAACGATTCATTAGAATTGAGATATCGCTGGCATCGTATTTTAAGAAAACGAATATCGTTTATCTTCTATTGTCTCTTTGTATCTCATACTCTCAAATGGTACTGTAGTGTTGGTGGGCAGAATAAGTGTGGATGGACAGTTTAAAGAAAGATGAGACGTGGACTGATTCGTTGCTGAAAGTTTGGCCTTTCCCTTGTTAGAAATGCAAATTTTTGGTGAAGTTGAATTTTCAATATTTTTTGATAAACTTTATTGAAACCTTTCTTCTACCATAAAAAGCTTCGAAAAATCTAGTCAATCTAGTGACTAGAGAAGTATGAACCAACGATTTAAGACATTTTTATTATTTTTTATTCTATTCTATTCTTTATACTAATTATCCAATTTGATACGTAACTTAAATAGATGACATAAAAATATATTTTTATGTTTTGTCTTATAAGATTCCTATAAAATACCGTAAAGAAATCAACAACAAAAAAAATAAAAATTATGAAAATTTAAATATCTTAATTAGTTAAATTGATGTGAAATTAGGTTTAGGGTTTTGAATCTAAAAAATGAATATTTGTGTTTTTTTTTAGGGTGGAAATATAATTTAAAGGCTTAAAGAATATCCAAGCTTTGGGAAAAGAAGATGCCATAATTAGAAAATGTAACATGTATTTAATCATTGTCTTTAATGCCCTGTTTTTACTATTTTTATACTTCAAAACTTAAAATTAGTTAACATTTAAAAATAACAAATTCTAACCAATAAATTTGTTGTATTTTTTCTTTTATCAAAATATTGTCAATTTTCAAATATAAATTGAAATTTGAATTATGAATCTTTTTAAAAGGTATATTATAAAATGAAAAATTGGGCACCTAATAATCCCAGCATCCTCTGCGACACGATCACGTTACTTACTCTTCACTCATAAGAGTTAAGACTATCCCTACAAATCAACATGTTTTGTCCTCACATGTATAATAGGAAAATTCTCAAGAGGTCACTCAATACAAGATTCTTTCAAACAAAACACACTTAATCATAAAGTTCTTATGATTGTACTGTTGGGGTACCAATAAATTATTGTCTAAAAAACTTAGAATAATTTAATAAATTAGATCCTTGGTGTCCTTAAGATAACGTTAAAAGAACATACAAGTTGGGAAGAATTTGGGCATAAATATCGTGTGGAAGCTTACATTATACTCATATTGGGCGCCAAGTTTGATTATGTCGGTGCATAAATCTATAGCAACAGGCTATGAGTACCACAATACTTTAATGTTTTTATCATTATTTATTATCATTATTCTTATTGTTAAATAGCTTCTAATTTAGATCTTTAAAATTTTTAAAATTTTTATTTTATTTCCTAAACTTAATTTTATATATAAAAAATTTCTTTACGTTCAACCGATGGATAATTGAAATTGAATATACATAATAAGAAATTAACACATACACGTATTTAAGCCATATAAATAAATTAGAAGTTACCTACTTAGATTAGTCTAAAACCTAAGTTTAACGAAGTTCGGATATGATAGGTAATATGACTTCATTTTCTTTTCATATTTTATATGTCTATGAGAAACGACACGATAATAATTATCATGCTACTTGATAAGGTTATGACCGGTTAAGGTGTTGGACTGTAATGACGCATGCCCAGGATTCAAAATTCAAATTCGGTACATGATACCTCTAGCATTTCACTGTGACATAGTCACATTACCTACTCCTCACTTCTTAAAAGTGAAGACTATCCCTATAAACCAACACAAGTCATTCCAGCATGTTTTGTTCCTACTCACATGTACGTAGAAAAAATTCTAGGACATGAATCATTAACAATGAAGTAGTTAACGTAGTCATGTCAATCTTTCAGATACCTGAAACATTGATCCTTGCACGGACTAACAAAATGACTAAATTACCCTCTCAAATTCAAAAAATTGATATCAATAATAATGGAGAATTTTTATTTTAGAATTAAATCAAAGGAGGAGGAGAGTTATAATGGTAAAATTAAATTTCAATCATTTTCAATAATAACTCAAATTGGAAATTCCGTTGTGCGATCGTAATTATCCCTAATGTGGATAAGATATTCTTTATATTTTCCAAATTATTTTTTTAAATTATTATTTATTATTATTTGTATTTGATGACGTGGAGCCCTACGAGGCCACACTTAGTTAAAGACCCCATGAATTTGGTTCGAAGTTTAAAGCATTATTAATTGATTCAGAAAATAGTACTTTTCCTTCGGCTAAATTAATAAAAATAATCTTAAACTTGTTTAAAAACAAAAATTTAAACGTGTTACCGTTGCTTTTAAAAGTTCACAAGTACCGTTAAATGTGATATTAACATTGTTCGACAAACTTTAATTAATGATTGTCCTCCTTGTGTTTCCTTTTCGGGTTTTCCCTCAAAGCTTTTATAACATGTCTACTAGGGAAAAGTTTTCACACTCTCATAAAAAAAAATGTTTTGTTCCCTCTACAACTAATGTGGAATCTCACAATTCACCCCCTTCAGGACCCAGCATCATCACTGGCACATCGCCCGATGTCCAACCCCTTCTGGGGCTCATCACCACCGCTATTGTTTTTTTTTTTTGGACTTTCTTTTTTGAGTTTCCTCTAAAAAAAAATTTTAAAACGCGTAGAGGAGAAGTTTTCACACTCTTATAAACAATGTTTTGGTCTCATCTCCAACTGATATGGAATTTTACGTGTAAATTTAAAATAATTAAGTGTCTTAACCTCTAAAAATAAATAAATACATATTAATTATAAAAAGAATCTTAAACACAACATTATTATTATTATTATTGGGAAAATGACCCAACAAATCAACCACACACAATTATTTTGTGCTCACACTATTGTCATTCTTTTGGTGTTTCTATTATTATTGCTTTAAATTCTATCCATTCTTTTTTTTTTCTCATTATTTTAATATTCTTATTACTCATTTCTCGCTCGTAAGAGTGAAAACTATCCCTACAAACCAACTCCTTTAAGCCATTTTGTCTGTAACCATAAATATTTAGCTGGTTATAATCTTTAGTTCTCCCATAGTAATAACTTAAAGGGTCATAGTACGTGGATAAAGATACATCCTTCATTTTGGTACATTATTAATATGATATACTTTGTAATTGTTACAAATGACGGAATATTCTCAATAATAAATTTAAATAAAACTGACCTATAAAATAATTAATTGAGAAGATTAATATTTCAGGGAATGATTATATCTGACTAATTTTAATCCCCATTTAATAAACTATAAAATAATTAATTGAGAAGATTAATTATCGATAGATTTTAGATTTTGAAAGGATAACGTGGTCTGTGTGTAGTTTTTAAATGCAAAGTTTTGGTCCCTTTGATTAGACAATATGGTGTATAAGTTGAGACAAAATTTTGAAATCTTTCAAAAAATAAATAAATAAAATTGACGGATGGATTGGAAGCATGAGTTGATAATTGGAGGACTATTTGAGCACTAGAGATAAGATTTGGTGTATATCACAACGAGAACCATTCAAATAGAGATCGACAAATATAATTGAAAAGCCCCATTTTGTGACGATATTTAAATATTTAAAGCGGGTTTGGGGTCGAGATTATAGACGCAATTTTTGTGATGCTTCGGGCTCAGAATTTATGAGTTATGATTTGATATCGAACTTGACATTCCCTCAACGTCCTTTTCAATTAGATGTTCCACCGACTTAACTTAATTTGCTCTCAAGATTGTCAATAGATTGAAACATGTCTAATTGATGTATAGTAACCTCGAAATTCAAATTGAGGTAAGAAAAAAAAGTGATATAGGTCATTGAATGAGCTGCGATGCATTGGATTTGATCTTAGTTGTAGTGCACGATTCTCAGTAGCTGAGGATTTCCAACATTGGTAGCGTTTGATTGTTGAGGTGTAAGGTTCTTTGATTGACATCCATGACAGATGACATAGAAGTGTATTGAGGGTCGAGGTGAATGGAAAATGAAATGATGATGACTGTTGCGATGGAGAATCCATTAAAGGAGTTGAACTTATTGGCAATGTCGATAATAACGATCTCTAAGACTAGGAGTGAGGCACACGAGTGATAAACGTAGAGAGTCCATCTTTAAAACCCCCACAGAAGAGTCACGAACCAACAACGATAGGAAGAGCCAAATTCACAGAAGAACAGTGCGATTAAACTAGTCGCACGAGTCGATGACATATGCCCTAGAGTCGATGATGCAATGCTGACTCTTGTTTAGCCTTGTTGCAACTTAAATTAAAAAAAAAATAAAATAAACCATATCTACTAATAATGGGTCGAAATGATATCAAACCCAGATTTCAGTTGTGAGACCTGTGCACAAATATGATCATTGTAAAGTGCACAAGACAATATCTAATAGCTAACACTAAACTCCAAATAGAGTGGATTGTGAGATCTCATATTGAAGGAAAGGAGAACCGGAAAAAATAAATAAATAAATAAAAAGTAAAAATAATAAAAGGGAAAGTATAGTTTAATATGTGGTCCAATGCACATGAAAATTACTTGGGAGAAAAGGGAAAGGAATAAATAATGTTTAATAAAAGAATTAATAATAATAAAAGTAATAAATAAATAGATGAGCGTGCGCGTAAGCAGCCGAAATTCCGGCCGGTTTACCGGAGCTGCAATTTCCTAAGCCCACGCCACAACGGATCCACATTCTACCAAACTCAACTACACTCAAACTACAATAACTTTTCTCCATCGTACACGTGTTATAATGCCTTCAAAATAAAGGGTCCTGATGTGATTTGGCAAAACAGCGCTCACTCTAAAAAATCCTCCTTACTTTTTTTATCGTAAATTAAATTTTGTAATATGTTTCATTTTATTTTGGTCCGGTATTTTTCCAAATATTTTTATGTGGCGATCTATTCAATTTTGAAATTATACCCGTTATTAATACGAGTATTTGGATCTGGATATCAAATTAAAGCCGTGAAATAAGTAGCCGACATATCACAATTGGAATTGGATCAATAATTAGAAGCTGCAATTCGCTTTTGATGTCGATCAAGCTACTCATAATCTATTGGCAAGAGGTCAACCCACATCGGTTGAAGAGGGAAACAAAACATTCCTTAGAAGAATGTGAAAACCTCTCCCTATTGTAAGCAAGACACCAAACGGTGTGCCAACAAAGACGTTGATCTTTAAGGTGAGTGAATTATGAGATCCCACGTCAATTGGAGAGGGAAATACCTTCCGGCGTTGAAATTTCTCCCTATTAAATGCGTTTTTAAACCGTTTGACTGACGACGATACGTAAAAAAATATTCAAAAATATTTTAGACACGAGAAACATGTAAATTAAAATAATTTGATTAAAAGGAGGAGAAGAGATGAACACGTAGGGTTGAAAAGACGTAGGGATAAGGTTAGTTTAAATTATTAAAAATACTTAGAGATAAGATATAGTTGGTGGTTATAAATTTAAATAAATCAACAGTTTAATGTTAGAGGCTATAGCCTATATAGAATATAGTTTTTTCAAAAATATTTGGAAAGCTTAATGCAATGAACTTTGATAAGCGTTTGATGTGACAATATCAACACGCTTCATCATTATCTTTCATTTATGTTCATTTAAATCTTTATGTGGACCTTATTCTATAAACTTAGGGCCAAATCTTTATGACTTTCATTCAAAAATTACTATTTATACCAAAGATATAGGAGGGATATAGTCGGATTATTTATTTATTTTAATTCAATTAAATAATTATTTTTGGTATAAAGAATAAATACAATAAATGGATTAAATTATCAAAAAAGTAAATGAAGTTTTTATTTGAAATTTACTATTTGTTACAATATTAATGAAAGCAATGGATGAAGATATTGATCCAACTTTGGTGACATGGAACGACATTATCTTTCTCAATATTGGTCCCAAAAGGACACTATTCAATAATTGTTTCATCAACTTTTTTTTTTTTTTTTTTTCGTTTTTTTCATTTATTTCATTCTATAAATGCAAACCCCACCCTATTTCTTTCTATTAATTTTTCACGTCCAATAATTTATTATTATTTTAATTGTGAGAATGGACGTTATAAACGACGTCTGAGTAAAAGAGGGGTGAAACCACGTCTAAATGAGAGCGATTCTAAGAATAGAATAATTGTATAAGAATTCCAAAATTAAGCCGTACTTTGCTTGCAACAATTCTATGTTGGGTGACATCTTGGAAATTTTCTAAGATGCATGTGAATGAAAACAAAACATGTTGGAAGGACTCGTGTTGGTCTGTGGAAACATTTTTCACTCTTAGAAGCAAAGAGTAAGTAACCTGACTGTGTCGTAGGGAAATGTTGAAGTTCAGAATCTTGATTTGAATCTAGCTTTATAGTTTAAATCTTCACCTCCATATCACGAATTGCCTCATGGTTGAAGGGTCTCTCTTCGCCATTCACCTCGGTATCGTGTGCATAAACGAAGCCCTCTCTTAATTTGAAGTTTGAGTGATTCTCCTTCGACTATTCTATATCAAGATTTTCAAAGATCTCGCCGTTTAGTTGTGGGTTTGCCCAAATATTTGTCGTATGCTTCTAATCAACATCGTCCATCAGCTGGGTTACTTGTGTTTTTGGGGAGGATTGCTTTTTATAGTTGCCAATTGTTTCTAGCGCCAAGGATGATGGTAAATGCAAGGATTTGGTGGGGCCATGTCACGTAATGTAACGATTCTAGATTTCTACTAATCTAAAGTCGCTACTATCATCATAACCTATGCTCTTATGCGGAATTGAACATTTAAAATTTCATCATAAAATATTGTCATGGACTTACATGTTCAAAAGCATCTTTAAAACCATATAGGGGTGACCTCTCGTTCGGACAAAATAGGATCTATAGTACTTATCTACACATGACTCCCACATGTGAGCATTGATCCCCAGACGGTTTGCACCACCTTGGACCCATCATAGTCGGGCTAGCTGTCCGTAGCGGCATCCGGAGATCAGTAGACCCCTAAGTGTCATGTGAGGTATGATCATGATCATAGTGTACGCATCCGTACTCATCATCATAAATGAAGAAGTAAACTGATGTATATGAAGACACAAAATGCATGAGGTCCCTATAGGTCTCATCTTCAAATCATTCTTATGACGCAACTCTATACATCATTCACACATTACCCTAAAAAATAACAGGCACGCATTAGCCTTCCTACGTTCATCATCATTAACATAAGTTGTGAAAGGTCTAAGAAAGTGGAATTTAATTATTTTTTAAAATTTTATTATTATAAATTTTTGTATGGTTTTTACACGTAAGCCCACATGCAAATGCAGAATTTTCATCCATTTAATAAATAATTTTTTCACACCCGACGTATTATTGAATTAAAAAAAAATATTTTTTTTTTGTTTCAAAATTTCCGTAAGAAATTATAATAGATATGAATTAGAAAAAATAAATATTAGAATATTACTATGTTAAAAGATTTATTTGATAGAATAATTTTTTAAAGAAAATATAATAATAATAAAGGTTTAATTAATATCGTTCCATTTTTAAAAGTTTAATTAATATTCTTAATTAAAAAACTTCAAAAAATTACTTTAAACTTTTTAAAAACTTTAAAAAAATATAATATTTTTTAATTAAAAAATAAAAAACATATCCATCCTTACTTTTGAAGATACTTGTCAGCTTTAATTAAGGGTGAATATAGTTTAAATTTTTTTAGATTAGTTGAAGAATATTAACCAGACTGTCTTTTTTTAAATAAAATACTAACGATTTTCATCTAAAATTAATTATAAATATATTTTTTTTAAAGACTTTTTAAACTCTTTACAAAAATTTAGTAAAGAGTTTAGTATTTTTAAAAAAATTAATTTAGATTATTTTAATTTAGGAAAAGGGTATATTCCAAAAGAGTGCGGAAAGTTAGGGACATTTTTCAAAATTTTGTATTATTATATTTATGGGTAAATTTAATAATGATGATTCGATGATGATAAATATAAGATCATGGGAATATCTTTGGTTACAATTTTGTATTCATGCCATGTGATTGCAATTATGATATGCTTAATTAAATACCCATTTCATATCTTTTCAGCAACTAAAATTATTTCAAATATTCTTCTAATAAATATATTAATAATAATATTACTCCATTTTCGCTGCCACTCTACATTCTTAATAAATATAATGCTGATTAAGCTATGAATTTTCTAGGTTACCATAGGTTTCTCGCTAGGCTCTATGAAGTTCGAGCTTAATTCTACAATTATCTAAGTTTCTGGGAAGGTCTCGAAGTTCCGAGTGGTTCCCTCACTCATCATACTTAGTAATCTTGCATAGCCACAACCGTGAATGACTGGTATAATGGATTCAGGTGCAACCTTGTCTTATCTCATAGGATAGTATGGTTAACTGACGATACTTTCACGGTAGTTACCATACATTCAACATTTGGGGGAGTGGCATTGCGTACTTGCCAGTTCCTCAATGCTTCCATGTGGTCTTTCGTCTTTAACCAATTCCATGAAATTGCTTTCAGCATGTTTGTACACTAAATATTAACTTCTCAAGTCGTCATGACAAACAATTCTATTTGACTTAGGCAAACTCGACGGTACGAGTTTATGGATGTCTACCGCTTGGGCAAGGGTACTATACGATTCGACCTGGGTCACTGAATCTTGTTACGGAAGTACTAGAGAAAAACAGGAGGTGGTTAGGATATGGTGATATCGCTCACGTTGCTAGCAGCCCCATAAGCTCTTTTTAATTTTCTTCGGTGACTTACTAGGTTCTTAAAATGTCTAGGCAGTCTAAATCTTGAGCTTGTATTTCTTTGGACCCATAATCCGCTCTCGCTGGCCGATACTAAAGCTACTAACATAAGAGATAGATGATTAAGTAATCGATTATTTGAAGTAAGGTAGGACACCCAAATTTATGAGCTGCCCGAGGGTTGAAAGCTTGTCTTATCATCCATTTATTATCTTAGATTACTTATCTCCCCTTTGTGACATTAATTATTATAAACAATATATTTTTATTACGACGGGTTAAAAACTAATGTTAATTTGATTTATTCTCGAACAATAGTGTTCTTTATTCAACAGAGAGCGTAAACAAAAATTATACTTCTAAATAATCTATACAAATACGCACGTATCAATCTATGTATATTTAATTGTTTATTCAGTCATATGATAGAATAATTAACAACATTTGTATTTTTAACAAAAAAAATCTAAAATTTAAATAAATATAGAAATAAATGCGCCAACAAATTTGAAATTATATTTGACGTCTATCAGCTTGACGTGAATATCAAGGCAAGTCCGTAAAAGATCTCGATCCCATGTCCATTTTTTTTTTGGATGAATTATCAATTAATTCAATTCACATCGAAATAAAAAAAACGAGTACCTATCATAGTTTTGGTTATCGATTTTATTTTTCACCAAACTTATAGAGACATTGATTCAAATTTCTACCTACCCGTATTGAATGCAATATACATATATATCGAAAAAAAAAAAAAAAAAAAAATCCTCAGGGTGTGTAAGAGAGCCTTAAATATAAGGAAACACAATGCCAAATTGTCTCCTTAAAAGAAACTTACATGAAAATAAATATTTATTTTGAAAATTAAAATAAATAAATAAATAAATAAAACCCTAATTGAGAAATTAGGGATTTTTGAATTGGGCCTCAAAGTGTTGGCTAAGAACAAGGCAGCATGTTCAGCTGTCTTGCAAGTGGGGGCCAAGCTGTCTCTCAAATGTTTTTTACCATGCCACGTGGCGGACATACATTGGAGTGTTGTTTTTTGAGAATGCTGATTGGATATTCTTGCCCTGAATTGTGGGACCCAGAAAGGTATTGGAATCCTTTTGATGGGTGGATAAGATGCTTAGGTGGATAGTGATGTTCACAAATATGCATGACATGGACTTGTGGATATTGTGAAATGTGGCTATCAACCATTTTCCTTCATTTTTTTATTTTAAAATTAGTTATAATTTAAATTTGAAATATATTATCTGACAAACATTTTTCTAAGTACCTGTAAATAGGACTCTTTGGTTAAGAAAAAAAACATTCCTTGCTTTTTCCCGAAGAATTTTCTTGACTCCATAGATGAGTGAACACGTAGATTTAAGACTCGCTAGAATTTTTTCAAGAAATATAATTTTTTTTTTTAACATTTAGTTTTGTTTAATTCGAAATAAATTTAACATGACTCCAATACTTCTACTATGTGTATAAAGTATTCATTCCCAGCCCGAAGACATAGAATTAGCCAAAGATTAAAAGCTAAATTGGGCACTCATGATCTTTAGAAGACGATGAACTACGCTAAGGACGTGCAAAGACAATGAGATTTAAACTAAAAGCAAACTAACCATCGTTTGATGTAAATAGAGAACTTGATTCGCATCTAGCAAAAATGTGAGCTTAAAAAGTAATTAATGTGAGCTTATGGTGTCGAATCATTACCGCCCTAAACAAAAAGAAACATAAATGATGTATGAAAGAGATTCGGTTGAAAAAGATATAATTTTAAGTGGGTAATTTTGTTAGTGACCCGTAAAGTATTCTTATTCTTCCATCCACTACGTCGTTCCAATAAAGTTAAATCAAACTTTTACCCAACAAAAATACTCAAAAATATTTTTAAAAAAAGAAATTTGAACGGGTAGGTCTTTTTTGGGCTTTACGTCAAGGTTTTTATACCCTTATAAAAGATGTTTCGTTCTCCTCCCAAACTGATGTGGGATCTCACAATCCACTCCCTTCAGAGTCCAACGTCCTCGCTGATACTCTTTCCTCTTTCCAATCGATGTGGGACCCCTACCAAATCCACTCTTCTTCAGGGCCAAGTGTCCTTACTAGCACACCGCCTCGTGTCTACTCACTTCGAGGAACAACTTCCTCGCTGACACATCACTTGGTGTCTAGCTCTGATATCATTTGTAACGACCCAAACCCATTGCTAGCAGATATTATCCTCTTTGAGTTTTCCTTTTCGAGTTTCCTCTCAAAGTTTTTAAAACTCGTCTACTAGGGAAAAGTTTCCACACCCTTATAAAGGAGGTTTCGTTCTCCTCCCCAATCATTATACCGTGTTTTTAGGATATAGTATCATGATTTAAACCTACAACCTTAAAACGAAGAAAAAGAGTATCCATCCATTGCCAGTGTTATAAGTATTCAAGATACATAATAAAAACATTATACTAAAAAATGACAATTTGTATAAATACAAGTAAAGCTTCAATCTCGAGCGATAGAAAAGTTAGTACATTAAGGACTATCGACCAATCACATTCTCAACCTAAGTAATCCCATCAACCGTCGTTTTTACGTACAAAAGAATGAATGCATTCAATTTTTTCTATTTCTTTTCCTTTTATTAATCTCGATTATATTTCCATTTCAGAAGTAAAAGAGATTAATATTTAAAATTTAGATTAAATTTATATTATGCTAAGATACATTTGCTTCGGATAAAGGTCCACTAGATTTATGCTAACATAACTTAATCAATACATTTCTAAAGATTATAATAAAGATTAAATTATATTATAAGATAAAGTTTATTCACAAAAAAAAAAAAAAAAAAATGTGTTAATTAACCAAATTTTTAGTACATTTTGAAGCTTAAATACCATGTGGTTAGTCCCTACAAAAACTCCGGAATCTTAGCATATACAATGCTACGAGACAATTTTGAAACCATTATTAAAATTATAGTGCCTTTTTTAATTCATTTCGTTCATAATCATGGAACGTGGATCCTAGTTTATTACCTCCACACCTCTATTTCATTGTCGCTTGGCCCGAGCCCACTCTTCTCCCTTAATGACAAGTTTTAAAATCAAACGAAAAGGGGTTTTCCAACAAAGGGGATTTGGCTTTAATCTACCAATCCCTCCTAATTACCGTCGTCAGTGCAGCCTACCTATTGAAGACGGAAACGTATAAAAAAAAAAAAAAAAAAAAATGTAAAGGGTAAAAATTATAAGAGGTAAATTAGAATAAGGAAGAGGGGGAAGGAAGGAGATAAATGAATGCATAATTATTAGGTAAGAGTCTGCCCAAAAACATAAAATATTTATTGTGGCAACCCAACACCCAACTACATGTCTTCCTACTATGCGCTATTACATCCCTCAATTGGAATCAAATGGATGAATAATGCCCATAAAAGAATACCAACTCTCCTATTTTTGTCCTTTTTTCCTTACAAATCATGCATCTTTATAACATTATTTCCCCCTCAAACTTTATAGGAAGCATTAACATATTTTATATTTATTTATAGCATAATATATAATCACAATAATAACGTAGTTATTGTGGTTCTGCTTCTTTTCGATTATATCAAATTGGTATAGCATCAACTATTTGCTCCATTATTTGACATCGGACAAATTTTGTAAATTTGAGGTCTCATATCACTAAAGATCCAAGATTTATGATACATGATTAAAAATTTAATTTAATTTTTATTTAGGCAATAGAGTCGGAGTCGTAGACAATGATTACATTTCTGATCTCCAACCCCACCCTAATCCCTGCCATGTCTTGCCTTATATGTGTGTGTGTGTATATATATATATATATTAAGGAGGATTTCGTTTAAGGCGTGTCATTTAAAGTCATCTTTAAAGAAATCCTTGTACAAAAAGTTGACTTTAACGTTAAGACTTTGAATACTAATTACTTTACCAATAAAAGGTTTTGTGAATTTATTCGGGCATAGTTGGACTAAATGTATTTTAATGTTTTTGT
Source organism: Cucurbita argyrosperma subsp. sororia (assembly GCA_018691285.1). Lineage (NCBI taxonomy): Eukaryota > Viridiplantae > Streptophyta > Magnoliopsida > Cucurbitales > Cucurbitaceae > Cucurbita > Cucurbita argyrosperma. The sequence continues at coordinate 4,231,660 of CM031885.1, read as the reverse complement.
AATAATATTATTTAAGTCCATCGTTAGTAGATAGTGTCTACGTTACATATTGTCGTATGCCTCACAATTTTAAAACGTTGTCTGCTAGGGAGAAGTTTCCACCTTGTTGGATAAAAGTCCCACATCGGCTAATTTAGGGAATGATCATGGGTTTATAATCAAGAAATACTATCTCCATTGGCATGAGGTCTTTTGGGGAAGCTTAAAGCAAAGTCATGGATAATATCATGTTATTGTGGAGAGTCGTATTCATATAACACACCCCTTATGAGGAATGTTTTGTTTCGTCTCTCCTATAGATGTGGGTTCTCACAATCCACCCCACCACTTTATGGTCCAGGGGCGTGGGACATGAGAATGTATAACGAATTAAAGTAAACCATATCTATTAGCCTCATTTAGAGAGGTTGACCCGGTATTAGAGTTTGGAATTTGTTATAGGATAAAAAGGAGTTGATAATAGGACTCCATAATAGATGAGTGGTTAGCAGAGCTTACTTGCCCCTATCCTTTAGGTTCAATTGAATGCAGTATAAGTTTAGGGTAATCGCATGTAGTAGGTAGCGTGACCAAGTAGCAAAGGATACAAGAGAATGTTGAAGTCATCATGTGTCAAATCTTAATATCATACATCTTTGATACTATAAATGGTAGCCGAGTGAAAACCTTTTGTAGTAAGATGTAGCTCGAGGACGAGGGCCAAGAGGAATGTTGGTGAACATGTGATACTCAAGTACAAAATGAATATATGAACGAACTGATATCACATTCGAATGAGAATGATCTTAAAGATACTTAAACATGGTAAGTAATTCTTAAAATAATTTATAATTATGGTAAATATCAACAATTCTATATTGGTGACACGTAATATACTTTTATAAAAAAAAAAAAATGCATATTTATAAATTTTTAAGAAAGTAAAAAGAAAAAAAAAAGGAATGAGTAGTAATGGGCCTTGAGTCCAATTTGTAAGAGAAGTGGGCCTGTTTTGTGTAATAAAGCCTTGGTAATTAGCACATTTATTATTCTTTTTGTTTTTTTTTTTTAATTTTATGTTATTTATTTATCTCGATTTGTTTTTTTTATTCTTATTTTAATTTCTTGATTTTTTAAATATGACTTTAAAAAAAATTATTTATGTTTATTTGGTATTATTTCTTCCTCCTATTTTATTTTATTTTATAATTCTTCTTTAATACGATTTTTTTTAAAAAATTTATTATTTATGTTTACTATTATTTTTTTAAAATTTATTATTTATGTTTACTATTATTTTTTTAATTCTTATAAATCATTTATTTAAAAATAATTATTAATATTGAGGACTAAATAAATTGAAAACCTTAAAATTTAAGATATATTATTTATAATATATATATATATATATATATATATATATATATATATATATGAATGGAAATTAAGTTAAAAGAATTTTAATAATTTAACTTAATAAAAATAAACTAACAACATATTTAAGGTTAATTAATATGATAAAATTAAAATTTTGATAACCTTCCGTACCTAATTTATAAGAAAAAATTATTATTATAATTAATTATTTGATGGTAATAAATCAAAACATATATTTGGACAAAAATTTATTAAATAAATGCATCATTAATTATTAAAATTATAACTTTTTTTTATGCCATACGAAACAAATTTATTTTATTATCAGATTTAAGGGCGTGTAATCAAATGACATCGAAAGGATCGTCGGAGTCATCTATGAGTTCCTTTCAAACCGAAAATAAATAGATGGATAGGGTCAATTTGTTTGAAAGAGAAGTATAGAAAGTGAAACTTTGTTGTATGATATATGGAATGGGAGACATATTCTTCCATCTCGTACATAGAATATAGTCAAACCCGAACATAACTCAACAAACTAAAGTTCAATGTCCTCAATCAATAAGAATGTCAAAGGTTCAAATCTCGATCTCGATCTCACACACCACGACCAAAATTACCCGATAAGGGTATGATAATATACATATTCTGTCATGGTTTCCTTTCCAAAACTCCTCCTTTTGTCATCTTTGTGAGCTACCTCTTCCACTTTGATGGAACCAACCTGTTGTCACCGGTGTTACTTTTTATATTCGTTGAAGTAACGTTCTAACGATAAATCAGGAGGTTCGGTCGATGCGAGAGAACTACGCATCTCCTTTGCTACAGCTCTTTTCGCCTTCTTTGCTGGTTGACTGACCCGATTGTCGACTGGTGCAGTCGGAAACAGTTCCGAGAGCCCGGGCCTTCCAAGCTGCAATGCAGTAGAATTGTCTGGACGAGCCCATGATATTGGATACACTGCACAAAACAGGGAGAATCTACTGTTTAACATAACATACATTGAAGCTTTCGAATAAACATGGTCGATGTATGGGACGAAACTATAGGCGATATCTTTCGTTTTCTTTTAAAAGAATTGAAAGAAGACTAATGCTCAAAGAATGTTTCATTCCTCCCTTCAACCGATGTGGGATCTCACAATCCACCCCCCTTTCAAGGCCTAATATCCTCGCTGGTACACTGCCCGGTGTCTGGCTCTGATACCATTTATAATGGCCCAAACCCACCGCTAGCAGATATTGTCCTCTTTGGGTTTTCCCTCCCGGGCTTTCTCTCAAGGTTTTAAAACACGTCTGCTAGAGTAAGAGGTTTCTGCACCCTTATAAAGAATGTTTCGTTCCCCTCTCCAACGATATGAGATTTCACAATCCACCCCCATTTGGGACACAGCTCCTGATAGGCACTCATTCCTCTCTCCAATCAATGTGGAATCACACAATCCATCTCCCTCCAGAGCCTAGTGTCCTCGCTAGACACTAACACACCTCCTGGTGTCTGGCTCTGATACCATTAGTAACAGCCCAAGTCCACCGCGGGTAGATATTGTTTTCTTTGGGCTTTCCCTTAAGATTTTAAAATTCGTCCGCTATGGAGAGGTTTCCACACCCTTATAAAAAATATTTTGTTCCTCTCTCCAACCAATGTAGGATCTAGCATAGCATAACACTGAAGGGTATAAAAAAAACCCAACAAAGGGAGTTGCCCGGACCAGGACTATACATAAAAAGGGTCCAATTCAAAAGCCTAAAGGATAACTAAAAGAAAAAATGTTAGTAACATACGAACAAAGAGACGTTAAATCTAACGAGAGACAACACGAGCTCCAAGATCTCTCAAGCATCTAAAGTTTATCATTGTCCTCTATAACCCAAACCCCCCAAAAGGCACTATGCAGGTCAAGGGACAAACACGAAACGAGTACCTTCACCAGATTCAAGCTTAGAACCGTCACACGAAGCATTCATATTGGCGCGACGCTTTCGTACATAATTTTCCTGCAGAGGCTTCGGGGTTTGAAATGAAAACCGTGTCATACAAACGCCTTCGGTTTGGTACTCCGGATGTTCAATCAGGTATCTTCAGAACCAAACAAACCATCAGAGGGTGCCACAAAAAAAATCAATAAGTAGGCCACAGATCATTTACAAGAATTTAATCAAACATTAAATAGTGAGAAGCACAATGTAGAGCAACATACTTCTGGATATCCACCATGGAACGAAGCCTCTTACCTGATGGTGCAATATAATACCTGATAACAACAAAATATCAGACAGGTACAGACAATAAAAGCCACAAACATAGCAGTGATAATAAAGAACTTAAAGTACATACACATCAGCAAACTTGGTGCTTCCTTCACCTCTGATGTGTAGTAGCCTTTGCCAGCCAGGAGGGGGCTGTGCTATATTGGGCTTGTCAATTGCCCAAAGCCTGCCATCATCTTGAGTAATGTCAGCAGGGTCATTACAAGAGATATCAGGCCGCCACTCGCGAGCAGTTTCACAGTAAAAAGGTTCCTCAAGCAGATGTTCACGTATTTCCTCATATTTTTCCTTTGTTGGAATGAGCCTCCATTTAAAACAGCTTGCACACTGGACAGTAAAGGCCCCTACTCGCAAAACTCTAGACGAATTCGGAGTCAATTGTCCAAGAAGCTGTGGACGCTGGTGCCTAACAGGTGTGGATACAGGTTCATGTGCACCTCCTTCATCATTAGCAGAAGGGTTGTATAGGACTAGTTCACGAGAGACGTTTTCATTAGATTGAGATTGGACATTCTCATTCCTAGTCTCATGTAACTCGCTTTCAGAGGAAGAAGACGAGAAAGAGGATGACGAGGAAGAAACAGCTATAACATCTTGCTGGGTCGTTTCTTGGTGGTTCGATAAACTTGGCTCGTTCAAGTCATTTTCTTCACCACCAACCATACTGGTAAACTATCAGCGGTTTAACCACATCATACCATGATCCAATACCCTGCTGCAGTCGGAGAAAACAGATTGTAATTTTTTTTAAGAAATGAAAAGGGATGATCCTACTCCTCCCACTTCCAAAGCTAAAAGAGATTACAAGTCAAAACTCAAAGCAACGATGAAATCCTTGAGAAGAAAAGATACTGCAAACGGGGCAGGATAGGATCATAAGTGAAAAGGTTAAACAAAGCTAAGTGTTTACAAGAAGATTTACGAAGAAAACACCAAGCCCACCACTAATAGATATTGTCCACTTTTGGCTTTCCCTTTCGGGCTTCCTCTTAAGATTTTTAAAACGTGTCTACTAGGGAGAGGTTTCCACACCCGTATAAAGAAACGGTGGGTTTGGGCCATTACAGTTGGTATCAGAGGCAGACACCAGGCAATGTGCCAGTGAGGAGGTTGAGCCTTGAAGGAGGGTAGATTGGAGGGTCCCACATCGATTGGAGAAGAGAACGAGTGCTAACGAGAACGCTCGGCCCCGTAGGGGGGTGGATTATGGGATCCTAGTTGGGGAGGAGAACTAAACATTTTTTATAAGGGTGTGAAAACTTCTCCCTAGCAGACGCATTTTAAAAATCTTGAGGGAAAGCTTGAAAGGAAAACCCCAAAGAGAACAATATCTATTAGCGGTGGGCTTGGGCGAAATCCAAAAATTCTTCAAAATCTTGGACTAATCAGTTAGGCAAGGGAGATAGTTTTTGGCCATTGAATTAGCTGGTTTGCACAGAGTTAGTAGAAGTTTGTTTAAGAGCTGTTGCTGGCAAATGATGAAATAAAGGAAGATGACAATAAGGAGCATTATTTCATCATTAAGCTCACAATATTCAAAAGGTGTATTTACGTTTTCTAAAGAGAACTTTTAGAGCTATGTTCAACGCCTCATCGTGCTCATCGTTAGCAGATATTGCCCTCTTTAGACTTTTCCTTCCGTACTTCTCCTCAAGGTTTTTTAAACGCATCTGCTAGGGAGAGGTTTCCACACCCTTATAAAGAATATTTCGTTCTCCTCCCCAACCAACGTGGGATCTCACAATCCACTTCCCTTCAGAGTCTAGTGTCCTCGGCAGCACTCGTTACTTTCTCCAATACCCCAATCCACCATCCCTACGGGACTCAACATCCTTGCTGGCATTCCGTCTCATGTCCACCCCCTTCAAAGCTCAGCCTCCTCGCTAGCACATCATTCGGTGTCTAGCTCTGGTACCATTTGTAACAGCCTAAGCTCACCACTAGCAGATGTTGTCCTCCTTGTACTTTCCCTTCCAGACTTCCGAAAAACACGTCTGCTAGGGGAGAAATTTTCACACCCTTATAAAGAATGTTTCGTTCTCCTCTCCAACTGTAAGATCTCACAAAACCATTGTGTTTCATCCAAGAAAACATAAGGATCATGCACAAGATTAAAACCGACAACAGCATCTCCTTGCTATAAGCAAATACTTCCTATAGAAATGCTCTCTCTAGGAACACTGAAAAACTAAAGCGATAATCAAAATGTGACAGAGACAAGAAGGGTAAGCACATAACTCCAAGCACTAAAACAACAATGCAGTGAAGAGATAACCAAGAACAACAAGAGAAATATTCGAACCCAATATAGCAAACTAACAAGATCATCAAATCCACTACAAAAAAGAGAGCAAAACAGCAAGATCGACCGCCATAGGAAGAGAAGAAACAGACCTATAATTGCCCTCAAGCTTCCTAATCAAACAGGAAAAAAAATATTACACCAATTTCATCAGTTCATTCAATTCTTATCTCGATCGGAACCCATAACACAAACCCACCTCCATCATCGAAAGAAAAAACATCTAAATCCAAAATATCATCCAATCAATCCGTCAAAAACTTCAATCCCACAAAATCGTCAAAGAAAAATGCAGAGGAGAAAGAGCTCTTACACGATGTAAAATCGAAGGCGACGAACAGAAGAGAGATGAAATGCGTTGATTTCGAGGAAATGGGGAGATCGAAGACTCGAAAACGCGGTAGAAATGGGGGAAATGGAAAAGGGTCTGCGAATTTTTGTGTTGAAATGATGGTAAGGCCTCGGGAAGAACGAAAGGGAAAGGATTTGCAGATAGACGTTGAGAAGGAGGAAGAGGATGATTCTTCGATGGAATTTGGAAATGGGTATAATCTCAAACAACACAGGCAACACAAATATCGTTGATTATTGGATTATTGTTGTTTTAATTGGTTTTTTACAAATCAAGGGTCGAAATTGCATATCAATTATAGTTCATGGTTTGGATTAGAGTTATGAATATATGCTTGCAATTTACGTTACTACCTTATCTCTTCTATTCATTTTATGCCAATTACTGTTCAACTACTCTAAACTTGAATATCCAAAATATATTCATGTCTATATGTATATTAGATTTTAATTTTGGTTGAAGAACACTTTTAGTTCATGTTTTTTTTATCAGTGATTCGAACTTGAGTTTCAAATTTTATGGTATATTAAATTGATCTATATAGTTTATATACACATTTGATCCGTAAATATTATGTCAACCGATATATGTTAAAAAGATTAAAAATAAAACTCATGGTTTGTCAATTTAACCAATTTAAACATAGTTTCACTGATAAAAAAAAAAACTATATTCTCGACCAATAAACTAGATATTCAAATTTATCACCTCGCATGTTGGCGAATCTGATTCGACAACCTAAACATAGCCAGCGGATCAAACATCAATTACCTTCCTAAAAAACTTATGATCTTATCCTCTTAATAATTCTCATTCCCGTGAATTATCTAGCTTCTAATCCTGAGTTATTTCTGTTTATATTAATAAATATTGAAAAAAAAAAAAAAAAAGTAAGAGTGAGCAAAAATCTTTAAGAAATTTAGTCGTTAAAGATTGTCCACTTTGGCCCGTTACATGTCGTCGTCAACCTCATAGTTTTAAAACGCGTTTACTATGGAGAAGGTCTAGCCCTACTTCGATCAGTGCATCGCATCGTTCGGTGACTAGCTTCGATATCATTTGTAATGGCTTAAGTCCACCGCAAGTAGATATTGCCTACTTGGCTCGTTAAGCATCGCGTTAGCCTCATGGTTTCAAAATGTGTCTTTAGGGAGAGGTTTCCATATGCTTATAAAGAATGTTTTGTTTCCCTCTCCAACCGATGTGGGATCTCACAATTCACTCCCTTTCTAACAGCGATACATAACAGGTCAAAACGAACAATATTTGCTAGCGGTAGACTTGAACTACTATAAATGGTATCAGAGCTAGAGACCGTGTAGTGTGACAGCGAGAACGGTGGGCCTTCAAGGGGTGAGTTGTGAGATCTCACATCTATCAGAGAGAAGCCTACCGCCAGCTAAGGTGAATCGACTGCACATCAACCAAAAGGAGAAAGCCACGCGTGCGCCACACACAAACTGGTGGGAGTCGACAGCTTGGGACGAGTCACATGGATGTTGTGTCTGCGCCGCATGCTTCTATAGGTCACGCCTGGTTTTAGGCCGAGCTTCATGCATGGGCTGAAGCGCTGGCATCCATGGGGTTGGCCTAGGCTTCACGCATGAGTTGCTACTACTTCTAGGCCGCGTGGGTGAAGCCCGACGGATTTGAAGCCGGAGAACACGTGGGCTTCTGATGGCAGCTTCAAGGACTGGTTTGGGTTGTTGCTTCACCTTATGGTTGTAGCCTTTTGTTTCGTTCTTTCGATGAATCCAAGAACGATGATCCGATGGTCAATTACGACGATAATCCTAGGCCTACCGCTAGCAAATATTGTCCTTTTTAGTTTCCCTTTTGAGCTTCCCCTCAATATTTTAAAATGCGTCTGCTACTTGTAAAGAGTGTTTCGTTTTCCTCTTCAACCAACGTAGGATCCGATGTTTAGAAAACCTTAAAAGACTCCCTACCAACTACATTTCATATCTCTATAAGATATAAATTATACCAAAACGTTTGCTTTTAAATCTGATAAGAACAATATAAATATAAGAGATTCTGTACAAAGAAGCTAGGAGCAGTCAACATTCAAAGATCTATGGCTGGCCTGCAGCCTTCACCAAGGGGAACTTCTGGGACATCATTCACGGTTCCTTTCCAAATCCAAATGAGAAACAGACTTGGATTTTTTCGATTGAGAAATTAGAGCGGCATAAATAAGTTCATTCCAGGCATCGGGAACTCCAGGGAGACACCAATGGCTGCAATCCTGCCGTCTAGTCGAAACCTTTATTGTAGCGGTACGATTCTTCGTGTAGATCGAAGGGTGACCGTCCTTGCGAAAATTGGTTAACCTTGTAACGTTCAAAAGTATGACTGGAACCCTCATTTTCTTGATCGTTTCCTCAACTATCTTCATTTTCAAAGGATAGTTGTCGAGGATGGCACCGCTTAAGACGGGCTCGGTTTCGCCATTGCATGACCCTCCTGAATCCCAATCTCCACCTCTGTTTTATAGAGTTCAACATATAAATGTACAAGTATATGGGGAATTTGGAATAGTTATATCCATCCCTTTCCACATGAATTTGGATAACAACCAAACAAGTGAATGATGAAAAGGTGTTTCAAACGAAGAGGGCATAGAAAATGGGACCTGAAATGGGCAGAAGAATAGCCTCTATAGAGGACCAACTGCTTAGCTGGGTTTATATTATTATCGATCCAGTTTCCCCACGTCTTGAGTGCTCGTCTGTAAGCCTCGACAGCATCGAACTGCGGGTAAAGAACGTCGCCTTCTTTATAATAGTTTTTCCTGCATCATCTAATTGTATCAGTAAACCACACCAAGAAATCAGTTTAATCCAAAGTTCTATAAACTAAGATTGAACACTTGAAAAATGTACTAAAATATATAATAATACTAGAGTTTAGGGACTAAAATAAGATTCAAAAGTTATTTATAAACATTTTTAAGGATTATAGAACTAATCAAAGTCCGTAGATATTGTCATTTTTAGGATTTCCCATTTGGGCTTCCTCTCAAGGTTTTTAAAACGCGTTTGCTAGGGAGAGGTTTCTACACCCCTATAAGGAATGCTTCGTTCCCCTCTCCAACCGACGTGGAAGCTCACAATCCACCCCCTTCGGGACCTAGCATCCTCGCTGGCACTCGTTCCCCTCTCGAATCGATGTGGGACCCCCCTTTCCACCCCTCTTTGAGGCTCAGCGTTCTTGCTGGCACATCGCCCGGTGTATGGCTCTAATACCATTTGTAACAGCCCAAACCCACGGTTAACAGATATTGTCCTCTTTGAGCTTTCCCTTCCAAGCTTCCCCTCAAGGTTTTTAAAACGTGTCTACTAAGGAAAGGTTTCCACACCCTTATAAAGAATGCTTCGTTCTCCTCTCCAACCAACGTGAGATCGCACACCATCTTTCTAGTTTCTATGATAATTTAAGGTACAGTCCATCCAGGCTAATGTTTATGCAATTAAAATTGAATCCTTACCCACGAGCAGTCTTTCCATGAGTCCACCAGTGGCCAGTATTGAACACGAGTATATCAGCACGTTTCCAACGTCCAGAAGTCTTGTCAATTCGATCAATTGATAGAGTCGGATTTGAGTTCCCTTGAGCATTTACACGAATTCCCTCCCTCACAAGAAAATGTGATCTCACAAATTCGACTGTACAGTTATAATCCTGCCAAATGTTTGTCGAATTAGTTATATACTTACAAGACACAAAAGCAAAACTAAATGACAGGTAGTAATTTATAGCACTAAAACTGGTCGAGAATAAAGCATGTGCGGAAATATTTACTAATTATGGTGCCAACAACCACCCCTCTGAATATATATTTTCAAAATAAGTAAGATAAAGACAAGCAGATTTGAACTCGAGAACGTTCTGATAAATACAAACGAATCGTTTCACCAAACTAAATGCTGGTAATACAAATCATTATGCCAAAGAAGTTATATTCAAGAGAAGAAATCTTCTTATTACCTCAAACTTGAAGACAAAGTAACCTCTTCCCTTGGTTATTTTATAGCCATGGGTTTCAAACATTCTATTCTTATCTCGAAGGCCCTCTCGAAGGAGACAAAGGATCGACTCAAACTGGTTCCTGTTCATAGAATTACCATGAGGTTGAAGGTAGGAAAGAATCATGTGACGCTACACGAAGACCCTAGGACAAAGTGTATTGTTGTATGCACTTCGGTAGTGAAGTATTCAAAGGAATTAATGAGTTGGTCGGCCAATACATGGATGACTTTACCATTCCAACGAGAATACCACCTCCACAACTCGTGGTCAGGAGTTCTAATGGAAGGCATATCAACTCTATATCGCCGTTAATACTGTTACCTGCAGACCCAATAGAATGAAATAAAGAGGCTAGTAAGAAAAATGTGTGTTGCTGGAGTGACTCAACATAACCAGGCACCTTATTGAGCTTAGTGCTGCTAATTAAGAAAAAAAAATTGTAGGTGTAGGTTTTATGTCTATCACATTTTGAATAAGGAGAAGGTGCCTGATATGTTCCCAATTCTATAGTGGACTTTCTATTAGAATAGCTTCTTAGAAGCAACACGATACACAAAGTTGCATTCAAAGTCAGTTATTCGCTCCATGAAGATGCACCTGATGTTGTCCCAAAACTTCCATTTTGCAGCATGAGAAGCATTTCAAATTCCATGCAATGTCATCATAGTTAGCAAGTAGGGTCCTCGTCCTTTTGAATGGATCATTGGTGAAGTTAGAGGGACTTCTAGGCTATGTTGGCTGAGCTTCCTTTTCTTTCCTAGTTTGTTTAGTGTGTTGTGGAAGATGGGAGGAATACTTACCTTTGGGAAGATAGGTTGTTTAAGGATAGACACACATGCTTCAAGCTTCCCTAGTTATATCAGTTGTCTTCTTTGAGGAATCAATCGGTGGCTTCAATCCTCTCATTACGAGAGCTTTCCCTCTCCCTTGTTGGAGGTTCCGACATCTGTTGACCGATAGGGAAAGGACGAATGTTCTAGCTATGTTGTCTTTCCTCAGGTAGTTTTGCGTTAGCCTCAATAATGTGGATGTTCACCTTTGGACTCCTCCTCCATCCAAAGGCTTTTCCTTCAGCTTCTTCTTTTGATGTTTGGCTACTTTTTTCCTGTTGAATAGTTCTATTGTTTCCTTTGTACGAAAGGTGAAGATTCCCAAGAAGGTTACATCCTTCTGATCCAAAAACAGGTGAAATCTTATGTTCTCTGCTTCAAATGTGTTCTAAATAACATGTCCAGCAAAAAATAATGAACATACGTTCCTAATTTCGACATCAAATTGTGCAGGCAAAGAATGATATATCCACACAAACGCATCTACAAAAACAACCATAGAAGCACATACCTCGGAAGATCACAGCCATAAGGCTTCCATCGCCATTTCGTATACTCAGAATCATTTCTCCCATTATTCCCACAGTCATAAGCCTCATCAACATAGGGGCAAGAACCCACTCGATAAACCGGATAATGTTCCTCATCTTTAACCCAGCTTCCCATGTAAAGATCACATTGCTGCAGCCCCTCCACTGACAAATCCGGACCATCATCAGCCCTCATAGAACCAACAGCAACATCACCATCAGAAACCGAGCCATTTTCGCCATTAACAGAGAGCCGATCCTCAATTTGATCATTAGAAAACTCTGTTTCTTGAGCAGATGGGTTCGTTAAGGATTCAATGCCAGAAGAATCAGACCCAGAATCGGGAAAAGAAATCTGGGTTTCGGCTATTGAAGGAGGAGGAGCAAGATAGACAGTAAATGGGGTTTGGGAGGAGAGATCTTGGTAGAGAAAGAGGGAAACGTCGGCGTTTCGTTTGGTGAAGAAGATAAAGGAACAGAGGAAGAGGAGGAAGAAAATGGGGGCGAAGGCAAAGCGATAATTGGGGAAAGAGGAAAACGCCATTGGAGGAGCAAAGTGAGGAAGGTTTCAGTGTGTGATCTGCAAATGGGTGGTGGATAAAAGATGAACAAAGTTCGGATTTAGCCAAATTCACGGTATCTCTTGCGTCCGTCTCCCAGGCAGAGTGAGGGAGTTCTTCACCATTTTCGAAATTTTTAAGAACATTCTTGTTCATCCTTCTTCTATTGTTTTTTTTTTTTTTTTTATTTGAAGATGCGTTTTGGACATTGTTTACTCATAAACTATTGAGTGGAGCTGGTGTGGTGTGCATGACATACAATTAACATACCTATTAGTTGAACTCTTATATATTATAAGAAAGTGTCACACGTAAAAAGTCATGAGTGAAACCATTATTAGTTGCGTATGTCGATGTGTGAAGGTACGTGGGTGAGTCTTTTTCTTATGTTTATGTTTAACCTATGTTTATTAGTTTTTCGATATGATTTTGATGTTATTCCTATTTTTACTTGATTTATGACTAACATGAGGTAGCACTGAAGTAGCCATTTCAAATTTTTCGCACAAGTATATATGTAAGACTGACTCGAAATAGCATGAGCATGTAGTGAACTTATGTCTGAAATCATACATGTTTTAGCTTATAAATACGTATTTACGTTAGGTTGCATTTAGAACTTTGGACCTACTATTAGTTTTCATTGTAGACGAACTCCTCGGAATTGGATAGAAAGCTTAATTAGGCTACGTGTGCAACTTCACTGACTACTCTTTGATCTTAAGTCTAGTTGCCCAGGAGGACTTGTTACTTCCAAAACGTTGAGCCTAGTAAACGGTATTAGGTTCATAAAGGCACATTAAGGCGATGAGTGGTTTCGACCATAAGATCAATACTTGATCGGGGCAATACCCTTTAGTCCCTATGGGACTAGGACATCTTGAGGTTCTCTGAGCCCCTAAAAATGGAGAGATCTTCCAATAGGTCCATCAAGGGCATAAAGGCTAGTTACCATAGACATAGGCTACACCAAGAGTCTAATCTTGTCTAAACAACTCATAGTCAATAGTTTAATAGGTTACTATATGGGGTAATTAGGGGGCTCGTGAACTCGCTTATAATTGTGAACTCACTCCGTGGAGGGGTGAGAATTTTTCTGGTGACAATAGCTATGGGGATCTCACTCCTCACGAGTTGTATGACGATGTGGGACCAACAACTTCTATTAGTGAACCTATCTCAAAAGTAGGGGTTTGTTGTCGTCCATAGTAAATCTTTAAAAGTTGGAGTAGTAAGGTCATGCCTTGTAATATAGTGTGTCACTGAGAGACCTCGTGTGGATACAATCATGGGATCCTCAACAATCCTTTAGGTTGGAAACTCATCCAAATGAGTGACCGACCACACGAGGGAGCTAGGCAAGTATGAGGGTTGCCCCTCTATCAGTTGAGATGACATTACGTGACCTATTAGGGAGTCACCAGCTAATATCTTGTACTTGACCAATATCGAGCGATGTTTCTCATAATATCTTAGCATTTCAATTGCTAGAAGCAATTGAAAGTCGTACCTCATAGATACTTGACATGTGGGCGAGTGACATAGGTAATGACATTTTCGTAGGGTTAACCTAAGCAAGCCCGAGACCTAGAATGGTTTATACATGCCCTGAGGGATTCAAATATTGTGCAAAGTGAGTTCAAGCAGAAAAAGTATGAATAAAGAGTCAAATCGGACATTATAAACCCAAGGTTAATAGACCAAAAAGGCCGATGACCTAGCACATGATAAATCGACTTACCGAATTCGATTAGAATCTATTAGTAGGTTGCTTATTGTATATTTTATAATTTTGTTAGTTAGTTCATAAAGCCGGTGTTGATATTGAAATTTATACCTTAAAACCTTGTAATTAATTATTTAATTTTTAATATTTTATTTATAATTTAATATTATATATGAAAATCCAAAGTTATTAATGTAATCTTGAACGCTATGCGATTGACATATAAGACGATTGTGTTCGAGTAATAACCTAAATGGTTTACAGTATATGGATAATGTTGTGTGCCTTATTCTGGTAACAATATTCATATGATCCACTTTGTAACCATTACAAATAGTTCGATCCAAATCGTTCATTGAAGACATGTGAGTGAGGGTGGATATTCTATACGATAAATTTTGTATAAGATAAAACTGGACTAAGAAATATTTAATCTCTTATTGTAAATTTTTTAATCGAGAAGATTAAAAAAAAAAAATATATTAAATAAATGGATTACTATATATTTTTTAGTTTAAACCGTAAATTTTGTATATAAATGGATTAATATTAAATAAAAATTTGAATTTTATATAATACAATTTTCAACAATTTTAAAAGATAAAAAAAAAAAAATTAAGATAAACACAAACATAAAAAAGATTGTAATGGAACGGATGCTTTGTTTTCTCGGAATACGAACGGCTCCGAGTCAAACCCACCAAATGACGTTCTAGGGTTCTCTTAACGCTATACAGAGGCGAGCAAAAATCTGCAACCGCCGCCGTTCGGCTTCCAATCTAATTCAGGTGTTTTTCTTCTGATTTCTTCATCCTTTCTTGATCTGAAAACGAACGAGTGAGGTTTTTTGGTGGAAAAAGAATGGAGGAGGTGGTTGAAGGAGATCAATATTTTGTTTCTTTGGTCAAGCTTTTGGCGTCCTCCAACAAGGCGACTCGAGACAAGACCCTCCGTGTAATCATCAAGACATGGCTTCCGACTCAAACGAGCCTCTCCGATGGCGATATGAAGAAGCTTTGGAAGGGTTTGTTCTACTGTGTTTGGCATGCGGACAAGGCTCCTGTTCAATCTGAGCTTATTAATCGTCTCGCTTCCCTGCTTCTCCATCTCGACCTCCCGCTAGCTGTTCAATACTTCTCTGTTTTTCTTCTCACCATGCGTCGTGAATGGGCCGGCATTGATGCGCTCAGGTTAGATAAGTTTTACCTTTTGATTCGTAGATTTTTGCACCAGTTTTTTGCTTTGTTGAAGAAGCATTCTTGGGATTTGGAACTATGTCGTCGTTCGGTTCAAGTTTTGGAAGAAAGGGTTTTTTTCACTGATGATAAGTTTCATGGGAGTGGTGTTAATTACCAAATTGCTTCTGTGTTTCTTGAGGAACTTAGGCCGTTTCTTCCTCTTCAGAAGGAAGTTATTGATATTCTGTTCAAGCCATTCATTTATTCCATGGCTAAGCTGTCAGATAAAGTGTTGTTGGGAAAAATTAAGTCTAGTCTTTTTGATGTGATTCTTAAAATGGGGAAGCAATTACTTGAGCGTCGAAAATGTGGAGAGGATGTTGATTCTGGTGATGATATGGTTGTGTTGGGTTCAATTTCATTGACAAATTTATTCTCAACTACATTTTATGAATTGGGTTCTTCACCTGATTGCTGTCAAGGGAATAGAAAGGTACTGTTTGCCATGCATGAAGAGTATCAGAAGTTGGAGAAAGATATTATCTCATCGGGGATTGAGATTTCGTTTCCAGATCTTCAAGAACAAGACGTGGATGAAGTGCCTACTTTAGTTCCTGTTTCCAGTGAAGGAGAGGCACCTTCAGAAATTTCCGCTGTTGATGTTGATATCACTGCTGAATCCACTGATAAGGAACATAAAAAGAAAAAGAAGCATAAAAAGGCCACTCCTTCAGAAATTTCCATGCTTGATGTTGATCTTACTGCTGAATCCACTGACAAGCCACTTAAAAAGCAAAAGAAGAATAAAAAGGCCACTGATGGAAGCGGCAAGAAGAAAACAAAGAAGACCACAAACGCTAGTTTTGATCTTGTTTCTGAAAATACTACTGTGAATAAGGACAATGAGAATATAGTTGCTTCTAACGGTGAGAATTCTAATAATGAACAGATTGGTGATGGAAATATGATAGCCTTGGATGAATCTGTGATATCAAACCTTCAGATTCAATTTGAGAGGGTTGCTTCTGAAGCTGATTTTGGAGACAATCTTGTGAGCCCTGTAATATCAACCAATGGCTCGGTCAAGAAAAGAAAGAGAGCAAAGAATGTTGATGGGCTGCAGAAACATGATGTAGTACTTCCTGGCGAAGTAGACGCTGAAGGAAATACGGCTGTGAAAAGTGGAGAGAAGAGTGTTAAGAAGGTAAGGTTTTCCATGAAAAATAACTTGGTGTGGAAACCCCATAATCCCTTACCACCTGAAAGTTTGAGACTGCCTCCCTCTGTTACTCCAAGGGGAAGTGCACTTAAGAAAGGAATACCTCCAGGTCCTATCTTGGAATTCCCTGCTACAGCTAAAAGGACAAAAAGGAGAGCTGTTGCAATGAGGGCTAAGAAAGGTGTAAGAAGCTTGCCTGTCAAACGTGTGAAGAAATTGAAATCTAAGAGTACTTAGAAGTTTTTTGTTAGAGGGTATGAAGTTGCAGAGGTCCAAAGCTTACAGATTTTTGTCATTTAATGATTGTCTTAATTACTTCCTTTCAGTTCGGGCTTTGTTCTCGTATTGATTTCCATGAACTCAACCATGGAAAAAGAATGAAGATTCTGATGCATTGAGTTGAGTACGTGAAATTTATGCCCCCATGGAATTCTAGCTTAAATGAAATTCTTTTCTTTTTGCTTTTCATTTGAATCTTTGCGCCTGGTCCCCCCTTTTTCTTGTTTTTTTCTTAGGGTTCTCGTGGTACAGGGCCGTGAGAGCCTGGTTTTGCAGCATAATTGGGTGAGAGCTACGTTAGAATTTACGAGTGTAACGGTTCTTATTTTTTCTTTTGTCTAGTACTTTGTGGTTTAGTATACAAGGTTCTGTCTCTGGTAAAAACTGGTCTATACAGCATGGATGCGCCAAACAGAGGTGGTTATGGCTTAGAAGATGGCTATTGAAATGTGAGAAGAATGATTGGAAATGACGAAACTTCCTCAGCTTCCAATTATGGTAAGCTGTCTTTTGCACAAGTTATTCCATGCTGTATACCATATTAGTTACTCCTAGCCAACTATTGAGATGATGGTTTTAAGGTGAATTCGTTCTGTAGAGAATAAACAGTAATATGATCTGTGTGCAATAGAAGCATTGTATAGTACAAATATATTAGGGGTGAATTGGTTTGATATAGATCTTGGACGAACCAGCGGAACGAATTGGTTTGACTGAACCAAATCGACCAGTACTAGGAGGATCAGGCGCCAGTAAACTGGTTTTGTTCTGCTAAACCGGTGGTTGATCAAGTAGGGAAACAGATGGATTTTTGATTGATGGGCAAATTGTGTGGGACAATGGGCATTGCTTGGAAGATGTTGATGAGCTTTGTTGTTGTTGACATATCCAAGTCTATACGGAGAGGTATAAAGCCCAACCTAATAGACCGATGGGAGGGAGTAGAGAAGAGCATCAAGGACTGTTCAAAACGATTAGCAAGAAGAAACGTAAAGGGAGGGGAATGAATGAAGAGATGACGGGGAGGCCGAATCGAATGAAGGGTTGACGACTAATTTCAACGATCAGTCTCACTTAGCTAAACATCGAATATACAATACAACAAAGACTACACTGTTTACAAAAACCTGAATGTGTAGCCATGTACAACTACAAAAGGTGATGTATAATAATTGATGAGATTGGTGACCGATTCTGATTACCTTACTCTGTTGTAACATATTAAATTTAGAACTCTGAGAACTAAATGAAGAAATTTTAGAAATACAACAGGCATTGGCTGATAAAAACCATTAGTCATATTGGCATAGGGTATTCTCAACAAGCACAACAAATAAATCTGTGGCCGTACTGTGTCGAGTAATCTCAAGATATATCATCAGCAAATCTAATCATACTATGATACTATGTGTGCCTAAGTGAGGAAAATTGCGTTCACACAGAGTAATGAAAAAATCAGCATGATATCATTTACACAAAATATATCGAGAAATCACTACATCAATTATTAGAAACAATAGGTTTTTAAATCATTCATTAGAAAAAGTTGAAACCCTTCTTATTGGAGGGTTACGATACTTTCCAAAAATCGAAATTCTTAATCACAGAGGAACAATATCACCGTTTTTCAATAAAATACTAAAATAGATGATTGACTACAGGTGCTCGGGAGGCCTCGGGCGACACATCGTAATTTACACTAACCTTGGCGTACCATCAGAGAGACCTTAGCCACTAACCCTGGATGACAGGGAAAAATAAGCCGGATTAAAAATGTTCTTCTCTTAAAGAGGATAAAAATGAGGGTGTTTCTCCCCAATATGATATAAGTTGATTATAATCCAAATAGAACTCCAATTAGGCCAATTGCGTAATTCTGAGAATTCTCACTTAATAACTGCGGCTTAACGCTCTGGCGCTCTAAATCTCGAAGGTCTTGGTAGAGTTCTTACTTTTTTGCAACATGACATGTGACGCTCTAAATCTCGAAGGTCTTGGTAGAAGACATATATCTCTTGATTGTACTTTGGCTCCATTTGTATTGATTTTATATTGGCCATGTCAAGAGTTTCACAATCCTTTAGAAACTACTTTATACATTGTTGAATAGAAACAAAGAATTGCCAATCTTTGATAATTCTATCATCATCAAATTTGCTTGCAAATGAATCTGTTCATCGTTGTAAAAAATTATAATGTCATCAAAGAGAACATTAATATATAAGTTGAGTAATATCAGGCATCTATGAATTCTATGAGCGCTTTTCCCAATTTTGTCTATTGCATTGGGAATCACAATCAGAAGTATTCACAGAGATGCAACATATTGGATCTGAATAGAAATTAATATGTGAATAACTATTTTCATGAAACCACACCAATCTGAAAACGAAAAGAACGCCAATTCAAGACGGTAATCTCAAAGGATGCCTGTATAATTTTAGTAACATTCCGTGTACTTCACATCAAACACAATCTTCAAAGCATAAACAAGCAAACTCAAATCACAAAGTTACAAACATAAACTGGAACTGAAATTTAAACTTGTAAAATACAACGACAGGAGATGATTCTCTTGCCACCCACCATTCACGTATTGGGTTAGCCACAAGTTAGTCAAGCCAACGACTTGTCTGAAGAACCTCTATACAATCCCTCAGAACGATTGCTCTTTAGAAGCACAAAAAAACCAATTTCCACAAAATACCCTCCATCATGGCGTCAAGGTCAGTGTTGCTCAGGTCCTAAAAACTGCTATCCTATAATAATTTGAAAAAGAAAAGCCAATGCTGCAGTGCAAATCCAGTGAAATTTACAGTTAACCACCCCCAGGTCGTCGTTTACGGAACATTCTGATAATCAGCACATGGAAGGGCGTTTCAGGAACAGGTATAAATTTTCCAAGGAGAGCTAGAGGCCAACTGAGACAAAGCAAAGGTCAATATTGTTTTAGCCAGAAACCAAACTGAAAGCTAACGGGCAGAATTTCAGGTTTTTCAGTGTTCCATGCTTAGGTGCATACTTATGCAGGTGTTGTAGCGTGTCGTTATTATAGCAAACGATAACATAAAATTTAAGACATGAAGGTACCTGATAACACCAATGATTATCGAAATAATCCAATATTTCCAATTTAGCCTGACAGTGGATGTGAATTTTCCAAGAAACTCGATTATTATCACCTAAGAAAAAGAAAACATTAAAATGTTAACTTGAGGAAGTTGCTAATCTCAAATATAATAGCAAAGTTGAACGACAGACTCACCTGGAGCACAACAGTAATTGCAATGATCCCAATAAAGAGGTAATTTTTAGTGACTCCTTTGAATATATTCTTCTCATCAGGTTTTCGAGCATTAAACTCGTTGAAAATCTGCAATTCAAGGAGCAGATATAAGTCAGCAAATTTACATAA
The DNA here is from genome assembly GCA_018691285.1 of Cucurbita argyrosperma subsp. sororia. Lineage (NCBI taxonomy): Eukaryota > Viridiplantae > Streptophyta > Magnoliopsida > Cucurbitales > Cucurbitaceae > Cucurbita > Cucurbita argyrosperma. The sequence goes on along the minus strand of CM031885.1, from coordinate 4,211,611 downwards.
TAAGAACGCTTAATGAAGAGGTTACGTTTTGAATGCAAGACAAGCCCCAAATATCTTTGAATGATCTCAAAATGTAAACAAAAAACAAAGGGAGGAAAAAGCGATAAATATATTGTGAATCAAATGAAAATCGGCCAATAAAAGATCTGCCTAGTTATAACTTAGTAAAGGGCTTACTTGACAAAGCACAAATGCATTGAAAATCAACGTATTCTTCACTTTGACAGCTTCTATATTGGAGTGGTTCAAATGAAGCAAACTCCGACCACGAAAATTGAGGACAAGCAACACAGAGACTTGATAAAATGCCTGAAGATACACAATAGATTATGAAATTTCTTCAGATGCTATGACATACAAAATAGAAATTTTGAAAAGCATAGAAATCAAGCCACAAGAAATTACCTGTATTAGCAGATTCCTCCACATGATATTTGTTATAAGAGGTTCTCTGAAACATACAACAAATTAGTAAACTGCCGTATTCCATAGAATCAAAGGTTGCTTATCAATTATCTTAATTAAAGTCAGGCATCTTCTTCCAAAAAAAAAATAAAAAAATAAAAAAATAAAAAAATCATCAAACTTGAGTTATTCTGCAAATATCTGTAGAAATTTACAACGAGAGTGTACCTTCTACCAACTGGTGACCTGTCCATGAGGTGATTGGTTGGTGGTTCAGTTGCCAACGCTAATGCTCCAAGAGTGTCCATAATAAGATTAACCCACAAAAGCTGTCAAAAGTGTAGACACATGTCAATCAACACGTTATTTATGATGATACTCGATGGCACCCAACAGAAAGAGTGCACAAACCTGCACAGCATTTAGTGGGACATCACCGGAGGATATTGCTGCCACCACATTGATAATAAGTGCTGCAACATTAACCGTAAGCTGAAACTGGATGAATTTCTGAATATTTGCATATACTGATCGGCCCCACCGTACAACCTGCATCCAGCCGACAATGATCGGCCCCACCGGACCATGTATCAAAGGCTATATTAGTTACACCAATGAGGCACATAACTGCTGGTATTTTCCAATACAAAAAGTTAAATAAAATAAAAAAGAAGCTTGAATAACAAGACTGACCTTCACAACTGAAGCAAAGTTGTCATCTAAAATAATAATATCTGAGCTTTCTTTGGCAACTTCTGTCCCCTGAATGCCCATTGCAAGACCAATATCTGCCTACACTCAGAAAGAGTAGAATTTAAAACGTTGAAGAATAAAATGGAAAACAGCAAGCCAGAAATTACAGATATCAGGGATAAAATTCCAAGATCAAATTGTTTTATTAGGAAACTACGGATATTTCTCAGGGCCCAGCAGTTTGGATCATGTTTATTCACACCCTGCAGCAAGGGATCTACTTAGAATAATAACTACTATTCTTATTAATGATGCCTGTCACTGACTTTACATAACAATGATTGAAAAATAGTGACTATAGGTAGTAGCAAACCTCGTGTAATGCAGGAGCATCATTTGTACCATCTCCAGTTACAGCAACTACGTGTCCTCTCTTTCTCAACGCTTGCACAAGGAGAAGCTTATCATTGGGAGAGGATCGACCCATCACCTTAGAATAACCAGAAAAGTTTAAGTCAATCTCACTTATTACTTGTTATACAAATAAAATTTTTTGCTTCTTTTTTTTCGTATATATGGGGGGGGGGGGGGGGGGGGGGGGGGGGGGGGGGGGGGGGGGGGGGGGGGGGGGGGGGGGGGGGGGGGGGGGGGGGGGGGGGGGGGGGGGGGGGGGGGGGGGGGGGGGGGGGGGGGCAGAGAGGGATCCAAAAGACGCACTGATATTTTCTCAGCGACTTCTTCTCTTTGGGCATCAGATAAGGCACGGAATACTTTTCCTTCAATAAGATTTGGTTCAGTAGCATCTGAATCTGAACCAAGTATTCCACATTCCAACGCAATAGCTCTAGCAGTTTGCACATTATCACCAGTGACCATGCGCACCTATGCATGAAATATTTTTTAGTGAATATAAACAGTCCACATCCAACTAAAAAACAAGAGTAATAGTTAACATCCAATAAAAAGAGACTCTTGTGCAGACTGTATAGGGAGTTAATGTATATATATGGAGTATCCTAAAGTAATAAAGAAACGACAAGAACATTTATTATACAAGAGATATGGTAAAAGATAAAAGAAAATGTGAATGGCCGAGAAAATTGATCTAAGAGAAGGCAACTAAAAGAGATTAGTCAAGGAATAAATTGAAGATTTCAACAAAATAAGGAAAACAACAATTATAAAAACATCATATACTGAAATTCAATTGGAATTAAATTTCTTAATTTCAAGCATATTTGTAAGTCCTAGATTTCTTGGTTGAGTACAGCTGTTGTAACTTGCTTCCAGGCAATAGTGGACAAGTTCGAACAGATATTATCTGAAAGGCTAGTGAACTCATATCCAAGATCATAGTTATCCCTGAGGTGTTGTGATGAGAACTCTAGTTTTCTGCTATGTTCGAATTTGCCTTCAAATTTTCATAGTTCTTTAGTCCCAAGACCTCAACCTTCAGCAACTCAAGTTTACACATAATACCTTCCTACATCAGGTTTCAACTTATAACCCATAAAAGTTGCTAGTAAAGGGCACAAACAACCAATAAGAATAAGGAATAACCAAAAAAAAGTTGCCAGTAGCATCTTAAGCATGTGCATATATGCAAATAATAATAATAATAATAATAATAATAATAAATAAATATAATAAATAAATAAATAAATAAATAAATATGCAGCTTCATAAAACATTATAACTGCCAGTATGGAGGGGAGAAAATTCAACATTAAAGTTTTGAGCCCAAACGTATTAATCATTCATAATACTATATAATAAAAACAAAATATTTATCAGAAAAGAATACCTTAACACCAGCCTTTTGACAAAGTCGTACTGCATCCTTTACTCCTGGTCGACAGGGGTCCTACAATCCAAAGGGCACAAGATAATAAAAGCATGCATAAGCCTAAATTCTAGAAATTTAGGAAATTTGGGGACAAAAGGAAAGCACAAACAACCGTGCACATTCATATTTGCTTTTAGTGTTCCATTAGATTACATGCAATATCATAACCAAATAACAAAGGCATGATGCTGATCTCTTGATAACTGAATAGCTATGTTTCAAGACAGAAAAATGTCACAAAAGTAATAATAAAATGAGGAAGATTATCAAATTTTTTGATTAAAAAAAATCTACAATCTTCAGCCATAAGGACATTCTGCCAGAAGCTAACAGAATGTATAAGCAAAATTTTTAGTTCAAATTAACGAGCATGTGAAGGCAAAGACAGAACTTTTCACATGGCTTCAAGCTGTACAACTTTTTATCTTATAACTGAAGATGCAGAATCAAGTGAAATAACAAAGACCTACCTTTAAACCAACTATAGCCAACAAAGCAAGGTCATCTTCTGGTAGAGCCCACTTACTCAATTGTTCTTCGCCATCAGGAACATTCTCAGGTTCAAAAGATCTATATGCAATTGCAACACAACGTAAACTACGTGAAGCCATATCCTCAATAGCTCTCTTAAAATACTTCATCTGCAAAAAATACCAAATACTACAGCATAAATTGCTAATAAAAACAAAAAAGATCGGTACAACTGAGCATATCAAAATCATTTCAACATGGTAGCAGGTCACTAATTATTGAACATATGTGATAAGGTAGCTGATATTCAGCTATGATACATGAAACTATAAAAAAGAAACGGGAATTGAATTCACATGAAAATGTGTCGGACCTTATCTTCATCTAGTTGGACAGAGTGATCATGTTCATCAATAAACCGTGTGCATGATGCCAAGACTATCTCAGCAGCACCTTTCCAGTGTATATGAACTTGATTATCCTGTAAAAGCCGTATAGTATATTCATGTATCATTATTCCAAATATCTAACACTTGATCAAGAACCAAAAATGGCAATAGCCACTATACAACAATGTCAAGTGCCAGGGAAAGTAATAACATAATTGTTTTGATATGGATCTCAAACTGAATAATGAGAAGCAACCTCAATCCCAAAAGTAAAAGCTGTCCATATTTTTACTGTCTCCACATCATCAAGTCTAGAAAATGGTTTATGGAGCCACATGAAAAAATTAAATTCCTGGATCTCTAAAGAAACATATATAGTGGAGGTTCCAGTTACCCACTACAGGCAATTCTAAATATTATATTCAGAGAAACAATTCCAAACCTAACAAAAACACGAAAAAATTCAGAGTAAATTTCAGATGACACAGCATAGCTGATTACCCGTTGACCTGCAACACCACCACGTTTTTTGTCTGAACTGAAGGGGAAAACATGAAGAATTGCAGATTCTGATCTAAGTGCTTGAAAGTTCATTCCTAGCTGTAGCCGCAGTATTATTGTTAATACTGTATGCTTCAAATAAATTCTGTAGGAAAAAAAGGACGAACTCAATTGAAAAGTACCTTGATACCCCAATTAAGAATAGCCTTTTCTGTAGGTGAACCTGTAACCTCTACCTCTCCACCACTCTGAAAATTAAAAACTAGGGTTACGACAGGTTGCTAGACATATTATACATATTTGACAATGACAAAATTGGATTTGAATCTATTTTTGATAATTGTAACACAAGAACTCAAGGCTCTGGAAATTTCAATAGATCTAAGAAATAATCACTGGTTTTTTTTAGCATACCTCAGGTACATATACACTACCATTTGAGTTTAGAGCAATGCCTTCAACAAGTATGGAGTGTATCATGGGAGACAACTCTGACTTCTTCTCTGGCGGATCAATCTTCTTCCCTCCAACATAAGCCTCAACAATGGTCATCTACAAAATTGACCAACAAGGTAAACAGACATGAAAGGCCAACCAGGTTAATAAAAGCAAAAAAAAGATTGGTTCCAAGGAGTTCTAAAGGAAATGGACAAATTTTTAGAGAGAGGGCAAGAGAGAGTTATGAAATCACTGTCAATTTAACATCATATAAAATAGAATTTTGAAGATCAAAATCAAGAAACAATGGATCAAGTTGTCATCAGAATAAAAGGTAAGCTTAAAAATCAAAGAAGATTCATGAAACTTACCTGATTTAAAGTCAAGGTTCCAGTCTTATCACTACAAATAGTCGTAGCAGACCCCATCGTCTCACATGCTGATAGCCTCCGCACCTTATATTATGTCCCATCAAAGTATGTAAGCATATGATCAATAAATCTGCAATATCTATAAATTCACCCAAGTATGACCGTGGAATAAACAACTGAACTTACCAATGCCTTGTCTGCCATCATCTTCCTCATTGAGTAAGCAAGACTGCAGGAATTGTCAAAATATCGTAGGATGAAATCTCAAAGAAACAAATAAACAAAACGCTTAGTGCATTCCAAATACAATTATAAAATTCTTTTCTATTGCATTGAAGTAGTTTATACAAAAATTAGGAATAGAAAGTCCAACAGTACCAATAAAGCAGGAAAACCACAGGGAAACAAAAGCAACTAATGTACCATAGGAGAAGCATAAGACATACAAGATTGGAGATTTTAAAGAAATTTAGAAATTAAATGTGTAAAAGGACATGTTTTTCATAAACAATAAGTACACAAAGTCATTAGTAAATAAAGTAGCACTCACGTTAAGGTAACAGCTAGTGGAAGCCCTTCGGGCACAGCAACCACAACAATGGTCACCTACATGAAAAACATTGAAAGCAAAATGTGTTATAAAAGCTGTAAATACACATCCAAGCAGACATGCACATCATTCATCCATCGTACAAATCTTTCACACATGCTTTTAAGATGTGTAATCATCATCATCCTTCAGTCAATCCTCCAAACATTTTAAATTTACACATACCGCAATAGTGACAATTTTGATGGCTCCATCTACGGCACGGCCAACTTTTGTCTGGCCTGCAATAAACTGACGACTTCCATCTGGATTTTTGGTGTGACCAGTGAAATACCTGCTCAAATTTGTTTGATAAAAAAGGAAGCCAAAAAAAAAGTTAAACAAGAATCTCCTATCCATTAGAAATGGTCAGACGTAATTAGCCAGACTCTGATTTACCTTGTGAGGAGCACAATCAAAACAGCAAGGGCTACTGTGAGTCCAACAATACCAATTAAAGTTGCCACACCATTTAAACGCACCTATTAAAATTCATCAACTGTGAAATGGAACAGGAGAAGATATACTGTCAATAACCGGGAAAAAAAAAATGAGGATCATACTTGCAAAGGAGTTTCCTCGCCATTGTCTTCAGAAATACTTGCCATAAGCAAACCCCATTCAGTATTAACTCCAACACTTGTAACCTGAAATAATAATGTAGATAAGCTTTAGGCATTGGGCTTCATGAATTTTACTGTGTCTTGCTGCAATTTCCACTACCGTTCATGATTGTTATTTTGGCTAAAGCTACTGTCAATTAATTTCTATTTTCGACTTAACTAGTTGCCAGTTACTGATGTTGCTATCTTAAACTATGAACAAAGAATTTATCATGTTACATTCAAACATAATAAAAACACAGATTCCCATACTATCTGCACCAGGATTAGGATCAAAGCCTCGACAAACTTAAAGCTCAAAATTGTCATTATGCAAAGCACCAGTTTAGAAGACAGAAGAAGTTCTCCTTCCCAAGATAGGAAACCAACACCTCTTATAAGGGAGTGTAAGCCACATTCATGGAACATTCCCATAGAACTAAGCCCATATATATAAAACTGTGCAAATGTTAAACAGCCTATTAAAGGCCATTCTTGTCCCAAAGAATTACTACACCAACATGTGGCAGTATTTCGAGAAACATTAGGCACAACACATTGGAAACATGTTAGTTTTTTTTATTAAAAAAAGTGTGCATAAATATTTAAATTGTAAAACCAAATTCATATCTAAATTTAAACATCAAAAGAGAACACAATTCATTAAATAGGTTGGAAACAACCAACAAAATCCAATATCCATTAAGATTTACAAAACAAACATAGAAATAGAATCATGTGCGATGCCTGTTTTGTTTCTCAAGTGGCTTCCAGCCACACTATTTTCTATATAGTGAGCTTCTTTATCCCTAAGAAATGTCCGAAGCGTATCCCTAACACGTCTCCAATAGGAAATTCGCATCCTGAACTTTTTTTCCCTAAACCTATTTCAGCCCTTAAAATCATTTTGTTCCTTACTATAATTTATCTTATAGCAAATTATTAATAACATGACTTCAAGTATGTGTATTAACATATTAACAATGACATATATTGGTGCCACATAGGTTGGCTATGGCGATGGTGAACAAAGAGTATGAAACCAAATAACAAGAGCATTTTTCACGTACAAAGACTGATATAAATATTTTTATAAATATTTTATAAACATTTTAAAAAAAGGAAAAAAAAAAAGTGATCATTTCTACTTACAGTAGGCAGACTCACATTTACTCATCCAACTCCAGGGAAAGTTGATATAGTTCATGATACTAACAACTTTAAACAGACGTCCAACATACTAACATCCTTCTAAGTTGTGCAATTTCTAGATCATCATATCAGCCAGACGTCCAAAGAAATAAATAATAATATCCAGGCTTAGATAAAGGCTGAGAAAAACTTAACATTTAAATTCAAACCCAAATAAATTAATATATTTTTCAAGAAGTAAACTGATATCTTGCTGCTTAATAGTAAACATGATTCAAATTGATGACTCTCGAGTAATGTTCAGACCAAAGGACTGAAAGACGTAAAATGAACACACCCACACAAACCTAACAATAATATTGGATAAACTGCACTTGTGAAAAACTCGAAGAAGAAGACCTAGCCCAAAAATAAGTAAAGAAACATTTACCAGCATGCTGCCACTACCATCAGCTACTTTGCATCCAGACATCAGAAAAGGTTCCTTACCATGCTTTTGAACCTACAAATGAAGCAACCCTCCTTCTCATTTAGAAGAAAAGAGAACCTAGAGCAGTTCATTTAATCTAACAAGGCAAAGATTTATAAAGACTAACAATCTTGCTCTCTCCAGTCATGCTTGATTCATCAATGGCAAGTGAGTGTCCAGAAATTAAGATGCCATCAGCAGGGACCTAACGAAGATCTATCAGCATAACAGTTCATCATCGAAATGTGAGTGTCATAAAATACAAAAAAGAAAAGAATAGAACTGCAGACCTGATCACCAATATTGAGTGGTATAACATCACCAACTACGATGTCATAAATTGAGACCTCAATTCGACGACCACCTCTAACAACCTATTAATTCAGGTGTTAATTATTTATTTAATAAAAATAAAAATCCAACAATAGTGGTATTAGAATTGCTAACCATATAAGCAGCAGAGATGACAGTTTGTAAAAAGAAATGAGAGAATATCAACATTAAGATCTATGAGATTAAAAGGCAAAATTATGTGACAAAGTTCAGAAAATTATTAAATATAAAGAGCACAAGAGGACTCAAATCCTCATTAACCATGAAAGAATAAAGGAAACTCCAAACATCGTGAGAACAAGAAAGCTGGTAGATAGTAAATTTTTAAAGATACCTAACCAAAACATATACAGGTGAAAGTTAAGCTTTATGGCCTGACACTCTTGGATATCAAAAATAATAATAGTAATAATAAGCAAACCCTAAACTGAGCCAACCGATAAATATAATGTGCTTCACTCAGTAGGCAATACAAGAAGCATGACCATCGCCTGAGTGGTAGCCTAGGCAAGCATTTTCAACAAGGTACTCGTATTTTGTGCGTTTCAGCTGCCACGAACATGTTCATGGCAAGATAGGCCCTCTCCTTGAGAAGGGCAAAAAAAGAGGGAAAAAAAAAAAAAATGGTTGAAAGAAGATAAATAGAAGAAAAAGAAGGATGTTGACTGGATTTTTTTTCTGCACGTTGTGTTTGTGCATCCAACGTCCATTCATGAATTCCAGTTTCTTTCTTAAATTTTCTAATACCCTTTGCCTAGGTTTAAATTTCCCCTCCCTTTAGTTAGTCGACCCTAGTGTCTTCCTTCCTCTACCCCCATCATTAATTTTCCAACGTGACTATCAATCTCTGACTCATCCCCAATGCTCGCCTTTCTCTTAGCCCACCAAACTGACCCACCTTGCCCTCATATTCCATGAGTCAGTGAACAGTTGAACCGAACTAACAGAAGCATCAGGTTCTTGGTCTCATCAGCTCTCCATTTTCTTTTTCTTTTCATTTTGAGTTCAGTTTTAGTTGTGAACTCTAAAGTCAAGCCTAGCCAACCAGTGAACACCCTAGCACTTACAGGCAATACTCTCTCTTGCAAAATCTCAACCCGGTAATATTCATCTCTACACCCTCATTAGAAAGTGAGTTGAAAAGTTAAGAATCCAAAGGCAAACATCTTTATTTGGGAAGATAACAGTGGCAAAGTATAAACCCCCATGAAAAGAATTCAGAAAATAAAACTCTCATCCCAAATTGGTGCTCACAATTTGAGGTGGTTGAAGTCCTCTAGCCTCAGTTCATTTTGAAGCTTTGAAACACTTCGGTGGCAAAGAAAAAGAAATAACTCACTTATTTATCCCACCTCATATATTCAAAGCCGCACCTGGTGCAGGCTTAGTAAATTGTTCTGTATTTATTCTACAAATAATATATGTGCTGATTGTAGGAGCTCTTCTTTAACCCACTTTAGTTCGTGGTTTTAAAATTTTATTACATTAATGAAATATCGTTTCTCTTTCTTACAAAATACTATCATTCGTCTTAAAGAAGAGTCAGAATTTTGTATATAAAGAACATCCAAATAATTGTGTTAGTAGCACTATAATTTCAACAATATAAGACTTCCCAACCTATTCAAGCAATGATAACCAAAATAGATCAGCTAGAACGACCTAAATAAACTTAGGATAAAATAAATTGAAAACCACAAGCAAGAAACCTAGTAGGTGGAGATAACTAGAAACAAAATAGTTATGAAGACATTTCCAAGTCCAAAAAGATCTACCCCCTTAAATAGGATATTTCTTTGGCACCATATCTCAAAGAAAAATTGACCACTACAGGCATGTGGTGAAAATTATTATAACAATAACTATGCTTACCTCCACTTGTATGTTCCTCTTCTCCTTGTTCAAATTCTGAAATTGAAGAGATTGCCGATAGTCACTAATAGCTGGGAAAAAAGGCAAATATACAAAAGATAAGATAATTGTCAGTGAAAAGATTTGGAAATAGTTGTAGACGAGATGAGTGAATTAAATCACAAATAGAAAATAAATACAAAAAGATATGTATTCTTTTGCAATTATTAGAAAACTGTTTTCAGGCTTCAAGACGTGTGCAAAACAACATGTGAAAAATTGTGCGGCTATAACTGCAAAGAAATCGTAGTTTCTTTCTTACCAAACTTCTCATGACAGTAATAAAAGTATAGATGCTTCCATTGCTTCATAATAGATCTGATTAATACTCAAATTTTGTAGGGATGAAAACTAGAATAAAAAAAGCGACAACCGATGTCTGTTCTGTTAGTTTCAGCTTTAGTTTTTTAAATATCAATAGCAAAAAACTGACATTATCGGTTAGGTTGAGTTTTCTATCTAATAAACCAAAAATAAAACTGAACTGATTGATTTGTATGTTAAAAAGCCAAAAAACAGAAAACACACACAAAAAAAAACTTGCCTACAAGATTAGCACCTTCACTCCCAAAAAAAAAAAAAAAACCTAAGGAAAGAAAGTCCGACACACATTACCAGCCCTAACTTCCCACAAGCCTGACACACCTTTACTGAGCTAGTTGTCAACTACATTCGAATTTTAACTCTCTCTCTATCTCTCAAGGAAACTTCAACTTTTTCTCTCATTTCTCTTCCCCTCCCAATCTTTCAAATTCGCTCTCTCTTTTCTCCCTTTCACCAAACCATCTTGATTCTTCTACATCAACTCATCCTCAATGCCCTGACTGGATATGTCATGTGATCAAGAACAAGTTCAACTGTGCCAGAGATTTCAAATGAAAGGAAAACTCAAAAGGCATGGGAATTGGACATAGGACATAACCAATCAGCTGCTGCCACTTCCTCCATCCCAAAACGAGGAGAGAGAGAAGTTTTCTTTTAGGGTTTTTTATTTGGCATTCCTTCAAAGGGAGAGAGTTGGTTTTGGGACTCTCTATGTGCTGCATGGACACTAGGTGACATCTAATTGTGAACTAAGTCGATTAACCCCTCAAAACAACAAACTGTTCTTCTGGTTGACAATTTGGTTGACTTGATTGTCAGCTATCTATTGTTATGGATCAACTTTCTTTCTTTCAATGAAAAACCAATCTATTTTTGGTTCAACTCTAAAAATGAGCTGAACGAACCCATGAACACCACTTCACTCAAATATCTAAAATAACGTAACTGAGTCAGAAGGAAAACAGGATACCATACGCATGACACACAACGTAAATAAGAACAATAAAAGAAGCCCCAATGTATAGCACCTGTTACAACAATGACAAGAATAACTGCAAAAGCAATGCTTCCACCATCATACCAGCCTTCCTTGATACCCTGTTTAGAAACCCAAAATTTCAAAAGTTAATAGAAGTTCAAATGTTTTTTCAACAATAAAATGTACACCAAGCGCAATGAGGAAAAAGAAATCTCACCTCAGTCTTTATGCCTAGCACTAACGAAGCAACAGCAGCTATCATCAATATGATCAACGTAAGATCTTGCCAAGCTTCCCAGAGAAACCTCTACAAGAAAACAAAAAAGGTAGATATTCATCAAGAAGTTTGGCCTCTGCAAACAGAATAAACAAATATATGCCTGTGCAACTAACACAGAGACAGAGAGCAAAGATAATGGCTGACAAACCACCAGTAGTAGCATTAATAAATATGGTTCGCAAGATTCAACGAAGTGATGAAGCATTCGGTACTATTTTAGGATGGAAACCTAGACGAATATACCAAGAGAACACAGTCTACAAATCCCATAGCAAAAACTATGACCCAGGATTTCAAGGCCTAGTTCACTCTCTGGAGGTGAGAAGCCGCTCAAATCACTAATTAGCCAAAAAATTTCAAGTTTTGTTATCCTTAGCTACAACCACCATTTAGCTACCTACTAATACTTTCTTCCCAAAACCCAATACAAAAATCCATCCCTATTTTCTGTAAACATTCCAACTCAAACTACTCCCCTCCCTTTCTCATGCTTACTCTCATCTCAATTTCACACCTTGTGTACGAGATCTAATAGGTGGTCTTTAAGCTTATAAACACTACCGGTGATTTCTTTATTTTGTTCTCAAAAACCAAGTCAAGTTTAAGTAGGCCCTGTTTGACCATTTGATTTTCAGATTTTGGTTTTTGGTTTTTGAAAATTAAGCTTATCAGCGTTCATTTTCCCAACAAGTTTCTTTGTTTTGTCATCTACTTTCTACCAATGTTTACAAAAACCAAAGCAAATATTAAACTAAAAAAAAAATAGTTTTTAAAACTTCCTTTTTTTTACAATGACTCAAAATTAAAATGGTCATATCTGAACGGTGAAAACTACAATAAGAAAATAGGGAGGAAACAAGCATAAATTTCAGAAACGTAACTAAAAATGAAATCGTTATTAAACCTGGCCTTAGTTGTTTAAGCCTTTAACATGTTGAGTATTAAAATTTAAGGACCGAGGAGGAGTAATTTTCTCTATACAATAATTTCTTATCAGTAGTTAGCTAATATACTACAAACCCTGTTTCTTTTATGAATTTTTATTAGATAAGCACATAAAAATAAGAAAGCCTTAAATGTAACTGGTTCCACACGTCAATATAACAATTAGTCTGAGAATTACCCAAAAACTCCTTCCGGTTTCTGAGGATACGTGTTTGAACCATATGTGTTTCTCCGTTTCAGTAAATCAGAATCGTCACCAATTATCCCCTTCTCTAAGTTTGATTGCAACATATCTGCTACCCCTTTAACCTGATGAAATCATTGAACTCATCCATTAGATAGAATGATTATATGATGGTAGTTATCAAAAGGATAAAGAAGTTTAAAAAATAATAAAATAAAATAAAACTAACCCCTCCATACTGCTCCAGAGTGCCAACATTTCGGTCCTTTACCAACACAGCCAGTTGATCTTGCCCAACAGAAAAATCACCATTTGGAGCTGCAAATGCTGTAGGCCCAGGACCTAAAGAAACCTCAGTCAATCAGTGAGCAAAACAGCAAACAGAAACCATTTATAACCGTGCAACATAAAAGCCATAAAAAACAAGTGCATCATCAGATGTTGGACAAAAATAATTACAAACTGAAGTAAAGAACTTAGTACATATGACTATTTATCAAATGAAAAATACCAAAGAAAGACATTAAAAACCAAAAGGCACAGAGCCTAAAACTCTTGAGTGAAAAGTTCTAAGAATTTTTAAGAAAAACAAGAAAATAGGTACTGAATTCCAGAAAAATGCACAAAATAGAAAACAAAAGTTACTTTTGAAAACAATGTAAAAAAAGATTAAATAAATTAGGACCATCATAAAAAATAATAACAAGCATTGAAAAGAGAATAGAGTTGTTGTCTCAGTGCAAATATAAAGTATCACAAAAGACAATCTGGGTCAACACGAGTGTAACAGAAATCTCCACATCAACAGGGCATAAATTGCACAATAAAAAAATAAAGCAGCAATGTCAATTAATTATTTAGGTAGAAACATATAGCATTAAGGCTTCTTGGAGATTTCTCTAGCACTTGGATCCATTCAGAAAGAGTCAAGAGTTAAAATGAAATCATAAGTATTAAAATAGAAACTTTAATGCAAATTCTGATTCATATACACTACATTCTGGGTAAATTATTTACATTCTTCATGTACCAGACACTCTGATACTTATTGGACAGGTGTCAGAAACTGACCAACAGTATCAAAAGAACATCTCAAACTGGACCCAGTCAATGGACTACTAGCAATGGCAGGTCAAAGTACATTCCTACTAAATAGATGGAAACCTCAAAAGAGAAGAGGAAAGCAAAAGGCAGCCCAAATACATTGAAAACCTCTGTGTGAACAAAATAATTGTCCAGAACTTCCGTTCACAAGTTCCTCATATCATGTATTTCCACATTTGTCAAGTAGAAATGAAATTAAATGAAAAATAGCAAACCTGATAGACGATTCCCAGCCTCTTTAAAGAGATATGCAGCCTAACCGAGAAAACAAAAATGGAGATTAAACACACGTTAAAAGAATTGAAAAGACTCAGGTTCAATAGATACTTACTCGTATGGCTTGTGCATGTGCTCTAATCTTTCTCAAAGCTTCTTTCTTCTCTTCTTCCTTTTTCAAGTCTAAGGTATACCGAAATCGACGAGAAGCATTTAACACTAGTGCAGCTTGCTATAAAAGAGACATGGTAAAACAATTTAAACTGTTAGATTCTCATTTAAACAAGCGCAGCTTGGAGATAGTAAAGAATTCAAACCGTTGGATTTTAAGAAATGAACTGTCAATGTCGAAACTCAAAACCATGAATACAAGAATATAATAGTGAGAATGTCTATAGAACTGTTTTAAGCTCAAAAAGCACTTAACCTTCTGGGGTGTAAGCGCAAAGAAACACTGAGGCCATTTTTATTGAAGCAAAGATATACATCTCTAAAATATACACACACACACAGATATATAAGAAAGTTACAGTATTATGAATGAATGAAAAGAGACGATGAAAGATTAAAGACTTCAGGGCTCATTTTAGAGATTGATTACAGAACTAGGCATCCCAACCAAAAATAAGTTTTTTTGGGTAAGAAACCAGATTTTCATGGGAAGACGTGAAATAATATACTGGACACTAAAAAAATGGAAGAAACCCACCAAAAATGGGATATGAACCCTGACTAGAAAAATTGACTTAATCTATATGAATAAGACCTAGCTTACAATTATAAAACAGCTAGTGATCGAACTCCACAAGAAAACATTAAACTTATGACCTCCTCAAATAGATCTCTATAAAGATCCTAGTAAGCCAAAAGCCACCACAAATTTGCAAAGAAATTAGCATACTACAACACTTTGCCCTTTTCCAATAAGGAAAACTCAAAAGCACCTCCTCCCCAATGAAGCTACAATCTTTATTCATAGCCCCACATAAACTAGACGATCTCATCTACCAACACCAAAGGGGTTGAGCAAACTGGCAACCCACAGCATATGAGGGTCTTTCTTGTGCTGCCTATAAAGAATGCATCATTGCAGGTATAACACGAAGGATAAGTGTCTATGAACATGATCCATGGTATGAGCAAGCTTCTTCTTTGGGATTTTAACCTTCCATAGCAAGTAAATGCAGAGGAAACTTGAGGAGCGGCAGACCAAATGAAAACAAGAATTGCAAGAGACACCCCTGAAAGGATCAAGAGTCCAAATTTTTACAACCCTTCTCCCTTCCCTTGGGAATGTATGTTGGTCTCAATAAAGAAAAGGAAGATCTCGTCACTTCTGTATTAGAGAGTGGACTACAAAAGCCCAAGGTGATCAAACAAGATGAATATAAGGAAAAGTCAAGGCCACTAAATACAACCTCTTACTTGAGAAATAGTATAACCGTGGAAACAAAGCGCACGGAGAATTATCACCCACCAACACCTACCAAAAATAAACCTTCGAGCCTTCCCAACAGGGCAATTAATAATCTTAGACGAAAAAGAAAAACTAGAGGATATAACTTTCCTAAGGCTTTTGCTAACGCCCTCACAACTACCAGCCACACCACACCCAAAAGGCTGTGGGCCATGCCTACTCATAATAACCCTATGTCAGAATGCATCAGGCTCCATGAAGAATCACAACTATTCTACCTAGAAATCCTCGTTATGTAATTTCAAGCTCCTAATCCCTAATCCTCCTAGTTCCACGGGTTTCAAACTGCCTCCTACACAAGTGAGACCCTCCCCTCATCAACTACTTTTAACAGAAAAAAAAAAATAGTTATCGCATATTCATATTATTTTTCTTCCGGTTATTTTGAACTTTTTGCCCAGATGTATAAAAAAATATTTAATAATTTTAAAGTCAGCCATTGAAGTTCATTATACATCTTCAAATATCGTACTAGTAATGTTTATTTCTACATGATCTAGTCACCCACTAGAAAAGTAACAATCTTCCTCATTCAACAACCAGCCTCTACTTAAAAATCTTACACCTTTGCTCAATCATGCATTGATAATTAAGTGTTATTTTTAAAGGGCTCAAAGGAAGACATGGCGCCAAGGAGAGAACATACACAGGAAAGTACCAAATGATCACCCTCTCCAACTATTATTCACATTTTATTCAATAACTTTGATGTAATTTTATTGGTTTTCAATGTTATCCTTGGACATATTAAATAGGAATATTTTCGTCTTTTTCTATGGTGGAAGATGGCGGCGTTCAAGGTCTAGTTTGGAGGCTATCTAAAGTGTTGATTGATCATCTTAAGGAGTATTTAACTCTTGGGTCTTTTTTGCCTCAAGAGTTTTGAGGATTGCCTGATTTTGAGCTTAAGGCAATTCATGTCTAACCTAATCCTAAGTGTTGAAATCTATTTGATTTGAGATTCACATACTCAATGTGTTCCTGGTTCCAATTCGTAAGAATTTTCATATTAGTATACTATTTTTCCTTACAAACTCTAAGCTTCATAGCCAGAACCATGGTCAAATGGAAATGTCAATACCTACAAATCGTAAGTAATCCTGGCAAAGACATGGGTCTAACCCAGCCAGCGCCACAAGCATTTGAAAATGAGAACAACTCATTTCAGGTGTCTAGTATTAAAAATTGCCCTTACATCTTCGGTTCCCATTTTTCAAGGCATTCTCAAGAAAGACAGATTTCATAATATGAGCATACATACATACATACATAAATACATACATAAATGAATGGGAAAATATCGATTTCCTCTTCTAGACCTTCATGAAATTCAAAATTTCAAACATTTGAAAAGTCTTTTCTCCCTTATAATCAAAAAGTTATCAAGCCCTATAAAAAAAAACGCCAGATATTTATCTAAAGTCCAACTGCCAATTTCAATTAATTGATTTTCAAGTGGCATATTTCCATGGCTTCCACCAAATTAGTACGATCAAGGTTACAAATCATACGAAATTTGCAGCTTAGAAAGGTTAATAGGAGTCTTTAGTCCATTACATTTGTAGATTTCTACCGCTGCACTTATCCAATGATTAGAATTATGTAGTTCAAAAACTAAGGTAACCACAATTTTCCATGGATATAATTCTCAAACAACTCCTAATGAGAAAACTAGGTAGCACAATCTTAGATTGCTGTACACATAAAACCTCAAATCCAAGATTAACCTGAAGTAAAGCAGGAAACAAAAACACACACTACCAAAATAAAACCAAACGAAAAGACCAGAAAGGAAGCAGAAATTGAAATTGAACACAACCACAACAAAAAAACTCCAACAGTAGAGATTGAGCAATATTGATAAAAACGGAAAAAACGAGCAAGGAGAAAAGAAGAAGCGTACTCTCCAGCGGCGGAGTCTGTCAACAGAAGCATGCTTAGTGGTATGAATCTCAAAAGGATTAGATGAGTCGTCCTCCTCGGGGTCGTCGGAATTGCAGTTGCCGGACTCCACATCACTCCGTCTGGCATAGGGAGAGGGCTTGAAGGAAGTCATAGCAGAAAAAAAAAAAAAATCTGTCGCAGGAGAGATGGCACCGTGAGGGAAGTGAATCAATGTTGGTAGCTCATCTGAGAATCACGGAATCAAAATCTTATTGCCGGAAAAAGGAAAGGGAGGGAAATGGATTTAGCCGGTGAAGGAAGTGGAAAGTTGTTAGGAACTCGAGAAGAGACTCTTATACTACCATTCTGACTTCTTGGTGCCGCAACCGTACCAATTCCCCTTTCCGATTGTTTGGTTTATAAATTTCTTAAATTTTTTTTAATCTAAACAAGACTCATTTATTTTAAAATATTTATTAAAATTTTATAATTCAATTTTAATATATATATATATATATATATATTTTAAAATATTTTAGAGTCATTTATTTAAAAATATTTATCAAATTTTTTAAATATTACTCAATAGTAATAGTATAATAGTAATAACCTAATTCAACCAAGAGAATAATAATAATAATTTGATGCGGAAATATTCAAATATCTAATTTTTTATATATATTATATGGTGGGAAGAATTGAGCATCTTATTTTGCTATTTTGTTGAGGATGGTGGGGGAGTGAGTTACATATTGGCTAGGTTGGCTTTGGGCTGTGTTTTGGGATCAAAGTTTATAAATCAGACCTTTTTAAATTATTGGAAATTTTAAAATAAAAATAAAAATAAGATGCATGGGAGGATGAAACTCCCACGCTCAGTCTCCAAGGCCTTTGGCTCCTTTTAAGGAATGATCATAGATTTATAATCAAAGAATAATGAAGCCTCCAAAGAAAATCCAAAGCAAAGCAACTAGAAGTCAAGTTAAAAGTGGACAATATCATATTTATATATATAAGTGTGAAGAGTCTTGTTCATAAGACAAATATGGACAAGATGGAAGGTGTTAGATAGCATTGAAACTTTTCAGAAATAGTATGAATTCATTTCAAATAAAAATATATGTACCCAAAAAAAGAAAAAAAACTCTCCAAATTTATTTATTTTTTATTAAAAAAAAAAAAAAAAAAAAAAAAAAAAAAAAAAAAAAAAAAAAAAAAAAAAAAAAAAACACGACGTCTTGTCCCCCGGGGTCCTTGGTCTGTGCCGCCTAACCGACCAAAAATCCCGGCGACTCTGTCGGTCCATTATTTAATATATATATTTCACCACTTCAAAATTAAATTACTTTAACATATATAATTATTTTTGAGTTTCATCGGATTACCTCGTAAAACGGCGCGTTCAAACCAAGTCGGTGGTCGGTGGTCGTCTTCCGCAGTTCTCCGTCACCGTCGTTATCTCGGCGCCGGTATTCCCGAAACCCAACCTCTCTCCCTTCACACAACCAAACAACACGCAAACTGAGTGAAAGTTTTTCGAAAAGGAAAACGAACTTAAAAAGATGGGCCCCACACCACCTACAAGAACAAATTCTCTCCCCCCCCCCCAAAAAAAAAAAAAAAAAAAAAAAAAAAAAGCCGTTCCTACAAATATTAATTTTATTTCGCTGTAAAATAAAAAATATTCTTTCTTTTTCTATAATTATTTAATTTTTTAAATTAAGTTTCTACGAATTATGATAAATACACCTCGCCATTGCTTCACGTGGACGGATCCGTTTTATTTATTGTTTTAAATAACTTAAAAAAAAAATTAAAAGAAGAAAAGAAGTTATTATTAACTTTATTATTATTGTTATTAGTATTATAACCCATAATGTTTACGTAATTGCACAACTGTCCCTCCAACTATCCTCATTTTCTCTCGTTTGGCCATCTGTTTCATACCCGTTCTGTGGCGGAAGGTTCCTAGGTCGGCAAAATCCGGTGCGGTTAAAATAATTTTAAAATAATAATAATAATAATTAAAACCGTGATTTTATTTATGGATATCCGCCGGAGATTTTGGTTTTAATCATAATAAATAGGTTTAATTGACCGTTTTTTTTTTAATATTTAATTTTATATGTTAATTGTCTATAAACATATAAGAAAACCTGAAAATGCTCCAGGAAATAAGCTAAATATTTTTTTAATAATAAAATGAAATGATTTAATAAGATATAAAAAATATTAAAATAATGGGACAGATGGAGTATTTTGGTACGAAAATTTAGAACAAATATGACACGTATAAGTAAATGACAACTGCTATTTATTTTATTTATTTATGGGAAAGGTAAAATAGTTGAGGAAGGTTCGAGGAAAACGCGTATAAAGATTTTTAATTTTTTTTTCTTAATTATATTTTATTTTTGTTCTAATTTAGATATGAATATTTAGATATAAAAGGGTATATATTCTTCCTCTGATAAAGTATATAAAAATAGAATTTTTTTTTTTTTATTTATTTTAAGGGCATTTTACTTTTGAATTGTTTGTGGGTATTGATGCAAATTCAATTTAAATAATATTCCATATTTGAAAACTTATGGTAAAACAATTAATAGTTTTGATTAAACATTCTTTGAATAATAATGGAATAAATCAACTAATAAGAAGATGACACGTCATAGTTTTTGGTAAAATTATTGATTTAACTTTTGGTTTAAAATATCTCAATAATAATAGAATAAATATTAGTGATATTACTCTATAAGCCCCGCCCCACTCCACCATAGGCATGCTATTTATTAATTAATGAAAATTTAATATCAATAAAACCCCAATAATAATAATAATAATAATTTGATATTTATGTTATAATCCAAGATGGGATCAAATCATCAATTTTATTTTTAGAAAATATATTTAAAAGATACCCTATAGATCAAATCAAATATGGTGCATTTCATGATGTTAAAAAAGAAATTAGAAAAAATAAATATATTTATAATATAGTTTAGTGGAGGCTAATGGTGGCATGCTCTCATTTCTTCTTATTTATTTATTTTTTAAAATTCGACCCAACTTTCAAAAAGTTTAAAAGTATTATTTTATTTTTTATTATTATTGATTTATACTATTGGTACCTATAAAAATCAAATATAAGTCAAGATATGGTAACTTAGCCTTTATAAATCTAAGCTTTCCGACCATTTCACTACAACAAAATCAAACTTTTCGACGTCTGTCCAAATGTTCATAAAAGTTCGACTATTTAATTTAATTCTTTAAAAAAGTAGAGGATCTAAGGAGATTGCATATTTTGACAATGTGCTAAGTCATAAATGAATGAAAAGTGATACATAGTCAACTAAATAGTGCCATCAACGTCCAACTTTCAACAACAAAGATGAAAAAAATGCAAAAATTGAATTTTTTTTTTTTTTTTTTTAATATAGCCTTGAACTAAGCCTATTTGCTTTTTTTTAATTTTAATTTAATATTTAAAAAATGGATTTTCATATATATATATATATATATATTTATTTATTTAAATAACATGTTGTTGGGTAGTTGTTTTAACCTAACATGAGGTTGTTTGGTTGTTTTCTAATTTTTTTAAAAATATAAATGTTTAATAATTAAATCCTAATTTTTTAAAAAATAAAAATTTAGGGCACTTTAGTAATGTTTTTGTTTTTTTATTACTTTTTTGGGTCACAAATTTTAATTATAAATTGCTGTATTTTATTTACCTTGATGAATAATTAAAATTACAGAGATTTATTTAGATTTGAAATAAAATAAGATATTTTAAAGCAATTTAATATTTTTATGATGTCATCCTAACAGCATGTTTAAATACAATATACTATTTTTCAACTTATTTACTACAAAAGAAAAATTACTTTTATGATGATTGTGACAATTGACATGAAAATCTTTTATTACTTTAAATAATTTCAATTCTTCTGATTTTGATTTGTTTTTACTCGAGTAATTATTGGGTCTCCTAAAATGAATACAATATGATTTTAATGAAAATAATTGGGTCTCCTAACACACACGAAGAAAAATGTTTTGAAAATTTTAAATTTTGTGTCTAATTAATTTGATATCTTTTTTGTTCGGTTACATTAGAAGTTTTACGACCTTGTTTTAGTACACAAAGTGAAGGAAACGTGAAGTCTTGCTAGGAAATTACCCGGAAATTTCCTGCCTAAGCCCATCACCTTTGATCAAAAAAGGCATCGAAAAAAATGAATCGAAAAAGTAAAGTTTTCGCAGAAAAATAGACGTTTTGATCTGAGTTATGTTAGAAACTACGAAGCTTTGCATGGTATGATATTGTTCACTTTAAGCATAAGCTCTTGTAGCTTTGCTTTTGGCTTCTCCAAAAGGTCTCATACCAATGGAGATAGTACTCCTACCCTTTAAATTGGCCGATGTAGGAGTTCTCTCCCGACAATCCTCCCTTATAACAAAACACACCGTCTATGCAGTCCTCGAACAACTTCCCCTTAATTGAGGCTCGACTCCTTCTTTAGAGCCTTCGAACAAAAAACACCCTTTGTTTGACATTTAGTGTACTTTTGACTACATTTTCGAGGCTCACAATTTCTTTGTTCAACATTTAAGGATTTTATTGACATGCTAAGTAAAAAACATGACTCTGATGCCATGTTAAAAACTACAAACCTCCACATAAGCTCTCGTGGCTTTGCTTTTAGTTTCTCCAAAAGGCCTCGTACTAATGAAGATAATATTTCTTACTTATAAACTCATAATTAACCCCTTAAATTAGTCGAGGTGGGACTTCTATATGAACAATTATGTCCTAAATGATGAACCCGAGAAGCGAAAGAAGAGAAAGAAAGGAAGAAAAATGGAGAATTAATGTGAGGAGAAGGGGTTAGAAATGGTTACCTTGTGGAGGCAGATATCATTATGAAACCAAGCAACAAAGTTTGATCCTTCTGCTATCCATTTCACCAACCAAACTTCCTTTTTGATATTCCACACCCAACTCACTAGTCCCCTTCGGTTTATATAATACACAACCACCCCTCTCATCCACATTTTTGTACTCTTTGTGTGTAATTTGCTTAGTTTGGACCGCGTCTATTACGCTTTTGATTAGACCTTTTATTCAGTTTTGGTTAAGAAATGAGTCTGATTTCTTTCATTTGGCGAAGCATCCAAAGAATAATTGCACACTCATACGATTCGTGTTTTATAGATACTTAAACTTTTAGTTTTCTGTCTCGTGCCCCGGACATGAAGGGTCTATGAATTTTGAAGTCATGTACCCTTTAATTTATACACCAGAGTCTCTCGTCTACTTCTTTTTTAAATTTATTCTGTCTAATGTATTTAAGAAATTGGGTATGTGAACTTTAAAGTGTTCGATAGGACTCTAAACTAGTGGACTTCAAAGTCAATAACCCTTTTAATTGAAGACGTCGGTAAGATCAATTGAGGACGTGTTCAAACATTTGTAGGAAAAATTCAAATACTTCCTCGATTAAGCAACCTAAGCTTCGTTTTAAAGTTTTAGCCTAAGTAACTTATAATACAAGTTTGTTATATAAGTCAATTTTAACATTTATTATTAAAAATTTGGAACATGTTGTCTAGCTAGTACTCGGGTCGTTTGGTGACTTTCGATTGAGTTATGATTCTTGGAATTTTTCTATGGACGATTTCACTATTTCAAGCTATGACCTGTAGACGACTTGAAAGAAGTAATTGTGATATAAATCAAGATATCAATCATACAAGATAAACCGTAAGGATGATAAGAAAAAAATATTGTTCAAATTATCACAAATTCATGTTTAGGTCAAATAAGAATCCAGTTTCATTTATTATTTGATGACTACAAATTTTGGGTCGATGGTAATTTAGATTTATGGTGTTTTTTTTTAATGTATTTTAAAGTTTAGTTACATACCGATTATGACCATAAATATATAATTATGGTCATAAAGTATGAAAGTTACAACTCATGGAATGCCCCGTGAAGTTTAAGGGTTTTTGTGCTTTCTTTTCGCCTATGACTAAGTTTCTTTGCAATTCTATGTAGTTTAAGTTGTAAAATCATTCAAGCTTAACATGATCAATCAGATTGCTCGTGGAGTGATTCGAATCTCAAACAAATGTTCTTGCTTTGACATAAATTTCAATAGTTTGAGACTGTTTGGGTTAAATTTCCAGTACCCAGATCGAGTATTGATGTTAATCTAATCTTATATTTTAGGGTTTGATCCGAGCTCAATAAATAAAAGGAGAAATAAACATTATGTTTGAAAACAATATTTAGAGGTAAGTTGGTTGGATAATTGATTATTGTATGAACAGTTGTGTTTCTTGAAATAATGTCAATTGCGTCATAGCTACTAGAATGTCTTATACAAAAAATATTTTCATATCCGTTTAATGAATTTATGTTTTTTGATACATGGAACCTGCGATCACTAGAGTCATGAAATATTTATACACATTCCTTCATTTTCTTTATCTTTTGATTGCATAAAAGTGATGCATGTACGGAGTTCTGCAGCATGAAAGTAGTGTATACATAATGAGACCTAGGGAGTCGGAAAATGATATTCACGCAATGAGCTTGATATCTCAATGTTCATGAAAGCGATGTACATGAAACAATATATATTAAAATGATACACTCTCGAAAAAAAAAAAAAAGTTTAAAGTTTAGGTCTCACCATAGTCGTATTAATCTTAGTCATGATTACACGTATATATTTATATATATATAACTTGGGTCTCTATCGGACGGTTCGGGAATTATCTTCAAAAAAGGGATTTTCTACTTTTTAAAATTTAATCCACACATTTCCATAGTTGTTGGGTTTGTAATTTCATGGAAATTTCCGAAACTAAAGTCTTCTTTTAGTTGATGGTTTTATACTTATCATGTTGCTTCTTTATGGGAATTCCAGAATTTGCGTTCAATAATGATAATGATTTATTGAATTCAATCAGAGGCATTGGCCTTCCCAAACATCCACGTGTTGTACATAATTTCGGTACATCCCAAACATCCATCCATTTGAATTCAATTAGACATTGGCTTTCTCGTGCCCATGTCATGCTATTTACGGATGGCGAGTGCATAATCCAACCTCTAACACTTAGGTTAGAGCGCAATGCCGAGACACTCGTGCCTCCTAGTACTGTTCTTAAAAGACCAATTTCAAAGGAAGTTGTCCGATACACTTGTCTCACAACACTCATTCTCATTGTGACACATGCATGTGTCATAGAATAGCTCGATTAGACCACAGGGCTCAGGAGCGGTGGAGAGCTGACGCCATGCCTCCTACTACAGTACATTTTGAGGCATTTTTAACACTCCTGGAGTAGATGTCATTTTGGCAAACGATCATACGGTGTCGTAGAGCGTCTACTCGATGTTCAATTGACACCAAATTTGACGAGCATTCATATTTCACAAGAACAGACTTGCCACCAAAAACACATGCCTAAATTTTCTCTAAAACCCTGATTTTCGAGGTTAAGCCTCGAGATCCTACCCAACCCTTCAACAAGCCCATCTTTTACACTCATCTCTATTCATTGTCCCTATCTTACTTATGCCTCGTTTCCTCTTCAATCACACATTATACAGTGTGTTGGATGATGTACCACCTTCCTCGGCCAAATCATGACATTCTTCTACACCGATTTGCTTATTTCGATGTGAGGGTTACAACCTACTTTCTTTATATGACACTGTGCAGTCATAAAGAAGGATTGTTGTGAGTCGTCACTTTTATGTGTTAGGAGTTGTTGTGCTTTACTTTTGTATCTGGTTTGTGGTCCGCTCTATAATAAATTTCAAACACCGTAAATATTTTATATTCATCTTTTAAATAGGGTGGTTGAATTTATAAAGAGTTTCCATGAAACGAGAAAACAAGAAAACATAATGAGCTCTCACCTTTCAACTCATTTAAGGTACTAAAGGAAGTTGCTAAGAAATTTCAACGAAGAAAGCATCGAAGACACACACAATTTGTCACCACTGACCGGACATCAATACCTTCCTTGTCAGCCCCAACGCATCATCGTTCACCCATTTCTATCCCTTCTTCTACCACCTTCTACCTCCCTTCCCAACTTGAGAAACACTCCGTACCATGTTTTAAAAATAATATAACGAAGATCTGTGGTAGGACTCTATTGTATTAGTACAGACGAGTCGTCCAAATAGTGCTAGACAGATAGATATGACTGTTTAAGAAGGGACGTAATAGTGTAATTTGTTCAAAGGCTCGAGAAAGGAAGAGTCATTAGGGGAGGCTCAGCAGAGTATTTTGTTTAAAGGGAGGATTGTTGGAGTATTGCATTGTCTAATTAAGAGTAAAATCATAAGTATACATGTGATGTCCCACGTTGGTTGGGGAGGAGAACAAATCACTCTTTATAAGGGTGTAGAAACCTTCTCCTACCAAACGCGTTTTAAAGCTTTAAGGGAAAGCCAGAAAGGGAAAGCCCAAAGAAGACAATATTTATTAGCGGTGGGGTCTGGACCCTTACAATATAAGGAATACTATCCCTAATGGTACGAGACATTTTGAGAAAACAATATTATATAGAGTCAACTAACTTGACCTAACTGGACATTAAAGACTAACGATCTAGTTTGTATTCAATAGCCCAAAACCACATGCCATTTAATGTGGTCAAAATCAAAATCATATCGATTAAAAATTGGTCGACCCATAGTGACCATGGGGGGACAATGATCCATGCATATACGAGAAATACTAAATCAGATCAAGTTATAATAACTTAGCATACTCAAACTTCATCCCGACACACAAGGAATTTGTACCTTTTTTTGTAAAGAGTTCAAAAGGTGTTACATCAATCGTCGTAATATCATGGTAAGTGAACTCTATGGGGTGCAAGTGAATGTCTCAACTATCTACGACATCTAGCACATAATCACAATGTGTTTTTCGAATTTTTGTTTAGGCGTTTAGTTCGATCATCTATTTGTAGTCGATTCAATATGTCTACCATATTGGAGACTTGCAAGTAAGGAATTGGGAACATAATATTACGAGATGGAATTCACTCGTTCCCATAAGCTTGATTGAAAAACCAAGAAGGACCGCTTCCCCCTCGCTTTCATCGATCAAATAAGTATTGCACTAGCAAGTTCTTACGCGTTACCCATTTGAGAGCTTGTTTTCTAAGCCTGGCTACGACGTATACATACCAATACCCGAGTCGTTTCATGCATTTATTACACTTTTTAATTTCTTTTCTATGCTATTCAATTTAACTCCATTCCTTCACTAAAATTTAACTTTTTATTTTTTATTTTTTTAATTTCTTCTTCCTTACTGGTCAAGCCACTTACCGAGTCTTCGTTAGTAAAGGATGCCAAAAGGACCAAAAGGCCCTTCTCGGAATAATTTGACCTTTCTTTTATTTTTCCACAATTTCAAATTTTTATCTTCCAGATCGTCTTCAAATTTAGCCTCTAACAACTCTCGATAAAATTCTACAAATTAAGAATTTAAAAAGAAAAATCGAGAAATAGACTAAAATCAAATTTATTTTTTTTCATTTAATGCCCTCACGTCTGGGATTAAGACACATGAAGTATTTATTTCCTTTCAAAATATTTGAATCAGAAAATTTTCGATACAATATATTATTTATATTTACCCATAACTTTATTTTAGTCAATATTCTTCCTTGTAAGGTGCTCATTATTCTCCATCATGAAAATAATAATAATAATAACAATAATAACAAAAATATTATCAAAACTAGACATAATTATAAATTATCGGGACAACACATGTCTCATCGGTTATTGATAGTGTATTCTTCTATACCAAAGTTTTCGGTATGAGATTTATTGCATCCCGACATAACAAAAAGTGATTTAAGACAGATTAAACTAAAAGTATAAAGAACTTTCTCGATAATTTGTGTCCATAAACAAAACGTTGGTGATTATATATACATATTTGAAGTCCACAACATTGCATTATTGAGTTGCCCAAGGAGTCCCATTTCTAAGAAAAAAAAGTATGTTCCCCACACACCAAAATTGGATCACAACAGCTGTGTGGTATCAAACCACCACATGACATTGTCTTCCATTAGTTTGGTAGTTTCCATGGCTTTGCGTTTATTCTACTCAAACCCTAATTATGGAACTCCATGCATTTCTTTTGATACCTACTTTTCAATTCTCTTATTTTCCACCGAACCAAAAACGAGTAATGATCTCCCGACTTATTGTCTTCATTACCATTGACCTAGTATCGAGAGTTAAAAAGAGATTATTACATGTGTAACTGTTCAAGCTCACTGTTAGTAGATATTGTCGTGGTTTCCACACCCTTATAAGGAATGTTTCCCTCTCCAATTGATATTGGTCCGTTAAGTATCGCCGCTAGTCTCACAGTTTTAAAACACATCTACTAGGAAGAGGTTTTCGTAAGGAATGTTCCCCTCTCCAACCAATATTGGTTCATTAAATATTGTCGTCAGCCTCACAGTTTTAAAATGTGTTTACTAGGAAGAGATTCCCACATTCTTAGAAGAAATGTTCCTCTCTCCATCGATATGAGATCTAATGACGATGCTAGCACATCGCTCGATGTCTGGCTCTGATACCATAGGTTTCCAGATTCTTATAAGGAATATTTCGTTTCCCTCTCCAACCGATATGAGATCTAACAATCTACCCCATTTGGGGACCCAACATCCTCATTAACACACCGCTCAATGTCTAGCTCTGATACCATTTGTAACAACCTAAGCTCACTGCTAGTAGATATTGTTCGTTTTGACCCTTTATATATCGCAGTCAACTTCACGATTTTAAAACGTGTCTAGTAGGGAGAGGTTTCCACACTCTTATAAAGAATGTTTTGTTTCGATATGAGATCTAAAAATATAGAATTTGAATGAATTTTTTCATACTCTATTATAGGATAGAAAATGCATGTAATTCCTTACTTGGTACAAAGAGATTAGACGTGAGAATGAATGATTTCCATGATATATTTGATTGACTTTTTTAGCTCAATTATTGATTGATTAAAATATATTATCAATGAATTTTATTGATAACGATTTATTAAATTAATATAGTTTGAGTTTGTTTTTAATTGAAATATTAGTAATTTAATAATCTTTTAATTTAAAATATTAACAAAATAATCGTTTCAATTTTAATTTTAAAAAGCATAAAATCAAGGAAGATTTGCTTTGGGTTGATCCGATTGGAAATGAAAAGAATTCATCCTAATTTTCCTAAATTTTTAAATCAATACATCATGAACCAGGGCCCAATGTGGAGTGGAGTGGGCATTAGAACCCAAACTCACCTCTAAGGGCATGTTTGTCCCAACGAGTACTTCGGGTCGGGGTCTTTCGAAGAGAAGTGGAGAATATTTTTTTTTTTCGTTAGGTAAATGAGGCTAGGGACGAGATTATATTCTTGGTCTCGGACTTTATCCAATTCTTCGTTTGAAAAACAGGCTGGCTCTAGCTACCTTTCGGAACAAACAAAAGATCCCCAAATCAGCATGTATGAACAAACAAACTTTGTACCGGAGTGGACTTGACTCGAAGGAAAAATCCCTCGAACCGAGGCAATTGATGGGGAGCTTGTAGCTTATGGTGCTTCGACCCAACCCCTTTTTCTATAGCATTGAGGAGTAGTAAACTCAATGATAGAAGAACCTCGACTAGAGTTGCAAGTAAAGACCGATAGATCCCGCTTGATAAATAAATATATTTTCAATACATTTTGGCCCTATAACAAAAAAAAAAAATGTTAGTTAGTTTTGAAAACTAAATTTTGTTGTAGTTTTAATACAACTTACTCCCACGGTACTCTATAAGCATATCAACTGTTAGACGAACACAACTTTCCACAATGGTATGATATTGTCTACTTTGAACATAAGCTCTCATGGCGTTGCTTTGGACTTCCCTAAAAGGTTTCATACCAATGAAGTTACTATTTCTCACTTATAAACCCACGATCATTCCCTAAATTAGTCGATGTGGGACTTCCATCATCCAACATCAACAACAGGCCCAAAGCATAATCATCGACCCGATTCAGTTTAGACTCAATCTAAATTGGATTCAAAATCAAAGTTTGAGTAACTTAGTTTGACCAATCCATGAATTCAATTAGGTTTGATGTAGATCAATATTTTAAAATGGATTGGCCAACCATATTTAGATCTCCCAATTGGAATGGCTCAATGGACTCATCGTTACATCAACCCAAATATGTGAATGGTTAGATTCGGGATAATTTGAGTGAGTCATTGATGATGTTGCAAATTGAGTGGAAGAGTCGACCTGAGATCCGATTATTGCATCATCCCCAAAGAATTTCCATATTTGGGCAAGACATTATTTTGTTAGATATTTCCCAATATCTTATAAGATAGATGAGAGAGAGAGAGAGAGAGAGATAAATGGTTGATTTTGGTGTGAGAAGATAAGAATGAGGGTGAGTTGAAAAGGCAGGTGGCGTAACTCTGGCACAGTGTGTTCATATGGTCCATATCATGTGGCAGCATTTCATGGCACCACCACCTATCATCACCTAACCAAACAAACTCACTCTGCCGCCCCCCCGCAGCCTTTATAGAACATGCCTCACCTCTCTCTCAACTCCCACCTCACCCACCACGCTTCCCAAAACACTATATTTTTACACCTTATCTATAAACATTGATTCAATAACTTCTATATTAATCCATATTTTCATTTGGGACTGGCTCGTTTGGCTAGGCTCGCTCATGCTAACTTCGATATCTTAGATATATGTTTGTACTAATCATAACGGACAAATATCTCGATGCACATGACATGCATAAATGTATGAGGTTCCTATAGTTTAAGATGCAAGTCAAACTTTTGTGCATACTTAATATTCTATTAAATTTAGATTTTAAAATAGGTTAGAAGGATAGATTATTAATATTCTATTTAAAATGTTTCTTTAAAATCATCTCTCTCCTATATATCTTGTTAAATTAGAAGTATTCAACCATTTGGACTACCCAACCAAAACCATAAGAATTGGGTTGGATTGTGTTACCCATTCAAAGTCTTGGGCAGTTCATAGCTATGTAGTCCTTTTGGTTGCATTAGAAGCATGCTCTCTTGTCGAGGCAATACATCATCCACAATCCTTCCTATTGCACTTGCTGCAATGGGACCTCTTGTTTCCTCTCAGCATCTTTCGGCCTGGTTGCTGACCATGTCCTTAGTTTTTATGGTGTCTGTTTGTCTATTGCTGTGGGTGCACTAGCGATTGACAATGTGGGTCGATTTGGTCATATCGCCGCTTCTATCTCATTATGGTGGTCAGTATTAGCGATCCTCAAAGTTCTCCAACTTTATTCCCGTCCATAGCCTTAGCTTCTCTTGAATGGTACGACAAATCGTACGACAAATCCTCTCATCTAGGCCTGGATGAATCTCTGTGCCACCTTTATTTCTATATTAACCAATTTTAGGGCAAACTGCTTTAGTCTCGTGAACTCCATAGGTAGTGACAAAGGGTCTATTTTGTATTAGCTGGATGAAGTCTTGTTGTTTTTGGAGTCGGGCAACCTTTGGATAGTACTCCACCCAGAAGGCCTCTCTAAATTCTATCCATGTGACCACACCTCTATCAGGGCTAAGGATCTCCCTAGTGGATTCCCATCATAACTTTACATCACCTTACCGCATGAATGATGCACACGACACCTTTTTCTCATCTGTATAGTTTATCAATTAAAAAATTGTCTCAATCAACTAGAACTACATCTGTGCCACCGTCAGATCCTCTGAAGTCTCGTCATTGGTATCACTTTAACTTCCATCCAACACGTGTCACTTTATTCATATATGGCATTAAGTAGCATGAAATCAGCAACCACCATGCTTTTGTGTTTCTGACGGATCTCACATGACAGTCTGAAGCCGTAACGATGAGGGCCGTCAGGCCATTGCGGTCCCATCGCTGCTTTATCAATGCTTCTCAAAATCAATTTAAACCAAACTCATTCAATATCTCCACAAAAATAATTCAAGCCGGACCAGCTCAACGACGGCGGGATCATATGGGGGAAGCAGCGTTGTTATTTAATGTTTGGATAAGTTAGCTCTTGGAATTGAATTGTTCAACCCCATCGTTGTCATTAAATGGCGATCACGAACATTGTTTTGTCTACTTTCATCTATTATGTATCATCGATAGTCTTACGATTTTAAAATACATCTGCGATGGAGAGAGTTTAGCCCTACTTCGACTATTGCCTCGCATCGTTCGTAACTGACTTTGATATTATTTGTAATAGCCTAAGTCCACAGCAAGTAGATATTATCCGCTTTGGCCTGTTACTTATCGCCGTCAACCTCACGATTTTAAAATGTGTCTATTAGGGAGAAGTTTCCGCACATTTATAAAGAGTGTTTCATTTCTCTTTCTCCCGTACAAATTAAAACCACTTTTGCTTAAAATGATACAACATTAAAATAGTATGAAAAACGGCATTTGAAAATGTAAAATTAAATATTGAATTGATTTTGAATGACTAAATATCTATTTAAGAGTGATTTTGAATATAATAAAATTGATTTAAAGGCACCGCCAACGCCTGGTCGACCTCTCATGATGCATCTATGAGTTGTGTCTGTCTTTGGTCACCACGATAAAACTGGTAGGAAAGAAAGAGTAATATACAAGATCTGCAAAAAATTCACTGATTATGAGACAAGGTATACAGTTCTAGAAAAAAACGGTTGTGCTCAACCATGAGCCTCGCAACACCTACACCGCTACATCTTGAACTATATGACCATGCTGATTGCAAGGATGGACCCACCGAAGTATCTCTATGAAAAGCTAACCTTCATGGGCTTGCAAGGTGGCAGATGTGACTTTGAATATAATAAAATTGATTTAAACAATTTTAAGAGCACGGGTGAACATATCCAAATATAGAAATTTACAATAGTGAAATTCTTATGTAATAAAATGTGATACGTGAATAAATGTGGATACATGAATGAATCAAAATCACATCCAAATAACTTCCCGAGAATTTTCTGTAAGGATAGGCTCTACTCTTAAAAATGCTTAAAAGTAATGTGACCATGTCCGCTATCAGATACTGAATCCAAATTTTATATTCTAGACCTGAGATAATTAAGTCTCTAAATTTTTATAGAACATTCAATTGTTCGTTCATAAATTTTAAAATATTATTTATGTCTTAATAGTGGTTAAATATTTATTTCTCTTTGATACTAACCGTTAAACTAAAAAGAATATTCATCCTCTCACATAAATATTGAATTAATGAAATTGACTTTATAAGAAAATACATAACATAAAGTAACCAACCCAAAAATTTGAATTTTGTATTTGAGATTGACCGTAACGCAACAAACTTAAAGTGCTTTCATTTTCGTAGAAGAAAAGTTAGGAAAAGCTTTCCAATAATTCTATTTTAGAAAAGAATTATAATAATGGACGTTTTGTTAGGAATGACAGATAAGGAAACAAAAAACGAATAATAAAATAATATTCACATACAGAAAAGAATAATATATAACTCGAGATGTGACAAAGACTATATCAATACCATGTGAAATACATCACTACCACAATAAATAAATATATATAAATATACTTATCTTCAACATCACTTATATTGTCGGTATAAAATAATTAAAAATTTATTTCATTGAATGCAGAAGATAAATCGAACCAATATTTCAAATTTGTGTTCGATATTTATTGGGTAGATTCAAATATTTCAACTCAAGTTACTGCCGTTTTAATTATTTTTATGTTAACATGAGTATAACTCAATTGAAATTCTTACCAAAAAAAAGAAAATCATTTATCACATTCCATATAAAAAATATCCATTAACTTTTCCATCTCTTATCAAAGAATTTAATTTTAGGTTCGAATTAAGATGGTAAGATCGCGTACACATAATTATAACATATATTTTTTTTTAATTTAAGTCATAATATACAATAAGAGATCAAGATGAAAAAATGACCGTCTAAGTACTCATTTAAGAAATAGATAAAATAGCTATTACCTTATTATTATCTACTTCACGCTTTGATGAATTTACTTGACCTTATTTGAATAAAGATAACGTTCATTCTTCATTAGCTAACGTGAGGCTACTCAGGCTCCTAATAATCCTCAACGATCCTCTTTTTGAACTACACCATAAAACCTCCCTCGAGATCTCTTTAATTCTCTTAAACCTATGAACAACGTAACTATTCTAAACCTAAACTCTTTTGATTTTGGTTGTAGATTTTTAAAAATGGGTTAAAGATTTAATGATTCAAAAACCCATTAACAATCTCTCCCCCTCCCTCTCTGAAAACATTCATAAGCAATCAAACTCCATAAACCCATTTACACCAACAAAAAGAAAAAGAAACCCAGAAACCCTTTGTCACATATAACTCATTCAATCTAAGAACACAAAAGAAAACAAGAAAAAGAAGAAGATTAATAATACAATTCCAAACGACGACCACACATAACACAGTAATATTTCCTCTTGATTTTGAAACAGAGTGGAGCTAAACAGAGCCTCCATTTCCTCTCCACGTCCACTGCCTCAACTTTGCCGCCGCACAACGGGCACCTCCCCATGGCCTGCCGCCGACCCAGCTCTTTGTCCTCCTTGCAGAACAACATTTTCCGGTGGGCGAAATAAAATAAAATCAGTGCCGACTTGCTCAGGTGGAATAATATATTTATAGAGAAGGATGGCACGTTGTTTCTACGGCTGGGATGGGACCCTCATGATCCCATCTAGATAAGGATTGAGGTTGCTACATCCTCGCCGTCCATAATTTCGTGAGGATCTTACTAGATCGTTCTAGTGGGATATATATATATATATAGATATATAGACAAACAGGGGAGGCGTCTATGACTTCATATAATTGGAAAAAAGGCCTCATTTTATTCCCCATTGTATGATGTTCATAATATTCTTTACTAAATGTACAATATAACTGCTATTATTTTTTTATTTCATTTAAATGATAATAAGTACACTATTTGAATTTTAATCATTCTATTCTCGAAATTTTCTTATATTAAAGTAGTCATGTTTTTATTTATTTAATTTAAGGTGATTACTATACTTTAAACACAGAATTTACTTTAAATGGGCTTTTACCGCTGCAACATAAGTTTGTCTTTTAATATGTCATGAATAACGAATATAAGGGAAAGAGAGGGATTAACAATTCAACCTATACTAACCTATATGAATGATGCAAACGGGAATTCAATCTATACCAACCTATACTATGAATGCAAATGAAATTCAACCTATACTAACCTATACTGAGAATGGAAAACAACTATCTTATGCATGTGTCATGATCCCGCGATCTGTGATGCTGCCGTTGGTCTCACATGGGTGTCTTGCCTTTATCTGAAAATGTGGTAGCACGAGGCTGGAGTATTTCTAGAATACTTAGTAAGTGACCCCCTATCGGGGTTATGCAACAATCACATGCAAATGAGATGATGGGACCTATATTTCAATCTATCTTCCTTCGGTGCTGTCCTAATGGGTAATTTGGACGTGTACCATATACTCTACACACAACCCATACATGCAAGTATGGGCTCACTAGTCAGTTTGCACACCGCTGGGCCACTTTTCTTGTCGGGCGAGCATATTCTGGGAGCTCCTTAGGCCGAACACCCGTTAGAACTAGTAACCATCACGACAACGCTATGCAAAACATAACGAACGTACCCTTGCCATTGGGTGTACGCGTCTGTACTCTAGTAATGGAATAGAGGTATTCCCCAATGTATGAGCACACATAGTGCATGAGGTCCCCAATATTTCTACTTTTATCATTAATGAATATAACCTCGCTACCATCTTTCATGCTTAACAAGTCATTTCTCATTTTTCAATCTACGTATCATACATAATCCTAACGGGGTTACATTTTATGTCATACATTACATGCTGTTTACATTCAAATTATAGTACCATTCATGCCAGAATCATCCAGACACATCATACACGTCATAAGCATAGCACATCACATCATACTAAACAACATACATTCACATTTCACAAGCATACATAATCGAGTATAACAGTCTAGCATACAATTTAATGATACGTGCGAATCTACGGGCACGTGCCAACATACAACATACAATGCGTAACCTACAACGGGTGAGCCACTTACTTGGTAGGGCTTAGCTCAAGTACTCCTTAAAATTTAAACGTAAACTCTTAGCTCCTCATATACGTCCTACGCTTCCATTGGTGGTTGGTTCCTATTGGATCATTCGACACCTTCGTTAGAATTAATTTCCAACTTGAATTTGTGAAATACGGCCTTAAAATGATATATTTTACCTTAAATGGGGTCGAAATCAAGTCCGGGAGGGTTGGAAAGGTGCCGAATAGGTCAAAAATAGGGTTCCCGAGCTGAATAAGCCGTCGGAGCCGATTAGCCGCCGGCGGAGCCAACTAAGTCGCCAGAGCCGAGGGGAGTTTTGCGCCAGAATCTGCCACATGGTGCTACCCGGAGTGGCTGCGTGTGCTAGCTGAAGTTGGGTTGAGGCGCGGGTCGTTGGGTCGAGCGCAGGTTTTCAGGTTGCAGTTGCGGGTCTGGACTGACCGCGAGTGGTGGATTGAGCTTGGACTGAAAGGAAACAATTGCAGGTGGGTTGGACTGTGAGCGTCGGGTATTGGATTGGGCTTGCGGGTCTTGGGTCAGTTGGGTTTTTGGTCTCGGGTCACGGCTGATGGGTTAGGTCGTAATTGGGCTTCCTGGTTTGGGCTGAGGTGATTGGGCCGTGGGGGTGTCATCGGTCGAGGTTCTTTTTCCTCAGTTTCCAAGTCTCCTCCTCCCCTTAATCCCGTTTATGGTGTTTGTTTGGTTCGTAAGGGCCTAACACTCTCGGATCTGAGAGGGTTTGGAAATCCGACGTTCTGTCTCCCTTACCCGAAGGTGTACGACGTGTAAGCAACGTCGAAATCTATCCCCGGTGTGTGTAATGGTCATTGGGATTGTTTTTTGTGGTTTGGCTTCACCGGAGCGTCGTCGGTTTCTTCCTCACTCTCACGTTTTTTCGTTTTCTTCCTTGTAGGCGGTTTGGTTGAGGGTCGGGGTTTGTTGTTGTGGTGACACCTGAAGTTGGGCGAGGCTTGTGGGTCGTGTGGGAACGAAAACTCCAGCGTTCGCCGGAGTTTTCAATCTCGCTGACGACCGCAAAATTATTTATTTATTTATTTATTATTATTTTTTTTTATTACTGATCGGTTACAAGTCATGTTCTTCATTTTTTAGTTGTTCATAGAGATGTTATTATTATTTTTTATTATTCAAAGGCCATTGGAGACAAATTTGTAAGTTTTAACAAGCTCGAACACCAATTAACAAGGGTTCAAGCCTTTTTCAAAATTAACTGTTTGTTGAGGATAGTCTCACAATATTTTAAGGTCTATATATATTATTATATTATATTATATATAATTAATTAATTATAGTGGTGACGACAATATTTGAGACCAACAACTTGGTTTTAAAATATTTAACTATATTTAAATGAGTAAGGTAAGATAGATTAAGCTAACATAACTTTTATGCGGTAATAACCAAAATTTACTGTACACTTTCAACTAATTGTGGTTAAATATAACTTCATAGAGCCTCACTTTGGTTATATGTGTAAATATAAAAGAGAATAGAAATAAGTTTTTTTTTAAAGGGGAGCAATCTCAAAAAGAAAACGAAGTCTCTAAGCATTTTATGTTTAATCGAACAATATGATGAAGTTTTGCATTGCACAATCTAAGCTACAATTACCATTCCCTCCATGGCAAGTGACTATTTTAAATTTTATGACTGCTTCAACTCTAACGGTTCATTGCAAGTCAAAGAATGATGATCTAGGTGAACATGTACTCCGCACCCGAGAAAACTACAATTGGAGTTTCAAAGAAAATTTTTGGCACTCTACATTGTTTTGGTGCCATTTTAGTAGCAAATATGGACAAGTTACTGGTGATATTTTTTTTACCAGAGAAAGGAACCTGGTTTAGAAATCAATGCGTTCATCATAATTACACTTGGGCAGGTGGTGAGGTATTCACTTGTATCTTGGATCTCTCAATGCCTTGAGATTAGTGTATCATTGAAAATAATGTAATATGACTTTCATTCAATTCTAATGATTAATTTTATGAATAAAAATGTTCGTTGTTATGAGGTTAAAGGTCCAATTCTAATAAAATTTGGATCTTAAAAATTTAAAATTCCAATAATGTCTTCAAGCTAATTAATTGGGATAAGATAACTCTTAGGTCGAGAGACTATCATGGATGCATCAATAAATTTTTTTTTTGAAATGCTATATATATGGCGTCGGTAAAAGTCACACATGTCAATGACTCCAACATGACACCAACAGACCTGAACAAATCCACATCAAACTTACGATAGTTATTTTTGGTTGGAGACCTCATCATTCGTAAGTGGAGTATGAGGTTACTCTTCATTTCAAAGATTATGAAATTCTTTATTTGAAAAATTTTCATTCAAACTTTCCACTCCTAGAGAGATAACGAAATTTCATCTAAATGATATATAATATCTTAGATTCAAACTGATAGTGTATAAGTAACTGTCTCACTAGACATATTTTATATATATATATATATATTTAAATAAACAAGTTAAGAAAATTATAGTGGTTCATATTATTCTATTCGTAGTAAATAAATATTCTTTTAAAATATTGAAATTCTGATCAATAAAAAGAGGATCCGTTACTTATTGAATGAGCGTTTTACAATTTTAAAATTTTGATCAATAATTAGAGGATTTGTGGTCATAAAGACCTTTAAATAAAATAAATTTACACAACTTTTTCAATTGTACCATAGTTTAAAAGTGAACTGCATACAAGTAATTGTATAGGTACTCAATTTGGCTATGTGAATGTTTGCTGAATCCACCACACCTTAAATGGTGTGAAAGTTATCTTATTATAATCAAATAAATTACAAGGATATGGAAATAGTAATAAATGGAAATAACAATAAATGGAAAGATACCTATGGTAATAAGGCAAATGTTAGATATTTGCTTTATAATAAAATATCAAATATAATATATATGGTAAACTATAATTTATTACTAAATATCCTTAACAGGCTATATATATATATATAAGACAAAATCTAAACCAGTTGGGTATGAAAAGTGATAAATCTCTAAAGAGAAAAAAAAAAAAAAAAAAATCTTTTAACCTATTATGTTAATCATATTGATTGCTTTGGAACCAAACAATATAATTAAGTCGTGTTAGCAACATCCAAGTTGCAAGTTACACTGTCAGCATCCAAGATGCAACCTGTAGTGTCTAATTGGCAAGATACCATTTTGAAAACGATAGTGGATTCAACTCTGGTGGTTCACTGCAAGTCGAAAAATAACGATTTGGGCGAGCATGTCATCAACGCGGGAGGCAATTACAACTAGAACTTTAAAGAAAATCTTTTGCAAACCACATTATTTTGGTGCAATTTGAGCGGCAAATATGGGCAAGCTACTAGTAATGTTTTCTTCTCGGAGCGACAAAGTTGGCTTAGTGATCAATGTGTTGATCATAACTCCATTTGGACAGGGGGAGACTAAGGTATTCCCTTTAATTATAATCCCACCCACACCAATAAACTAATGTATCCTTGTAAATGATGTAATCCATTCTTTAGTTACATTTTCTCGTCAATCCCAAGCTATAAATAAAAACACTCGTTATTTATTTTAAGGTCAAATGTTCATCTCTTTCATATTTATTGAAATAAAAAGCATCATAGTGATACTAAAACGCACATAGGTTACAAAAAACTCTCATCCTTCAAAATTTCTCCTTTCTGACTTAATAGTGTTAATGTGTACTTTCTTTTCATTGTTAAAGTGTAATCACAATAACATGAGGTTACTTTCTACCGAAACTCTCTCATGAATGTGTCAATAGAAACCTTTGTTGATGCAATGCGTACAATGTCAACAAAAGCTACTTATGTCCATGCCTCTAACATGATGCTACCAAATGTGATGGATTTTGTGCCATAAATATAGCGTTTCCTCTCACTCGATATATTTCGTTAATACAATACTACCAAAAATATACTTTTTTTTTCTTTTTTTTAATCATTCTTATACTTTTTTGTCCTAAAAAAAATATGACCATAGGAAATATAAGAATGATAAAAAAAAAAAAAAAAAATCTATTTATTAATTTTCTTTGATTAGATTTTCAATATTTTATCTTAATTAATATAAAAAAATTAACTTTTTAATGCATTTTAAACTTCTAAAAAATACAACCCATAAATTTAATACTTAATCCATTTTTTAAATAAAAAAATAATGATGGGTCCAAACTTTAAATATTACATAAAAGAACTAATAAAATACAAAATCAGTTGCAAACAAAAAGCTAACGGGTGACTAGTGCCGTAATAATCAAAATGTACATCACACTTTGAACTAATTGTGGTTAAAATATAACTACTTAGAGCCTTAGTTTCGCCAGATATATGTATATATATAAGAGATAGAATACAAGTACATTTGTCAAAAAGGGTGAGTGATCTTGGAGAAGAAAATGAAGTCTCTAAGCACATTTTGTTGAATCGTGTTGGTTGCTTTGACATCGAACAATATGATGAGGTTTTGTTTTGCAGAATCTAAGTTACAATTACCGTTCGTCTGATATAAAGTGATTATTTTAAATGAGATGACTTCTTCAACTCTAACTGTTCATTGCAAGTCAAAAGATGACGATCTGGGCGAGCACGTACTACACATTGGAGATAATTACGACTGGAGCTTTAGAGAAAATTTTTGGATTTCAACGTTGTTTTGGTGCCAGTTTAGCAACATATATGGACAAGTTACTGGGAAGGTTTTTTGGACAGCCAAATGGAATTGGCTTAATTTTAAATGTGTTCATCATACTTGTACTTGGACATGTCGAGACCATGGTATTTACATGTATTTTGGATCTCGCAATGCCTTCGAATTAATGTATCAATGGAAATGATACACTTGTTGGATGATGGAAGTCCCACATCGACTAATTTAGGGAATGATCATGGGTTTATAAGTGAGGAATACTAACTCCATTGGTATGAGGCCTTTTGGGGAAACCCAAAGCAAAGCCATGAGAGCTTAGGCTCAAAGTGGACAATATCATACCATTGTGGAGAGTCGTGTTCGTCTAACATGGTATCAGAGCCATGCCCTAAACTTAGTCGTGCCAATAGATTGGTAAATCCTCAAATCCTCAAATATCGAACAAAGAACTCCTAAAGAAAAGGAGCCAAGCCCCTCCTCGAAGGCAGTCAAAAATGACTAAGACTCCAAAGGAGTCGAGCCTCGATTAAGGAGAGGCGCACTTTGTTCGAGGGGAGGTGTTGGATGATGGAAGTCCCACATCGACTAATTTAGGGAATGATCATGGGTTTATAAGTGATGTTGGATGATGGAAGTCCCACATCGACTAATTTAGGGAATGATCATGGGTTTATAAGTGAGGAATACTAACTCCATTGGTATGAGGCCTTTTGGGGAAACCCAAAGCAAAGCCATGAGAGCTTAGGCTCCCCAAAGCAAAGCCATGAGAGCTTAGGCTCAAAGTGGACAATATCATACCATTGTGGAGAGTCCATGAGAGCTTAGGCTCAAAGTGGACAATATCATACCATTGTGGAGAGTCGTGTTCGTCTAACAACACTCAGACTTTCATTTAATTTCAATGAATAAGTGTAGGAATAAAAATGGTCATTATCTTTTTTTTTTTTTTTTGAAGTTAAAAGGTCCATTTTAATCTAATTTGATTTCCAAAAGGGAGTAAATAAAAAGAGAAGATTTACAAC
This sequence comes from Cucurbita argyrosperma subsp. sororia, assembly GCA_018691285.1. Lineage (NCBI taxonomy): Eukaryota > Viridiplantae > Streptophyta > Magnoliopsida > Cucurbitales > Cucurbitaceae > Cucurbita > Cucurbita argyrosperma. Next base: position 4,170,067 of record CM031885.1, on the reverse strand, counting down.
ATTAAAATAAATACGGAGAGGAGGGAGGAAGCTAAGGAAAAAACAAAGAGGAAATTTATCCGAATAAATACATAAATGAAAAAAAGGAACATTTGACAGAGAATACAAAGATGAAGTTTGACGGAATAAAAAGAAAAATTGGGTGAACATAATTAAAATAAATAAGAAGAAGTGAAATAGAGGAAAAAGGGTTAATTTAATGGAGGAAAATGGAAGATTTAGTGAATATTAAAAGATAAAAAAAAGAAAGGGAAGGAAAAAGTGGAGTCTTTTATTGTCTATGCAATTGGATTAAAATTGGTAAAAGATAAAGTTAACTCAAATTTAAAAAAATAGAGTAAACATAGAGAATAAAAAATAAGAGTTTTATTTATTATTATTATTATTATTTTTTTATTGTGGTACAATTCAACCATGGATTAGAATTGACCAACGATAATTGATAAGTTTTCTTTTTTTTAAACCTCGGGAAATTAAATGTAAAAGTAAAAATGAGAGACGAAATTGATTAAACTATCTTTTGATATATGTGTATTTCAAGTAAAATAATATTGACCATTGTTTTTTATGTGCACGCCAAACATAATTTTGTTTCTAAGAATAAGAATCAACATAGATAAGAATTGAATTTTGAAATATTAGACCTAAAGAAAGTAGACAATACTCCAACGGAAAATAACTCCATCAAATTTATATGATATTAGATAACAGTAATAAAAAAAAAAAGAGATGTTTAATATATTTATATATATAATATTCAAAGATTCTATTTATGCAAAGTTTCTAATGCTCGCATGAATGAAGTCTGACACAGACTATTGTAAAAGGTAGAGAAATTAATTTGGATTGATGTCATGGATTCACAAATGTTGACTTTAATACGATGGACAAAATCAAACTTTCATCAAGTATAAATTGGTGACATCAACCTAAGCTAATCAAGTGAGTGGTCTTACTATAGGATATGCTAGAAATTGTATGAGTTATGATGTAATCCATTTTTCATTACATTAACTCGCCAATCCCAAGTTATAAATAAAGACACTCGTTATTTATTTTAAGATCAAATGTTCATCTCATATTTATAAAATAAAAAAACATAAAAGTGATACTGACATCAAAACGCACGCCCGTTACAAAGAACTCTCATCCTTCAAAAATTTTCCTTTCCGACTTAATAGTGACATTTTGTACTTTCTTTCCATTGTTAAAGTGTAATCACAATAACATATAGGGTTACTTTCCACCACAACTCTCTCATGAATGTGTCAATAGAGACCTTCGTCGGTGCAATGGATACAATGTCTACAAAAGCTACGTATCTCGATGAATCGAACATGGTGCTACCAAATGTGATGGATTTTGTGTCATACATGTAGCGTCTTCTCTCACGGGGTATATTTACCAAATATATATATATATATATATATATATATATATATATTTTGTTAATCATTCTTATACTTTTTTGTCCTAAAATATTATGATTATAAGAAGTATAAGAATGAAAAAAAAAATATATCTATTTTTAAATTTTTTATTCTTTTATTTAGCTTAAAATGTCAAATAAATTTTTAATATTCTATCTTAATTAATATTAAAATAATTACTTTTAATCTTGCAATAACTCGGTCCTTATTTTAAGGTGTCTGGTCAGATAGTTAGGTATTTTAAATCTTAATCATACTCCAAAAGGGTCTTTTGGTCATTTACCCCCAAATCTTGGTTTAATTCTTCAACATATTCCAATGGCCTTGTAACTTTGTGTAATCCCTTTACCACATGATATAAGGCTCTTCATCAAATTTCATGTCATTTAGAGGTCACTTTGGTCATAAACTAGTGGTACGTAATTATAGGGTATTTTAGTCATTTTACACCTACATTTGGTTTAGCCCGTTATCATAACCTAATGGTCACCAAATTTCGTACATAACTTTATCATGCCATATTGAGTCTTCTTCTAAAATTTCATGGACAACATAGTTCATCTAAGGTTTATGGCTCAGGCCCTTCATTGAAATAAATGTTCGCGTGTACAATAAGGTTGACAACTTACTCAATCTGAATAGTTTTTCACTTTTGTTTTCAATCTATTGGATCAATAGTTTTACTAGTTTCTGCTTTACATTGTTCTCCAAATCAAATTCTCTAAACTTAATTAAAGGTTCACTCATTGACCTTTCTGTCCATACATTCTCAAAATCTCATTTTTAAATATCCAAAATGGCATTTTCTTTTGATCCAAATTTTTTCCTCTCCTTATCATTAAAGAAAGACAATGAAAGATTTCGGGGTAGAAACCTTCTCGAGAATTTCACTTAAGATTCGAACCCATAGCTGATGATAGAACTAGAATAGATATTTTTTGTTTCCTACTCGCACGCATTCATACCTTTGTTTCTCGATCAATCTCTAATTCTAATTTTCCTTCCCAATCAGGTATAGATCAAAATTTCGTTATAGTTCAATTCTGAAAGGTAATAGATACAGCGGCTTTGCAATATTTGACGGATCACAATTCTATATAGTCCATTTACTATAGAAGTTACCAGGGAATTCATTAGCGGAATGTTTTCAATTAAAATTGTTGGTTCTCTATATTTTTAATAATTAAAAAGAAAGAAAAAATTGTTTTCCTTTCCTCATTATTGTTTGTGTCCACTTGATTTGGTTGATCATTAATGTCTCATCTTTGTAGATGAATTTCATATACAAATTTGCCTATTTTCCCATACAAAATCAAGTAATTTGTAATACTTCTTCTCTTTTGGCTACCTACCCCAATTCTAGTAAATTTTTTGGAGTCAAAATCATGACATGAAATGGTTAAGAACTCCACCCTATCCCAATGCAAATAGAATGCACTAGTAAATCACATGGATAGGAACGACTTCCTGTATTTGATTTGTAATCAAGCTAGAGTTTGAGGATTTGGTAATTTATAGAAAACATTGTCAAATAGGCTTTTCTCTTGGCATATCTTATCTAGTACAGTCCAAAACTAATGTTCCTATAACCATAACGGATAGACATCACAACCCTTTCAATGCCTTTCTAATATCAAGAATGGGCTTAACAAAATTCTCTTCTGAAAATTGGTATTGTATAAGCATGGTGGATATCCTCAGATGCCATAAAACTTGGGATACTTGAAAATCAAACTTAAAATGATAGTCTTGAAACTTTAACTATGGTAATACCTTTTAACCAGGTTGACATTGCTAGGAAAACTTGTTCCGTAATTTTCTACAGCAATTTGTTTATGTTGAGCTTCCTGAGTGCATTCGTATACTCTAAGGAGGATTACCACAAAACTTCTAGTTTATTTAGAGACAATGTCCCACTCTAATCCTCGTGTATCCCCCACCCAAGTTCATCTTAAATCATGGTTTCTTAAATTTAAGGTATCTTGACAATCTCATATCTCATACCGTAGTCCCTCTCCATATACCTCTAAAATTTTGACCATGATCGTAATGCCTCGTCCAAAACTGTGGTTCGATACTTTTAAGTCACAACTTCCCTAATCGGTTGTATTATTATTATTGATTTATTTTAATTTTCAGCTCGTATTAAGGCACGAAAGTTTTTTTTTTTTTTTTATTTTTTTTTACATCTCAGTACTTCCAAGCTTCCATTAAAGGCACTTACGTCATTTGCCAATCAATTTAAGTATACATGTTTTAAACTTTTATGGTCTTAACTCAATTTTTTTTTTTTTTTACTGATACTTTTAATTTCATCTTTACATACTTCAAAGTTATAAAATTTTCTTTGAGACGCTACCACTTTTAATATCTATGATATACTATAGGATATTGACATCTATCAAGCTTCTTAGGTCATTTTATTTCAACTAAAACTACTTACTCTTCCGTATACATTGGTACAGTTCTCCCCATCTCTATGGTCATAAGACTATGTAGTTTATTTATGTTTAAGACGTCTAACTAAAACATATGATCTTGCTTAGCAAAATCATTTTCACGCATACACTAACATTTAGTAGCTTACTAAAATTAAAGCTAGCAACAATCTCAGTAAATCTAAACATCTTCAATACAACAATTTACATTCACATTCCATGCAAGGTAAAACATAACATATTCTACATTCTAATAAATATAGAATTAAGGCAACAATAATACAGTAAATTACAATCAATGGTGTAAATGTCCAATTATGAGTTATATTTTATAATGACCAAGCAATAACAACATACACAATCAACTGACATTTCATTTTTTTTATCTTAAGCAAGACATACCTGACGGAGACGGGGCATCAACGGTGGGACCATGGAACAAGCCAAGCCTACATCGTAGGCTAGTCTACAAGATCTATAACCTAGAGCTCTCATACCAACTGTAACGACCCGAAATTTTCTCTCTGGATTTATTTGGTTGATAAAGTGCTACCAAAATTATAGTTTTTTTTTAATCATTCTTATATATTTTTTTGGTACTAAAAAAAAATATGTCTAAGAAGTATAAAAATGATAAATAAATAAATAAAAAATCTATTTTTATTTTTTTTTTACTCTTTTGTTTAAGCTATTAAAATGTCAAATAATTTTTTAATATTTTATCTTAATTAATAAAAAAAAACTTTTTATTCTTTCCTCCTGTACTTCTAAACAAAATACAACCCATAAATTTAATACTTAATCAATTTTTTTAATACATAAACTATGAAGGGACAAAACTTTAAACTTTACATAAAAGAACTAATAAAATACCAAATCAGTTGCTAACAAAGATACTGAAAAATTAAGAAAGTTTAGGTGACCGTCCCTTTTATATCGTGTTATGGAAGATTATTCTGTAAAATCAAAATGCCATACTTTGAAATAATTGGGGTTAAAATATAACTACTTACGACCTCACTTTAGCTATATGTATGTAATATATATAAGAGATAGAATCCAAGTACATTTGTGAAAAAGGGCGAGTGACCTTGGAGAAGAAAATGAAGTCTCTAAGTACATTATGTTTAATCGTATTGGTTGCTTTGACATCGAACAATATGATGAGGTTTTGTTTGGCAGAATCTAAGCTACAATTACCGTTCGTCCGATATAAAGTGATTATTTTAAATGAGATACCTGCTTCAACTCTAACTGTTCATTGCAAGTCAAAAGATGACGATTTGGGCGAGCACGTACTGCGCACCGGAGATAATTACGACTGGAGTTTTAGAGAAAATTTTTGGATTTCTACCTTGTTTTGGTGCCATTTTAGCAGCAAATATGGACAAGTTAGTGGAAATGTTTTTTGGACAGCCAAATGGAATTGGCTTAATTTTCAATGTGTTCATCATACCTGCACTTGGGCATGTCGAGAACAAGGTATTTACTTGTATTTTGGATCTCGCAATGCATTCGAGTTAATGTATCAATGGAAATGATACACTCGGACTTTCATTTAATTTCAATAAATAAGTTTATGAATAAAAATGCTCATTATCTTTTATGAGGTTAAAGGTTCCATTCTGATCAAATTTGATTTTCAAAATTTTAAAATTTCTATGTATTTAAACTAATTAGTTCAGATAGGATAGCCCTAATGTCGAGGCACTATCATGAATGGTCGATAGAAACTTTCTGGCAATGCTATGTTTATGACGGCGGTAAAAGTCACGCATGTCAATGACAACAACACGGTGCCAACAAACATGAACAAATCTACGCCAAGCTTACGAGAGTTGTTTTCTGTTGGGGACCTCATCACTCGTAAGTATAGTACAAGATTATCCTGCATGTCAAAGTTTATGAAATTCTTTGTTTGAAAATTTTGTCTTTCAAACTGTAGGTTTAGGTACAACAAAATTTCATCTAAATGTCATATCACATCTTAGATTCAAACCGATAATGCATAAGTAACAATCCCACTAGACATTTAAATAAACAAGGTAAGAAAGTTAAAGGTGACATTACAGTTGATAACATCTATTCTTATTATTTAAGTAAAAATTTGTTTACAATTTCGAAATTTCCATCACTAAATAGAAAATAACTCAATGATCGAGCAGTTTACAATTTAGAAATTCCCAAATGAAGAAGATCTGTAAATAAAATAATTTTACACAACTCTTTCAATTAACACTATGGTACAAGTTTTCAACTTAATTCCTAATCTTAGGTTAGAAGGAGATGTTTTGCCTTTTATTGTTTTAAATATATATATATATATATATTTTTTCATTTCTTTAAATTTAAGTATTTCGTATTTAAACACGTTTTAGATTGCATTTTATACTGTAGATGATTGTTTTTTTTAAGAGTTATGTTTCCGCACAGATGATAAGCATGAGACTTTAGTAGCGGAGTATGTAGAAATTTAGACATGCGGTGATAAAAACCTTTAAATAAAATAAGTTTACACAACTTTTTCAATTGCACCATGGTTAAGTCTTTTAGCATTCTATGTTTAATCATATTGATTGCTTTGAAACCAAACAATATGATTAAGTCGTGTTTAGCAGCATCCAAGGAGGCAATTACAACTAGAACTTTAAAGAAAATCTTTCGCAGACCACATCGTTTATCCATTTTTCATTACATTAACTCGCCAATCCCAAGTTATAAATAAAGACACTCGTTATTTATTTTAAGATCAAATGTTCATCTCATATTTATAAAATAAAAAAACATAATAGTGATACTGACATCAAAACGCACGCCCGTTACAAAGAACTCTCATCCTTCAAAAATTTTCCTTTCTGACTTAATAGTGACATTTTGTACTTTCTTTCCATTGTTAAAGTGTAATCACAATAACATATAGGGTTACTTTCCACCACAACTCTCTCATGAATGTGTCAATAGAGACCTTCGTCGGTGCAATGGATACAATGTCAACAAAAGCTACGTATCTCGATGAATCGAACATGGTGCTACCAAATGTGATGGATTTTGTGTCATACATGTAGCGTCTTCTCTCACGGGGTATATTTACCAAATATATATATATATATATATATTTTGTTAATCATTCTTATACTTTTTTGTCCTAAAATATTATGATTATAAGAAGTATAAGAATGAAAAAAATATATATATATCTATTTTTAAATTTTTTATTCTTTTATTTCAGCTTAAAATGTCAAATAAATTTTTAATATTCTATCTTAATTAATATTAAAATAATTACTTTTAATCTTGCAATTTAAACTTCTAAAAAAAATATCACATAAATAATGAAGGAAGGATTTTACTTTAAACTTTACACAAAAGGAACTAATAAAATACCAAATTAGTCGTTAGAAAATCTAATAGCTAAGGAGTGTGGAGGAAATTAAGAAAGTTTAGGTGACCTAATTTTTAGGTCTTGGTGTGGAAGATATGCTGTAATAACAAAAATTACACCACACTTTGAACTAATGGTGGTTAAAATATAACTACTTACGGCTGCAAATTTGTCTATATGCATGTATATATATAAAAGATAGAATTCAAATATAAAAGTAAAAAAGGGTGATTAATCTTCGAGAAGAAAATGAAGTCTCTAAGCACTTTCTGTTTAACCGTGTTGGTTGCTTTGACATCGAACAATATAATGAGGTTTTGTCTTGCAGAATCTAAGCTACAATTACCGTTCTTCCGACATAAAGTGATTATTTTAAATGAGATGACTGCTTCAACTCTAACTATTAATTGCTAGTCAAAAGCTGACGATCTAGGCGAGCACGTACTACGCAGCGGAGATAATTACAACTGGAGCTTTAGAGAAAATTTTTGGATTTCTACGTCGTTTTTGTGCCATTTCAGCCGCAAATACGGACAAGTCAGTGGGAATGTTTTTTGGACAGCCAAATGGAATTGGCTTAATTTTCAATGTGTTCATCATACGTGCACTTGGGTTTGTCGAGACCACAGTATTTACTTGTATTTTGGATCTCGCAGTGCCTTCGAGTTAATGTATCAATGGAAATGATACACTATGACTTTCATTTAATTTCAATAAATAAGTTTATGAATAAAAATGGTGTGAGGTTAAAAGGTTCAATTCTAATCAAATTTGATTTTCAAAATTTTAAAATTTCAATGTCTTCAAACTAATTAGTTCGGATAGGATAGCCTTGATGTCGAGACATCATGGATGGTCGATAGAAACTTTCTGGTGATGCAATGTATATGCCGGCGGTAAAAGTCACCCATGTCAATGACAACAACATGGTGGCATCAAACATGAACAAATCTAGGCCAAGCGTACGAGGGTTATTTTTGGTTGAGGGGACCTCATCATTCTTAAGTTGTAAGTATGATACAAGATGATCTGCATGTCAAAGTTAAGTCTCTAAACATATGTTGTTTAATCATATTGATTGCTTTGAAACCAAAGAATACGATTAAGTCATGTTTAGCAGCACCCAAGATGCAATTTGTAGTGTAAAATTGGTAAGGGACCATTTTGAATACGATAGCGGATTCAACTCTAGTAGTTCACTGCAAGTCGAAAGGTAACTATTTGGGTGAACATGACATCAATGTCGAAGGCAATTACAACTGGAGCTTTAAAGAAAATCTTTTGCAAAGTACACTGTTTTGGTGCAATTTTAGCAGCAAATATGAGCAATAGAGTTGACTTAGTGATCATTGTGTTGATCATAACTGCATATTGACAGTAGGAGATCAAGACATTACCTTGTATTATAGTTCTACCAACTCCAACAAATGTATCCTTAGAAATGATGTAATCCATTAATTTGCATTATATCGTCAATCTCAAGCTATGAATAAAAATACTCGTTTAAGGTGAAGGGTTCATCTCTTACATATTTATTGAAATAAAAAACATAATAGTGATACTTACGGTAAAACCCACACAGGTTACAAAGAACTCTCATCATTCAAAATTTCTCTTTTCCAACTTAATAGTGGTAAGTTGAACTTTCTTTCCATTGTTACACTATTTATATTAATAAATCTAGTAGTGTCATCGAATTTTATAGTGAAAATTCGATGACACTATTTATATGAAGAAAAAAACCTTATATTTATACAGACAACAAGAGTTTGAAGTACTTCTTCACCTAGAACAAAGTGAATATAGATGGCTGGAGCTAGTGAATAATTATGACATAGATATCCAATACAGGGCAAGAAGGCGATAATAGTTGTCGATACTTTAAGTCGTCAGCTATGATTACTAGAGAGCCATGAGTGCAGGTAAAGTTTGAGAAAGGAAAAATTGGAGTGGTGGCTGATGGAGTTGTAGTACAAATGACTCGACTCACAGTCCCACCCATGCTGAGACAACAAACTATTGACTTCCAATAGAAGGACCCAGTCTAGCCAGAATCATGAGTCAATTAAGCACAAAATTTGTCGACGGTTTCTCTAAAACCAAAACTGGAGTACTATTGTGTCAAGGGCGATTATTTGTGACAATGGTGGAAGAGGTGAGGAAAAAGATATTAACAGAGGCTCATAATTCCCCAAGCTTTATGCATCCAAGTAGTACAAGATGTATTAGAACTAGAAACAACAGTTCTGTGACGTAGTATGAAAAAAATATAGTCAAGTTTCTGTGACGTAGTATGAAAAAAATATAGTCAAGTTGGTGAGCAAGTGTCTGATATGTCAAAAAAAAAAAAAAAAAAAAATGAAGGCAACCAGACAAAAAGTGGTAGGGTTGTTGCAACTTAAGCATACTAGAATGGAAATGGAAAATGGGAGAACATAGCAAGAACTTTATCGTAGGTCTCCTGTAACGTCCCTAATTTTCTTTAACCTAATTAGTGACGTCACCCATGCATACTTATCTCATTAAGCGGAAGCTCATCGTAAATAACCTTGAAAGAGTCTTTCATAAATATTCATGAATCCAAAACAAAACCTAAACTCCGAAAATAATCTTTGAATACTGAATTCGAAATAAATCAAAATGAAACAATACTCAATGTAAAACTTAAAATAGTCTAATAAGAGTAAACTCCTAAAAATATCTCATCTCCAACTTCCATCGTGTCCTCAGCTCCGCGGTCAACCGTACATTGGCGCCTTGCCTTTACCTTAAAAATGTAGGTAGCACGTGGCTTGAGTATTTTATGAAATACTCAGTAAGTCACCCCACTGTTGGGGTTAGGAATGCAAACACATGCAACATATGAGCAGGACCTAACTTTTCATAGCCTTGGCGCTTCTCTATTCCGGGTAGGGTTGGATGTGTGGTACTCCTTCACACATGGCCCATGTACGTGTACATGAACCCACCAGGCGGGCTCATAAACATACCCCATGGGCCTGACTTGGTCGGGCACAACGTGTTACACGTAGCCGGTCACCACAAAACAGAAAAGGGCCCGCATGATATCATGGCGAACATAAATATCGTATTTCATTCTTTTGGTATCATAAAGGGGAAGAATCCCGATGCACGTGACATACATATATGCATGAGGTCCCTTAGCATATCTAACATGGCATTACATAAGCAGTGCTGACATCGCATTTACGTTTCTTACATCACATGGCATCTCACATGACTTACATTACATGGCATATTACATAAACATTTCAGTTGCATAAACATCTCATGACATGACTCAATAATTCTACGTGTATCTATGGCATCAATCAACATATTCATGGCATATAATACTAACATCTCATTCATGACATAACATAGACAGTCAACAGTCAACACAAGTTCATACATCACATAACAAACACAATCTATACGTCACATAATCATATCACATAAAATATGGTGCATGCAGGGGCCACAGGGCACGCACCATCATACAACACGTAGAAAGCTAACTCCAACAATAAGGTCACTTACCTCGATGGTCTTGGTTGAAGTCACTCACAACGAGCGAATCCCAGCGGTTAAATATGTCCTATGATAACCACATAAGAATTTAGAACCTTTCATAAGGTACCCTAGCTAAACCTCATGCTATTTATCAAAATAAACCCCTAACCTAAGCTGTCTTTAACGTTTAGGGACCATACTGATCTCGGATGGTAAAACTGAGGGCAGAAACAGCTCCGGAAGGGTCAAAAACCTTGAAATCAATATATTATAGCGATATCTTTCTGCTAAGCCTAGTTGCCGAGCCGACCAACTAAGCCGCCAAGTCGATGCGGAAACTGACGGAACCGAGCTGACCCGCACTGTGTACGCAGCGAAGCTGCCGGAGCTGCTGGGTGTGCGTCTGCGGCTCGACCCTATTCCAAAAACCTTGCCTTCCTTACCCGACAAGTGACAAAACTCTAGTTTCCGCCTCCCCGATTCCGGCGACGCGTCGACAATTGCACAACGTCCTCAACACTAATTTCCGACGGTCAACCTTCTTTGACACAATGATCCCAACATCAATGCCTTACTTCTACTCGATTCTTCCTCCAGAGAGCAGCTCCAACGTTCCGGAGGGGAGTTTGTTGAGAAAATCGTTTACAAGGGAGGTAGAAGTTTGGACATGGGAATATAAAAAATAATATGAAAACATTTGCATTCAAGGGTTTTAGGATAAGGAAACTCAGAGAAATAGAAATGTTTTATAAAAGTCTCGTAGGAAATCCCTCGATTTCCGGGGAGATTACATTTAATTATGTATTCTATTTTCATTTGATTGGATTTTATTCTAGAAACCCAAACCGTTACAATTTCGAATAACTTTTAAAATTGCACGTTTTTCGACAGAAATAAATGCATAACATAATATCTTGTCCTTTATAGAAATAAAAATAAAATCTTAGCCAAATAAGACAAAAATGGAAAATCTGAATCGTTACATCTACCTAGGACATTAAAAGGATACACAGTAATATGAGTGACCGACCAAGTCGGCGCACTTCCTGCTTAGGAAGGCTACCTATACAATAGATAATTACATGTTAGCTCGTATGTTAGCCGGATGTTAGACGTGGGGCTCTAGCCATGCATATTTGGCTTAAATTGGTCGGTCGATCCTTTTTAAGATGTTGCACTACTTTAAACCTCTTTCCTACGGGTTTTTTTACTATTCCAAAGTCCATATCAATACCATGTAAAATACATCACTACCACTAAATAAATATATATAATTATCTTCAAGATCACTGAATTGTCGGTATAGAATAATTAAAATTTTATATCGTTGAATGCAGAAGATAAATTGAAACAATATTTTAATTTTGTATCCCATGTCTATGGGGTAGATTCAAATATTTGAACTCACATTACTCCGGTTTTAATTATTTTTATGTTAACATGAGTATAATTCAATTCAAATCCTTTTAAAAGCATTGTGTTTTGTCATGTCGCTAACAAATGTTTTGTCAAAGCCACGTACATTAATACTTCCGACATGTCGCAAACAAATGTGATCGTTTTTTGTTTAGGCATACAACGTCTTCTCTCACAAGATTCTATGGATGGAGAGATCAACATTATTATTATTATGTTTTGAAAAAAAATGTATTTTCCAATAGAAGTATTTAGAAGTTCAAAATCTTATAGTCATATTTTTTTTAGGTAGAAAAGCATTACTCTCCGTGAAAATAAAATTTTAATTTTTAATTTTTAAGTTTTTATTCTTTTGGTTAAGTTACATAAATGACATAAATTCATACTACTTCAACTCTATCACTTAATTGTCATAGAATAATTAAAAATTTATATAGTTGAAGGGAGAAGATTCAAATATTTGAACTCACATTACTATCGTTTTAATTATTTTATATTCAATTCAAATCCTTTAAAAGCAGTAAATCATTAATCACACTCTCCATGTATGATGGTCATAATATTGTTTATTTAATGTAGAATATAACTATTATTATTATTTTTTATTCAAATGAAAATAAGTAAAAATATCATCAACTGATAATCGAATTTGTATACTATTTGAAAATTTAATCATTCTATTCTAGAAATTTTCTTATATTAAAGTAGTCATGTTCTTCATTCTTAGTTGTTCATCGAGATGTTATTATTTTTTGTATTACTCAAAGGCCGTTGGAGTAAAATTTATAAGTTTAAACAAGCTCGAACACTAATTAACAAGGGCCCAAACGTCTTTCAAAATTAACTATTTGTTGAGATCCATAGACTCACTTATGGATAAGTGCTAATTTGGGATTGGATTGAGCTAATTTGGGATGGAATTGAACTAATTTGGGATAGGATTGAGATGGGTCAAACTATAGTTTACTTCGTGGTTAGGAACTCAATCAAGAACAGCCTTTGCTATTGAAATTAAATGTTTTTATTTTCTAGGTTTATTGTTGGGATGATGTTGATATATAATACAATATTTTTAACTGTATTTGAGACCTAATTTTATGCATGATATGATTGGTAATTTTGTGGTAGTTACATGTTTTGTGCTCGAGTAATTAGCCTTGAAGGTCACTGAAAGAGGTGATTCAAGACATCTTACGTTAATGCTTTGAAGCAAGGTATAAGACGTCGGCAAAAACTACGTACGTTAATGCTTCCGGCATGTCGCTAACAAATATGATTGTTTCATGTCTAGACATACGATGTCTTCTCTCACATGATTCTATGGATGCAGAGGTCAACATTATTATTATTATTATTATTTGTCGAAAATGTATTTTTCAATAGAAGTATCTAGAAATGTTCAAGTTCTTATAGTCATATATATATATATATATATATATATATATATATATATATATATATATATTTAATGTAGAAAAGCATTACTCTCGATAAAACTAAAATTTGAAATTTTAATTTGAAGTTTTTTATTCTTTTCGTTAAGATACATAAATGACAAATAAATTTATAATATCTTACCTAAAAATGTTACTTTTTAAAATATTGTATTTTGAGAGTGACTTATGTAAAGTTGACCTAAAAAAAACCATAATGCATGAATGAGAATTAAAACTTGAACCTAAAAAAAATATTTTTAAAAAAATCATAATTCTCAAATTTCACAAGTTTAAATTCGAGATAATCTCAAATCTCACATTTAAGTTTAAATTCTAGATAATCATATTTTTTTAAAAATGTTACCTACAAATCTATTAATGATTAACACAATATTTTGAGGTCAATAAATAAATAAATAAATATATTATAATTAATTAATTATAGTGGTGACGATAATATTGGAGACCAACAATTTCTTTTTAAAATATTTAAGAATATTTAAATGAGTAAGTTAAGACAGATGAAACTAACATAACTTTTACCCCTTTAATTAGAAGGTATGCTGTAATAACCAAAATTTACAACACTTTCAACTAATTGTGGGTAAAATATAACTTCATAACCCTCACTTTGGCTATATGTGTACATATAAAAGAGAATAGAAATACATTTTTTAAAAGGGTGAGCAATATCTGAGAACGAGAAAAAAATGAAGTCTCTAAACATTTTATGTTTAATCGTGTTCGCTGCTTTGACATCGAACAATATGATGAAGTTTTGCATTGCAGAATCTAAGCTACAATTACCATTCACCCCATGGCAAGTGACTATTTTAAATTTTATGACTGCTTCAACTCTAACTGTTCATTGCAAGTCAAAGAATGATGATCTGGGTGAACATGTACTCCGCACTTTGAGAAAACTACAATTGGAGTTTCAAAGAAAATTTCTGGCGTTCTACGTTGTTTTGGTGCCATTTTAGTAGCAAATATGGACAAGTTACCGGTGATGTTTTTTGGCCAGAGAAAGGGACCTGGTTTAGTGATCAATGCGTTCATCATAATTGCACTTGGGTAGGTGGTGATCAAGGTATTCACTTGTATCTTGGATCTCTCAATGCCTTGAGATTAGTGTATCATTGGAAATAATGTAATATGACTTTCATTCAATTCTAATGAATAATTTTATGAATAAAAATGTTCGTTGTTCCGAGGTTAAAGGTCCAATTCTAATAAAATTTGGACTTCAAAAATTTGAAATTTCAATAAACTAATTAGTTGGGATACGTTAACTCTTAGGTCGAGAAACTATCGTGGATGCATCAATAGGAACTTTTTTAAAATGCTATATTTATGACGTTGGTAAAAGTCATAGATGTCAATCACTCCAACATGATGCCAATAGACGTGAACAAATCCACATCAAACTTACGATAGGGTCACATATAATATGTTAGATTCAAACGGATAATACATAAGTAATCGTCTCACTAAATATATATATATATATATAAATAAACGAGTTAAGAAAGTTCGGGTAACATTACATTTGGTTAGTTGGTTCATATTATTCTATTCGTAGTAAATAAATACTCCTTTAAGATATTTTAATTAACATAAATTAACAGAGGATTTGTTACGGATTGAATGAGGGGTTTACAATTTTAAAATTTTCATCAATAATTAGAGGATTTGCTTAAATAAAATAAATATATACAACTTTTTCAATTGTACCACGGTTTAAAGTTTAACTGCATACAAGTAATTGTCTAGGTACTCATAGTTTAAAGTTTAACTGCATACAAGTAATTGTCTAGGTACTCACCGTTTAAAGTTTAACTGCATACAAGTAATTGTCTACGTACTCTTGGCTATATACGAGACAAAATCAAAATAAGTTAGGTAAGAAAAGTGAGAAATCTCCCTAGAAAAAAAAAAAACAAAATTCTCGTTCACCTATTATGTTTAATCATATTGATTGCTTTGGAACCAAACAATATGATTAAATCATGTTAGCAACATCTAAGTTGCAAGTTACACTGTCAACATCCAAGATGCAACCTCTAGTGCCCAATTGACAAGAGTCCATTTTGAATTCGACGGTGGATTCAACTTTGGTAGTTCACTGCAAGTTGAAAGATAACGATTTGAGCGAGCATGTCATCAACGCTGGAGACAATTACAACTGAAACTTTTAAATTTTTTTTTTTTTTTTTGAAAACCACATTGTTTTGGTGCAATTTTAGCAGCAAATATGGGCAAGCTACTAGTAATGTTTTCTTGCCAGATCAATAGAGCTAGCTTAGTGATCAATGTGCTGATCATAACTGCATTTGGACAGGGGTAGATCGAGACATTTCCTTTCATTATAATCCTACCAACACCAATAAACTAATGTACCCTTGTAAATGATGTAATCCATTCTTCATTTGCATTATTGGGTCAATTCCATGCTATAAATAAAAACACTCATTATTTATTTTAATGTCAAAGGTTAATCTCTTTCATATTTATTGAAATAAAAAGCATCATAGTGATACTTACAGTAAAACACACACGGGTTACAAAGAACTTGCATCCTTCAAAATTTCTCCTTCCATTGTTAAAGTGTAATCACAATAACATATGAGGTATTTTCTACCGAAACTCTCTCATGAATGTGTCAATAGAGACCTTCGTTGATGCAATGCATACAATGTCAACAAAAGCTACGTATGTCGATGCCTCAAACATGATGCTGCCAAATGTGATGGATTCTGTGCCATAAATTAGCGTCTTTTTCTCTCTGGATTATTTGGTTGATACAGTGCTACCAAAATTATAGTTTTTTTTTTTTTAATCATTCTTATATATTTTTTTGGTACTAAAGAAAATATGTCTAAGAAGTATAAAAATGATAAATAAATAAATAAAAAATCTATTTTTATTTTTTTTTACTCTTTTGTTTAAGCTATTAAAATGTCAAATAAATTTTTAATATTTTATCTTAATTAATATAAATAAAAAAAAAACTTTTTATTCTTTCCTCTTATACTTCTAAAAAAAAATACATCCCATAAATTTAATACTTAATCAATTTTTTTAATACATAAATAATGAAGGAACAAAACTTTAAACTTTACATAAAAGAACTAATAAAATACCAAATCAGTTGCTAACAAAGATACTGAAAAATTAAGAAAGTTTAGGTGATCGTCCCTTTTATATCCTGTTATGGAAGATTATTCTGTAAAATCAAAATGCCATACTTTGAACTAATTGGGGTTAAAATATAACTACTTAGGACCTCACTTTAGCTATATGTATGTAATATATATAAGAGATAGAATCCAAGTACATTTGTAAAAAAGGGCGAGTGACCTTGGAGAAGAAAATGAAGTCTCTAAGTACATTATGTTTAATCGTATTGGTTGCTTTGACATCGAACAATATGATGAGGTTTTGTTTTGCAGAATCTAAGCTACAATTACCGTTCGTCCGATATAAAGTGATTATTTTAAATGAGATACCTGCTTCAACTCTAACTGTTCATTGCAAGTCAAAAGATGACGATTTGGGCGAGCACGTACTGCGCACCGGAGATAATTACGACTGGAGTTTTAGAGAAAATTTTTGGATTTCTACCTTGTTTTGGTGCCATTTTAGCAGCAAATATGGACAAGTTAGTGGGAATGTTTTTTGGACAGCCAAATGGAATTGGCTTAATTTTCAATGTGTTCATCATACCTGCACTTGGGCATGTCGAGAACAAGGTATTTACTTGTATTTTGGATCTCGCAATGCATTCGAGTTAATGTATCAATGGAAATGATACACTCGGACTTTCATTTAATTTCAATAAATAAGTTTATGAATAAAAATGCTCATTATCTTTTATGAGGTTAAAGGTTCCATTCGGATCAAATTTGATTTTCAAAATTTTAAAATTTCTATGTATTTAAACTAATTAGTTCAGATAGGATAGCCCTAATGTCGAGGCACTATCATGAATGGTCGATAGAAACTTTCTGGCAATGCTATGTTTATGACGGCGGTAAAAGTCACGCATGTCAATGACAACAACACGGTGCCAACAAACATGAACAAATCTACGCCAAGCTTACGAGAGTTGTTTTCTGTTGGGGACCTCATCACTCGTAAGTATAGTACAAGATTATCCTGCATGTCAAAGTTTATGAAATTCTTTGTTTGAAAATTTTGTCTTTCAAACTTTAGGTTTAGGTACAACAAAATTTCATCTAAATGTCATATCACATCTTAGATTCAAACCGATAATGCATAAGTAACAATCCCACTAGACATTTAAATAAACAAGGTAAGAAAGTTAAAGGTGACATTACAGTTGATAACATCTATTCTTATTATTTAAGTAAAAATTTGTTTACAATTTCGAAATTTCCATCAATAAACAGAAAATAACTCAATGATCGAGCAGTTTACAATTTAGAAATTCCCAAATGAAGAAGATCCGTAAATAAAATAATATTTAAACACGTTTTAGAGAGCATGTTTTAAATGTTTTTGACATTTATACTATAGATGATTTTTTTTTAAGAGTTATGTTTCCGCATAGATGATAAGCATGAGACTTTAGTAGCTGAGTATGTAGAAATTTAGGATCATTACATGCAGTCATAAACACCTTTAAATAAAATAAGTTTACACAACTTTTTCAATTGCACCATGGTTAAGTCTCTTAGCATTCTATGTTTAATCATATTGATGGCTTTGAAACTAAACAATATGATTAAGTCGTGTTTAGCAGCATCCAAGGAGGCAATTACAACTAGAACTTTAAAGAAAATCTTTCCCAGACCACATTGTTTTCGTAAATGATGTAATCCATTTTTCATTACATTAACTCGCCAATCCCAAGTTATAAATAAAGACACTCGTTATTTATTTTAAGATCAAATGTTCATCTCATATTTATAAAATAAAAAAACATAATAGTGATACTGACATCAAAACGCACGCCCGTTACAAAGAACTCTCATCCTTCAAAAATTTTCCTTTCTGACTTAATAGTGACATTTTGTACTTTCTTTCCATTGTTAAAGTGTAATCACAATAACATATAGGGTTACTTTCCACCACAACTCTCTCATGAATGTGTCAATAGAGACCTTCGTCGGTGCAATGGATACAATGTCAACAAAAGCTACGTATCTCGATGAATCGAACATGGTGCTACCAAATGTGATGGATTTTGTGTCATACATGTAGCGTCTTCTCTCACGGGGTATATTTACCAAAATATATATATATATATATATATATATTTTGTTAATCATTCTTATACTTTTTTGTCCTAAAATATTATGATTATAAGAAGTATAAGAATGAAAAAAAATATATATATATCTATTTTTAAATTTTTTATTCTTTTATTTCAGCTTAAAATGTCAAATAAATTTTTAATATTCTATCTTAATTAATATTAAAATAATTACTTTTAATCTTGCAATTTAAACTTCTAAAAAAGGATTTTACTTTAAACTTTACATAAAAGGAACTAATAAAATACCAAATTAGTCGTTAGAAAATCTAATAGCTAAGGAGTGTGGAGGAAATTAAGAAAGTTTAGGTGACCTAATTTTTAGGTCTTGGTGTGGAAGATATGCTGTAATAACAAAAATTACACCACACTTTGAACTAATGGTGGTTAAAATATAACTACTTACCGCTGCAAATTTGTCTATATGCAGGTATATATATAAAAGATAGAATTCAAATATAAAAGTAAAAAAGGGTGATTAATCTTCGAGAAGAAAATGAAGTCTCTAAGCACTTTCTGTTTAACCGTGTTGGTTGCTTTGACATCGAACAATATAATGAGGTTTTGTCTTGCAGAATCTAAGCTACAATTACCGTTCTTCCGACATAAAGTGATTATTTTAAATGAGATGACTGCTTCAACTCTAACTATTAATTGCTAGTCAAAAGATGACGATCTAGGCGAGCACGTACTACGCACCGGAGATAATTACAACTGGAGCTTTAGAGAAAATTTTTGGATTTCTACGTCGTTTTTGTGCCATTTCAGCCGCAAATACGGACAAGTCAGTGGGAATGTTTTTTGGACAGCCAAATGGAATTGGCTTAATTTTCAATGTGTTCATCATACGTGCACTTGGGTTTGTCGAGACCACGGTATTTACTTGTATTTTGGATCTCGCAGTGCCTTCGAGTTAATGTATCAATGGAAATGATACACTATGACTTTCATTTAATTTCAATAAATAAGTTTATGAATAAAAATGGTATGAGGTTAAAGGTTCAATTCTAATCAAATTTGATTTTCAAAATTTTAAAATTTCAATGTCTTCAAACTAATTAGTTCGGATAGGATAGCCTTGATGTCGAGACATCATGGATGGTCGATAGAAACTTTCTGGTGATGCAATGTATATGCCGGCGGTAAAAGTCACCCATGTCAATGACAACAACATGGTGGCATCAAACACGAACAAATCTAGGCCAAGCCTACGAGGGTTATTTTTGGTTGAGGGGACCTCATCATTCTTAAGTTGTAAGTATGATACAAGATGATCTGCATGTCAAAGTTAAGTCTCTAAACATATGTTGTTTAATCATATTGATTGCTTTGAAACCAAAGAATACGATTAAGTCATGTTTAGCAGCACCCAAGATGCAACTTGTAGTGTAAAATTGGTAAGGGACCATTTTGAATACGATAGCGGATTCAACTCTAGTGGTTCACTGCAAGTCGAAAGGTAACTATTTGGGTGAACATGACATCAATGTCGAAGGCAATTACAACTGGAGCTTTAAAGAAAATCTTTTGCAAAGCACACTGTTTTGGTGCAATTTTAGCAGCAAATATGAGCAATAGAGTTGACTTAGTGATCATTGTGTCGATCATAACTGCATATTGACAGTAGGAGATCAAGACATTACCTTGTATTATAGTTTACCAACTCCAACAAATGTATCCTTAGAAATGATGTAATCCATTAATTTGCATTATATCGTCAATCTCAAGCTATGAATAAAAATATTCGTTTAAGGTGAAGGGTTCATCTCTTACATATTTATTGAAATAAAAAAACATAATAGTGATACTTACGGTAAAACCCACACAGGTTACAAAGAACTCTCATCATTCAAAATTTCTCTTTTCCAACTTAATAGTGGTAAGTTGAACTTTCTTTCCATTGTTACACTATTTATATTGATAAATCTAGTAGTGTCATCGAATTTTATAGTGAAGATTCAATGACACTATTTATATAAAGAAAAAAACCTTAGATTTATACAGACAACAAGAGTTTGAAGTACTTCTTCACAAAAAAGTGAATATAGATGGTTGGAGCTAGTGAATAATTATGACATAGATATCCAATACAGGGCAAGAAGGCGATAATAGTTGTCGATACTTTAAGTTAGAAGACAGCCCGCTCGTTAGCTATGATTACTAGAGAGCCATGAGTGTAGGTAAAGTTTGAGGAAGCAAAAATTGGAGTGGTGGCTGAAGGAGTTGTAGTACAAATGACTCGACTCACAGCCACACCCATGCTGAGACAACAAACTATTGACTACCAATAGCAGGACCCAGTCTAGCCAGAATCATAAGTCAATTAAGCACAAAATTTGTCGACGGTTTCTCTAAATCCAAAACTGGAGTACTATTGTGTCAAGGGCGATTATGTGTGACAATGGTGGAAGAGGTGAGGAATAAGATATTAAGAGAGGCTCATAATTCCCCATGCTTTATGCATCCAAGTAGTACAAGATGTATTAGAACTAGAAACAACATTTCTGTGACGTAGTATGAAAAAAAATATAGGTAGAGTTGTTGCAACCCTTGAGCATACTAGAATGGAAATGGAAAATGGGAGAACATAGCTAGAACTTTATCGTAGGTCTACCTAGGAC
Source organism: Cucurbita argyrosperma subsp. sororia (assembly GCA_018691285.1). Taxonomy (NCBI): domain Eukaryota; kingdom Viridiplantae; phylum Streptophyta; class Magnoliopsida; order Cucurbitales; family Cucurbitaceae; genus Cucurbita; species Cucurbita argyrosperma. Next base: position 4,148,553 of record CM031885.1, on the reverse strand, counting down.
ATTAAAAGGATACACAGTAATATGAGTGACCGTTGAGCGACCGACCAAGTCGGCACACTTCCTGCTTAGGAAGGCTACCTATACAATAGATAATTGGGCATAGCTATATACGAGAGAGATTGTTACACTACATGGAGTTTCAGTGTCAACTATATCAGACTAAGACCAATGCTTTACGTCAAGTCTTTTAGTGTGGCATCTAAAAAGCATTGAGTATTCACCTCGACTTCAGTATTGCCTTCCACCCACACATAGATGGCCAGTCCGAATGATTGAACCAAATTTTGGAAGACATGCTACGTGCCTAAATGTTAGACTTTGCACGTAGCTAGGACTCAAGGGTGCATCTCATGGAGTTTGCCTATAACAACAGCTTCCATGCTCAATGCCTACATGTTAACTCGTATGTTAGCCGGATGTTAGACGTGCGGCTCTAGCCATACATATCTGGCTTAAATGGGTCGGTCGATCCTTTTTAAGATGTTCCACTGCTTTAAATAGCCCAAAAATAAATAAACAACTAAACAAATAAAAAAAATAATTAATTAAATTAAAATTTAAAAAAAAAAAAAACTTTCCCCACCTCTCATCCCTTCTCACAATTATCTATCTTCCACCCAAACAACAATGTCAGATTTGAGAAGTAAAATGGCTTTCAACAAATTGTTTGGCTTTCAACAGATTGTTTGTTAGTTATTACGGTAAAATCCTATCTCAAATTTCTTTTTGGTTTATAGCAATGGTTATAACAAATTAATTTAGTATCAAATCTTCTTTCCTATCTTACCATCTGTAATAATGAGATTCCATATACAATTATTAGATTTTTGTAAGCATTTTAGTTATATGAAATAAAGTTATAAGGTTATATTCAATAAAATTTTAGGTGGCAGATATATAAACTAAAAGGTAGCTGTACTTAAAATTAATCCGTAATATCTATCTACACAATTGAAAAACCTATTTACAGAATGAAAAAAAAAAAATGAGAGAGAGAGGGAGATTGAGGAAAGATTTGTTAAACAGTGTTTAACAATAAAAGAAAATATCAGACAGTGAGCTCCTTTCAATTGTCTAACAGAAAACATCACAATTTTTACGAGGACAGTGAGCTTTCTTTAAATTTTGTCTAACAGAAAATATCAGAATTTTATGGGCAATGTAAATTAGGAAAATAATTTTATAAAGTTCAAACTTCAAACTGATGTCATGAGCTCATATAGGTTGACTCGGATTTCAAAGAACGGAATCGAACTTTCATTAAAGATATATTTGTGACAATGACTTAAGCGAGCCAGGTAAGTGACCTTACTATCGGCATGGTTATATTTGATGTTGACACGTGCCCTGTGGTTCTGTACGTGTCATATATATTTATATGTGTGAATTGTCTGTGGATCGATATGCTTCCTATATGTTATGTTATGTTATAATATGTGGTTTGTATGATAATAATTATGGTATGATGTGCTCAAGGATATGTTTGAGATAGGGTACGAGAAGGATGCACAAAACGAAATGTAACGATAGGAGTAAGATACGTTCATGAAACGTTAGAGTTAGGTTACATACCGAAGTGCTATGAATAGGAGAGATTGATGAAAGAATACAGTTAGGTTATGGGTAGAAAGGGATAGGTTTGTGATAAATTGATAGAACGATAGCGTTAGGGTACGTTCTTATGACGATATGACTAAGGTACGTCACGTAAGGATATGTCTGTGATAGGTATAAGAATGTTAAGGCTATGGTAAATTAGAGAACGATATGACTATGAAGTGTTTACGTTATGACTTGGTTATGATATGATACATTGTATGCTAGATTATTGTGCTTAAGTACGAAATCATGTGAGCGTGAATGTATGTTATTTATGCTGCTTAGTTGATGTGATATGAATGCATGTGACGATGTGTGACCCTTGTACGATTATGGCTTGTTGTATGAGTATTGGAATGTAACTGAATGAATTGTATGACATGAAATATGGTAAATTGCATGATACATAACCCCGCTAGGAATATGTATGATATGTAATGAAATGAGAATGTGAATGACATGTAAGCATGAAAACGTGACACGGGGTTATGTTCATTAAATGATGACTGTAGGACTAGTGGGACCTCATGCATATTGTGTGATCATGCATTTGGGGTAATACCCCTATCCCATCACGAGGGTACGAACGCGTACATCCAAATGGCAGGACAATGATCGTTATGCCCTGCATAGCGCTGCCGTGACGGTTTTAGTTTTAACGGGTCCCGATGGACCCCCAGAGCATGCCCACTGGCTAGGGACAGTGGCCTAGCGGTGTGCGAACTAGCTGGTGAGCCCATACTCGCACGTATGGGCTGCGTGTAGAGTATATGGTATACGTCCACGATTACCTGTTAGGATTACACTGTAGGGAAAACGAAACGAAACGAAATGAAATGAAATGAAACGAAACGAAACGAAACGAAAGATAGGTCTCATCATTTCATTGCATGTGATTGTTGCATTTAACCCCAATAGTGGGGTCACTTACTGAGTATTTCTTTAAATACTCAAGCCATGTGCTACTACATTTTTCAGGTTAAGGCAAGGCATTCCTGCACGGCTGACGACGGCATCGCAACTCGAGATCATGGCACATGCGTAGGATAGTGGCATTTATTTTCTTAGACTTAGGATAGAATATGATGTTTTAAACTTAAAGATTTATTTATTTTATTTTGAGTCTTTTGTTGTGTCGTTTTAAAGAAGTTTTCGAAACACGTAAGTCCATGCCTGTGTTTTAAGTTAAAGGTTATGTTTTATGGAATTTAAATGAAGTCTTCCGCATTCAATGTTTATGGTACGTATACAGTAGCGACCTTAAATTAAGTAGAAAATTTTGGGTCGTTACATTAAACCTCTTTCCTACGGGTTTTTTACTATTCCAAAGTCCATATCAATACCATGTAAAATACATCACTACCACAACAAATAAATATATATAATTATCTTCAAGATCACTGAATTGTCGGTATAAAATAATTATTTGAAACAATATTTTAATTTTGTATCCCATGTCTATGGGGTAGATTCAAATATTTGAACTCACATTACTACCGTTTTAATTATTTTTATGTTAACATGAGTATAATTCAATTCAAATCCTTTTAAAAGCAGTAAATCATTATTATTATGTTTTGTCATGTCGCTAACAAATGTTTTGTCAAAGCTACGTACATTAATACCTCCGGCATGTCGCAAACAAATGTGATCATTTTTTGTCTAGGCATACGACGTCTTCTCTCACAAGATTCTATGGATGAGAGATCAACATTATTATTATTATGTTTTGTCAAAAATGTATTTTTCGTCAAAAATGTATTTTTCAATAGAAGTATTTAGAAGTTCAAAATCTTATAGTCATATTTTATTTAGGTAGAAAAGCATTACTCTCGGTGAAAATAAAATTTTAATTTTTAATTTTTAAAATTTCATTCTTTTGGTTAAGTTACATAAATGACAAATAAATTCATACTACTTCAACTCTATCGCTTAATTGTCATAGAATAATTAAAATTTTATATAGTTGAATGCAGAAGATTTAAATATTTGAACTCACATTACTACTGTTTTAATTATTTTATATTCAATTCAAATCCTTTAAAAGGAGTAAATCATTAATCACACTCAACATGTATGATGGTCATAATATTATTTCTTTAATGTAGAATATAACTACTATTATTACTTTTTCTTCAAATGAAAATAAGTAAAAATATCATCAACTGATAATCGAATTGGAATACTATTTAAAAATTTAATCATTCTATTCTAGAAATTTTCTCTATAGAAATTTTCTTATATTAAAGTAGTCATGTTCTTCATTCTTAGTTGTTCATCGAGATGTTATTATTATTTTTATTACTCAAAGGCTATTGGAGTAAAATTTACAAGTTTAAACAAGCTCGAACACTGATTAACAAGGGCCCAAGCCTCTTTCAAAATTAACTATTTGTTGAGATCCATAGACTCACTTATGGATAAGTGCTAATTTGGGATTGGATTGAGCTAATTTGGGATGGGATTGAGATGGGTCAAACTATAGTTTACTTAGTGGTTAGGAACTCAACCAAGAACAGCCTTTGCTATTGAAATTAAATGTTTTTGTTTTCTAAGTTTATTGTTCAGATGATATTGATATATAATACAATTTTTTTTTTTTTAATTGTATTTGAGACCTATTTTTATGCATGATATGATTGGTAATTTTGTAGTAGTTACATGTTTTGTGCTCGAGTAATTAGCCTTGAAGGTCACTGAAAGAGGTGATTCAAGACATCTTACGTTAATGTTTTGAAGCAAGGTATAAGACGTCGGCAAAAACTACGTACGTTAATGCTTCCAGCATGTCGCTAACAAATGTGATTGTTTCTTGTCTAGACATACGATGTCTTCTCTCACAAGATTCTATGGATGCAGAGATCAACATCATCATCATTATTATTATTATTATTATTATTATTATTATTATTTGTCGAAAATGTATTTTTCAATAGAAGTATCTAGAAATGTTCACGTTCTTATAGTCATATATATATATATATATATATATATATATATATATATATATATATATATATATAAATAAATGTAGAAAATCATTACTCTCGGTAAAACTAAAATTTTAAATTTTAATTTTAAATTTTTTATTCATTTTGGTTAAGATACATAAATGACAAATAAATTCATAATATTTTACATAAAAATGTTACTTTTTAATATTGTATTTTGAGAGTGACTTAGGTAAAGTTTGACCTAAAAAAAACCACTAATAAATAAACATGAATGAGAATTTAAACTTGAACCTAAATAAAAAAAAATCATAATTCTCAAATCTCACATTTAAGTTTAAATTCTAGATAATCATATTTTTTAAAAATGTTACCTAAAAATCTATTAATGATTAACACAATATTTTGAGGTCAATAAATAAATATATATATATTATAATTAATTAATTATAGTGGTGACGAACAATATTGGAGACCAACAACTTCTTTTTAAAATATTTAAGAATATTTAAATGAGTTAGTTAAGACTGATTTTGAAATGTTCTAAAAATTTTATCTATTCCACATCTTTCCTAAACTATAAAAAAATACCAAGTAATTGGTACTAAGCCCATTTCAAGACCACTCAACATCTCCAAAAATCAAAATGACTCTCGTACAACGGATTAGCAATCTGACCCTTTAGTCCACTCAGCCATCTCTCCCCAAATTGAAAAAGGATAATTACTATGATACATAGTATAAAAAATAGAAAATGAAGGCTTGAAATGAAACTAACATAACTTTTACCCCTTTAATTAGTAGGTATGCTGTAATAACCAAAATTTACAACACTTTCAACTAATTGTGGTTAAAATATAACTTCATACCCCTCACTTTGGCTATATGTGTACATATAAAAGAGAATAGAAATACAATTTTTAAAAGGGTGAGCAATATCTGAGAACGAGAAGAAAATGAAGTCTCTAAACATTTTATGTTTAATCGTGTTCGCTGCTTTGACATCGAACAATATGATGAAGTTTTGCATTGCAGAATCTAAGCTACAATTACCATTCACCCCATGGCAAGTGACTATTTTAAATTTTATGACTGCTTCAACTCTAACTGTTCATTGCAAGTCAAAGAATGATGATCTGGGTGAACATGTACTCCGCACTCGAGAAAACTACAATTGGAGTTTCAAAGAAAATTTCTGGCGTTCTACGTTGTTTTGGTGCCATTTTAGTAGCAAATATGGACAAGTTACCGGTGATGTTTTTTGGCCAGAGAAAGGGACCTGGTTTAGTGATCAATGCGTTCATCATAATTGCACTTGGGTAGGTGGTGATCAAGGTATTCACTTGTATCTTGGATCTCTCAATGCCTTGAGATTAGTGTATCATTGGAAATAATGTAATATGACTTTCATTCAATTCTAATGAATAATTTTATGAATAAAAATGTTCGTTGTTCCGAGGTTAAAGGTCCAATTCTAATAAAATTTGGACCTCAAAAATTTGAAATTTCAATAAACTAATTAGTTGGGATATGTAACGACCCGGGAAAGAAAGAAAATATATATATATATTTATAATAATAATAAATAAATAAAGGAAAAAAAACGAGCAATTAACTAGTGCTGAAAAAATTAAGTTTAGGTGACCATACCTTTTACATCATGTTATGGAAGATAATCTGTAATAACCAAAATGTACAACAAACTTTGAACTAATTGTGGCTAAAATATAACTACTAACCACCTCAATTTGGCTGTATATATATATGAGATAGAATTCAAGTACATTTGTAGAAAAGGGTGAGTGATCTTCGAGAAGAAAATGAAGTCTCTAAGCACATTCTGTTTAATCGTGTTGGTTGCTTTGACATCAAACAATATGATGAGGTTTTGTTTTGCAGAATCTAAGCTACAATTACCGTTCGTCCAATATAAAGTGATTATTTTAAATGAGATACCTGCTTCAACTTTAACTGTTCATTGCAAGTCAAAAGATGACGATTTGGGCGAGCACGTACTGTGCACCGGAGATAATTACAACTAGAGCTTTAGAGCTTTAGAGAAAATTTTTGGATTTCAACGTTGTTTTGGTGCCAGTTTAGCAGCAAATATGGACAAGTTAGTGGGAATGTTTTTTGGACAGCCAAATGGAATTGGCTTAATTTTCAATGTGTTCATCATACCTGCACTTGGGCATGTCGAGAACAAGGTATTTACTTGTATTTTGGATCTCGCAATGCCTTCGAGTTAATGTATCAATGGAAATGATACACTCTGACTTTCATTTAATTTCAATAAATAAGTTTATGAATAAAAATTCTCATTATCTTTTATGAGGTTAGAGGTTCCATTCTAATCAAATTTGATTTTCAAAATTTTAAAATTTCAATGTCTTCAAACTAATTAGTTTGGATAGGATAGGCCAAATGTCGAGGCACTATCATAAATGGTCGATAGAAACTTTCTAGTAATGCTATGTTTATGATGGCGGTAAAAGTCACGCATGTCAATGACAACAACATGGTGCCAACAAACATGAACAAATCTACGTGTAACGACCCGAAATTTTCTGCTTAATTTAAGGTCGCTACTGTATACGTACAATAAACATTGAATGCGGTATACTTCATTTAAATTCCATAAAACATAACTGTAACGCCCCTAATTTTCTTTAACCTAATTAGCGACGTCATCCATGCATACTTATCTCATTAAGCGGAAGCTCATCATAAATAACCTTGAAAGAGTCTTTCATAAATATTCATGAATTCAAAACAAAACCTAAACTCCGAAAATAAACCTTCAATATTGAATTCAAAATAAATACAAATAAAACAATACTCAATGCTATAACTTGAAAACAATCTAATAAAAGTAAACTCCTAAAAATATCCCGTCTCCAACTTCCATGGTGGCCTCAGCTCCGCCGTCAACTGTACATTGGCGCCTTGCCTTTACCTGAAAAATGTAGGTAGCATGTGGCTTGAGTATTTTATGAAATACTCAGTAGGTCACCCCACTGTTGGGGTTAGGAATGCAAACACATGCAACATATGAGCGGAACCTAACTTTTCATAAACTTTTCATAGCCTTAGGCGCTTTTCTATTATGGGTAGGGTTGGATGTGTGGTACTCCTTCACACATGGCCCATGTACGTGTACATGAACCAACCAGGCGGGCTCGTAAACATACCCCCTCGGCCTGACTTAGTCGGGCACAACGTGTTACACGTAGGCGGACACCACAAAACAGAAAAGGGCCCGCATGATATCATGGCGAACATAAATATCGTATTTCATTCTTTCGTATCATAAAGGGGAAGAATCCCGATGCACGTGACATACATATATGCATGAGCTCCCTTAACATATCTAACATGGCATTACATGAGCAGTGCTAACATCGCATTTACGTTTCTTACATCACATGGCATCTCACATGACTTACATTACATGGCATATTACATAAACATTCCACTTGCATAAACATCTCATGACATGACTCGATAATTCTACGTGTATCTATGGCATAAATCAACATATTCATGGCATATAATACTAACATCTCATTCATGACATAACATAAACAATCAACAGTCAACACAAGTTCATACATCACATAACATACACAATCTACGGTCAACAAAATCTATACATCACATAATCATATCACAAAAAATATGGTGTATGCAGGGGCCACAGGGCACGCACCATCATACAACATGTAGAAAGCTAACTCCAACAGTAAGGTCACTTACCTCGATGGTCTTGGTTGAAGTCACTCTCAACGAGCTAGTCCCAACGGTTAAATACGCCCTATGATAACCACATAAGAATTTAGGACCTTTCATAAGGTACCCTAGCTAAACCTCATACTATTTATCAAAATAAACCCCCGACCTAATCTTCTTTTACGTTTAGGAACCATACTGACCTCGGATGGTAAAACTGAGGGCAGAAACGGCTTCAGAAGGGCCAAAAACCTAGGAATCGATATATTATAGTGATACCGATTCACCAAGTCGAGCTGCCGAGCCGACCAATTAAGTCGTCAAGCCGATCTGTGGGTTTTGACGGAGCCGAGCCGAGAGCACGCATGCGGAGCCGAGATCAAGGCTGCAGCGCGCGTCCGTGTTGGGCCGAAACGCACAGGGCCCACGTTCGTTCCGTGGGCTGGTCCAGAGGCCAAGCGTGAACCCGACCCGTTTTCCTTCGTCTTCCTTACCCGAAATCTCGCGAAAACCCTAATCGTCACTGCGCCACCAACGACGACGTCACAACCCCGATTCCGACGATGCGACGACATCCCTCGCCTATTCCGGCCGACGCGCAACGATATTCAACACCGATAGCTTCGATCGATTCTCCCTCCGGCCACTCACCGAAGAAAACCCAGCGAACCACCTCACACGTTTGGAGAGCAAAAGTTGTTTCCAAGGAAGGAGGAGAGTTGTATATGGGAATATAAAAGGTCTTTATGACTTTTCCATTAAGGTAGTAACTTCCTTGTTAGAAATAGCACCTTTTCTAACGAGAATAAATGCTAGCATAATATCTTTTCATTTTGGCAACAAAAATAAAATCTTAAATAAATAAAACAAAAATTCGAATCCTTACAATAACATTTATCTTAAAACACAGTCATGGACTTAAGTGTTTCGAAAACATCTTTAAAACGACACAACAAACGACTAAATCTAATAAATAAGAGTAAGTTAAAAACATCCTATTCTAGCCTACTAGAAAATAAATATCACTATCCTATGCACGTGTCATGGTCTCGAGTTGCGATGTCGTCGTCAGCCGTATAGGAATGCCTTGCCTTAACCTGAAAAATGTAGTAGCACATGGCTTGAGTATTTAAAGAAATACTCATAGAGTGACCACACTATTGAGGTTAAATGCAACAATCACATGCAAACAAGATGATGGGACCTATCTTTCAATTTGTCTTCCTACGGTGCTATTTTAACTGGTAATTTGGACGTGTACCATATATACTCTACACACAACCCATACATGCGAGTATGGGCTCACCAGTCAGTTCGCATATCGCTGGGCCACTTTCCTTGTTCGGCGAGCATACTCTAGAAGCTCCTTAGGTCAGACACCCGTTAAAACTAGTCACCGTCACAGCAACGCCATGCAAACATAACGATCGTTGTCCTGCCATTGGATGTACGCGTCCGTATCCTTGTGATGGAATAGGGGTATCCCCCAAATGCATGAGCACACATAATGCATGAGGTCCCTGATATTTCTACTTTTATCATTAATGAATATAACCCCGCTATCATCTTTCATGCTTAACATGTCATTTCTCATTTTCAGTCTACGTATCATACATAATCCTAATGGGGTTACATTTCATTTCATTTGTCGTGATATCATGTCATTCATAACATACTGTATACATACAATTTAGAAAACATAACATAACGCTTCATGTTTTTAACATGTCATTTCATAACGTGCAATTCATAAAAAAAATTACCTCAATGGTCACACAAAACAATCTAAACATGACACATCACATCACAATATATCGTATCATAAACATTGAGTATCGTAAACACTTTGTGGTCATATCGTTCCCTAACTTATCATAGCCTTAACGTTCTTATACCTATCACAGTCATATCGTTTCGTGAACGTACTTTAGTCATATCATCACAGGAACGTATCCTAACGCTATCGTTCTATCAATCTATCACTAATCTATCCCTCTCTACCCATATCCTAACCATATTCTTTCATCAATCTCTCCTATCTATAGCACTCTGGTATGTAACCTAACCTTAACGTTTCATGAACGAATCTTACTCCTATCGTTACATTTCGTTTTGTGCATCCTTCTCGTATCCTATCTCAAACATATCCTTGACCACATCGTACCACAATTATTATCATACAATTCACATATTATGACATAACATAAACATAATATAAGCATACCGATTCACATATAATTCACACATATCAGTATATATGACACGTGCAGAACCACAAGCACGTGTCAACATTAAATATAACCATGTTGATAGTAAGGTCACTTACCTGGCTAGCTTAAGTCGTTGTCACGAATATATCTTTAATGAAAGTTCGATTCCGTCCTTTGAAATCCGAGTCAACCTAGGTGAGCCCATGACATCAGTTTCAAGTTTGAACTCCACAAAATTATTTCTCTAATTTACATTAGTTCATTGTTAAAAGTCTCGAAATGTTATATGTCTATAATTATATTTTTATTAAAAATCTTATTTTCCATAGTGGTGGCTATTGTATAGAAAAGTAATACAATAGTTCATTTTTTAAGTAATGCATAAGCACAGTTGATGAGAGATAATTGTGGGGAGGGATGAGAGGTTAGTGGAGAGAAGGGGAGAAAAATTGTTTTTTTGTTTATTTGTTTATTATTATTATTATTTTAACTATTTTTTTTATAATTATTTTTATTTATTTATTTATTTTTGGGCTATTACATCCCCAAGCTTATGAGAGTTGTTTTTGGTTGGGGACCTCATCACTGGTAAGTATAGTACAAGATTATCCTGCATGTCAGAGTATATGAAATTATTGGTTTGAAATTTTTGTCATTCAAACTTTCGATTTAGGCACAACAAAATTTCATCTAAATGTCATATCATATCTCAGATTCAAACTAATAATGCATAAATAACAATCCCACCGAACATTTAAATAAAGAAGATAAAAAAATTATGGTGACATTACATTTAGTAACCTCGTATCTTATTATTCAAATAAAATTTTTTTTACAATTTCGAAATTTCCATCGATAAATAGAAAATAACTCCATGAATGAGCAGTTTACTCATATGAAGACCTTTATATAAAATAATTTTACAACTCTTTCAATTAACACTATGGTATAAGTATTTAATTTAATTCCTAGTCTTAGGTTATAATGAGTTGTTGCATTTTATTGTTTTAAATTATTTTATATTCTTTTTAATTTCTTTAAATTTCAGTATTTTGTATTTAAACATGTTTTCGAGAGTATGTTTTAAATGTTTTTGACATTTATACTATAGATGATGTTTTTTTTTAAGAGTTATGTTTTCAAATAGATGATGAGCATAAGACTTTAGTAAATGACTTGAGTATGTAGAAATTTAGGATCATTACATGCGGTCATAAAGACTTTTAAATAAAATAAATTTACACAACTTTTTCAATTGCACCATGGTTAAATCTCTTAGCATTCTATGTTTAATTATATTGATTGCTTCGAAACCAAACAATATGATTAAGTCGTGTTTAGCAACATCCAAGGTGCAAGTTACACTATCAGTATCCAAGATGCAACCTGTACTATCCAATTGGCAAGAGACGGTTTTAAATTTAATGGCGGATTCAACTCTGGTGGTTCATTGCAAGTCAAAAGATAATGATTGGGACGAGCATGTCGTCAACGTCATCAACGCTGGAGGAAATTACAACCGGAACTTTAAAGAAAATCTTTTGCAAACCACATCAAAATGATGTAATCCATTTTACATTATCTTGTCAATCCCAAATTATAAATAAAAACACTCGTTATTTATTTTAAGATCAAATGTTCATCTCATATTTATTGAAATAAAATAAAATAAAAAAACATAATAGTGACACTGACATCAAAACGCACACGTTCCAAAGAACTTTCATCCTTCAAAATTTCTCCTTTCTGACTTAATATTTATATGATTGGATGCATTTGTATTCCACGTGTCAGCGATGAGATTCAAATCACTCCCATTCAGTAGTTTCCGTGTCACTACAATGGCATGATATTGAAAGAGTGACCGGAACCTGTCGCTAACCAGCTCGTAAGTAACATCCCAAATCGGCAACAGAGTAGCGTCAAAAGCAGGAGAATGTTTCAATAATATCATTGAATTTTAAAAAGTTACAAATTCTAAAAAAAAAAAAAAAAGACTAAGGTTCTTTGTTACATGAGCCTTTCTAAACTAATTATTTTTATTATTTTTTAATCTCATGTTTTGTTCTGGTCTTTAATTCTATAATAATATTGAACTAGGTTAAAATGTTACAAGTGTTGTTGTGATGATTTTTTTTTTTAATGATTATAGATTGATTTATATTTGTTTGTAAACTTTTAATATCTTTTATCTAATATTGTCAAATAATAATGAATTGAGGATAAATAAAATAATTTTTAACAACCTGAAAATATAGGGTTGGGTCGCCAAAATCCTGTTAAAACCATATAAAACAACATAACTATACATCCCTGTTAGAGCAAGCTACGTGGACCTCTCCTTTAGATATGTGCTCTCACTTCAGCTATGTAAGACCAACCAACATCTTGTTTTGTCTCGAGCAATTCTTTTTTAAAAGGATATATTTCGAGAATGACTCGACCCCTTTATTCAAGCGTGTTATATTGAGTTAGAGACTATGTTTTCATCTAGTCTTCTACTTTGATGCTTTCATACGTCTAGGTCACGTTATCGATTCATTCGAACAACTGACAATTGGGTTTTCACAACAGCCATTGAGATGAGCTTTCCCCTTCCAAACTTTCAAACTTATCAAACCATTGCCCAAAACTTTTCATTTAACCGTCTGCTCAGTTGCCCTCATCTATTTGTGTCATTGAAATAAACATAACAATATTGTATTACGTACCCTTGTAATTTGGTCGTACAACCAGGTCCAAGTTATTCATAAAGATGGACTCATGGGCCCTGGGCACTTGCTTCATAAATGTTTGGGCCAAGCATTTATGCGCTCAATATGGAGCACTACTCTTCAAGGGTTTTGATGGTTCATCGTAATGTTGCACTAAAAACCATACAAATTTTAACTACCAATCCCACGTCGTTTTAAAAACTTTGAGGGAAAGCCTTCGAAGGAAAAACTAAAAAAGGACACTATTTGTTAGCGGTGGGCTTGGACTATTACAAATGGTATCAGTGTCAGTCACCAGTCGATATGCCAGCGAGAAAATTGGTCTCCAAGGAAGGTGGATTGTGAGATCCCACGTTGGTGAGAGATCAGAACCAAATCTCTCCCTATTAAACCTATTTTAAAACCTTGAAAAAAAACCTTCACGAAAAATTCAAAGAAGACCATATCTGCCCGCTGTGCGCTTGAGCTGTTACAAATGTCTATTCTCAGACAAATTTTAATAACTAATGTTAGTTCTAATACAAATTTCTACCGTGTAATAATATCAATTTTTTGTTTAGCGTTGCAATCCCAACTCGACCTCTTGAATCAAACATATAAACAGAAGAACACTCTAATATGAACTTAAAGTGGTTGCTTTGGTCATTAGTTTTCCTCCCATGAACAATACTCTGAATGGATTGAATCCTTGGCATCAACAGCCACTATAAGTTATAAAGTCCCCACAAGAATGTTATAAGTTCAAAGCATCATGAATTAATAACATTCTAGAGGATGGAAGAGGGTTGTCAGAAGAAAGCAATAGGCACTACAAGTTGCAAATTCTTCACTCTTATTCAATCCACCCATGATGCCAAAGTTATTAAGTGGAGGTCACACCCTCAGGCGACAAACAAATTTTGAGACCCTGCAACTTTTGGATCACTCATCGGCGCAGAGAAGAATCACGTTCTTCCTTGGCAGTGCGCATTGAAAAAAAATAATGATAATAATTCGAGTGTGGAAGCTAAAAATATGTGTAGAAAATGTGGGAGCTAGATACCATCAATTATCCAGAATTCCATAAGAAAATTCCATAAAAAATTCGTTTAAAATGTTTCATGACGAAATCACAAACTTACACGTTCATAATAAAATCATTAAAGCAATGTAATAGAACATAAAGGAACACACGTAAGAACTGTGAAAGAAAATTAACATGAATGCAGCTACTTTAACTTTGGTCCTATGACCCTCACTTCGAAGTTGTCTAAATTGTCAATTATACATAGACAACTTACCTTTACCTGAAAAGTAAGGGTAACAAGTGACTTGAGTATTTTAAGAAATTTTCTGTAAATGACTACACTATCGGAGTTAGGAAATGCATACATAAGTAATCATGGAGGGACGTATCTTTTTATAATTTCATAGTCTTGAACTCTGCTCTTCTGTCCGGGCTAAAAATTGAATGTGCGTTACTTTTCTACACATGACCCACGTACGCGCACACGGACCCACCCCACGTATCCCTAAGTTTGTCCTTCAGCGTTGTGGGAGCCATGGAGGAAAAGGAACCCACATGATATTATGACATACATAATATTGTAATGTACGCATCTGTTCTCATCACAACCGAGAAGTATCCTATGCACGTGACATACAAAAATGCATGGGAACTCCAAATTTTTTAATCATATAATACGCAGATAGTACATTCATTCTCTCATAAAAATTTCCATGAATATATACTTGCCAAAACCACAATTCACAGTCTTGAAACAATCATGCTAATATGGTGTGCATGACATGTCATAACATAACATAAGTTATAATACATCGTCACATCACAGAGTCAATAACTTCTTACCATACTAATTTCTAACACCTTAAGTGTGCAAAACGGCTCCCGAAGAGTCAAAGATGGTAGGAATTTAGATCAATCAAGAAGTCGAGTTGGTGCTGCTATAAAATATATTCTCCAACTGATTTCAAACCGTCGAGTGGGATGAAGTGGAGCAATTGTTGTAAGTTAGTAAGCCAAATGACCTTCCTTTAATAATGAAGTCCAACTCTCCACTTTCTCAACTAATACCGTGAGACACTCCTATTTTATTTTATTTTATTTTTTAAAAGAAAGCAAGAATTGATATCTATGTAAATTCTTAGAAAATGGATAGATTTAGCAACAAAAATACAAAATTTATTGGACACTTTCTTATAAAAATGACATAACTCTCACTAGAGTTCACATTTCAGATAAATAGAACTTTAATGTAAATTACCAAACAAAACATATTTATAGCTAAATAAACATGTGTCCTTTTTTCCCCAACAAGAGCATATGTATCCATAAAATTTATTTTGGTTAAGTAACTCAACTTGTTTAAAAGGTATAAATTTGTTCGAAAGAATGGTAGTGTCCGACATCTATTTGCTACATTGCTATAAAAAAAAAAAAAAATTAAAAAAAAAAAAACATTCTTTTTAAAAGTGGGAGCTTATTTTAAGTTAACTATTACATGTATCTCTTTCTATAGTAGATAGGTGTAAATTCCCGTCGTTTAGAGATGAATGAGTTGTGTACGAATAATATACTCGAAAAATTCACAAACAAAAGTGGTCAAATAAAAGATAAGTGGAGGCAGAAAGAAAAAGAAAAGCAAAGAAGAAAAACATTCCCTTCAACTTAAACCCTACCATGTTTTTTTTTTTCTCTTCTTTTATGAATATAATAAACGAAGTAAAAGGAAGCAAAGGCAATAGCCATGGGAAGGCATTAGGGCAATGCCCTATTCCCCACCACCTGAGCTTGGCAATGATGATGATAAGAGTGGGAGTGGGGCATTTCAAAAGCCCCAACCCAAAAGGATAATATAATATATTTTCTCTCTCTTACTCAGAATATTGGAATCAAGAGAGAGAAAAGTTGGTGAAACATAGAATCTAGTACGATCTCTTGAGACAAGTGATGGGTTTTGCTCTAACAAAGGGAATCCATGTTGGGAGAGAGAGAAATGGAGCTTCATAAAGCTGACCCACCAACACCATCCATGAAAGAGAGAGAAAAGAGTACACTTAGACATATGCATGTGAAGTGGCTGCCACATTCAAACCACGATTTTCAAAGAAAGAAAATAGTCTCTTAATTGCTATGTCGATTATATTAAGATTCTCTCAAATAGTTTACATATTGTTTCTAAACTAAATATTCTAATACAACATTTACAATCGTAATACGATGTTATAGTATTTAGTTTGATAGGGTATATAAATGAATCGAGACCACATCTGACTAAGAATGAGATGAGAAAGTTATACCTATACTAATAAGGTGCACATTTCTTTTCGATAACTCAATTATAGGGCCTCCACAGTTACGTGTATTTTGCTTAGAATAATTCTATAGTGGGTGATTTCTTATAAATTTTTCTAAGAAGCATGTGGGTAAGAACATAACATGTTGAACGTAATCATGTTGAGGAAGAATGCTGGAACCATCAGATACCGATAAAAATGAATAATAAACAGTTACCAAATACATTCTCGATTACCTAACGACTGAAATTTAATAGATTTTGTGTGGTTGGTAGAGCATGCGTTTACATTCAAATCCAAATCAAATCCATAAGATGAGAAAGGGAGATGAGATTTGACATCAAAGAATTTTTGTTCTTCAAATCAATAAAGTGTAAAGGGTAAAGGGAGCAGTGAGTGTTGTTTGCTTTTGGCGTTTTCCCACATTCCCTTCTATTCCTTATGTCACTCTAATTCTCTCCTTTTTCTCTCTCGAAATTAAAAATTACCTTTCTTTCTCCTTTTCATTTATAATTATTTTGCTTATTACATTAAAATTATAAATTTTATTTTAGTTCATATAATATAATATTCGATAAGGATTCAAAATCTGGATTCGGCACCTAAAGAACATGACATTCTGTTGCTGAATGATCACGTTACTCTCCGCTTTTAAGCGTGAATATTATCCATAAAAACCAATACGAGTTCTTTTAGCATATTTTGTCATCACTCATATACTTCCTAAGAAAACTTTTAAGAGGTCACTCAACATAAAATTTTTCAAAGTAAAATACGATTAACTTTGGAGTTACTATGATTAAGTCATCGAAAAGGAAGGTACAACTTATTAATATAAGCAGATATCCTCAAGATTTATCTCATTTAGACGTAATCACGATTCATTCATATGTTCTTTTTTTATTTGGGTATCACATAAAACGTCCCAAAATAAGAATGGATTAAAAAATTAAACCATATAAAACAAACTTGTACATCTTTACAAGCAAAAAAGCTACAAAAAATCTCTTTATTGATCTGGAGTTGTTAAGTTTAATTAATTAATTAAGACAGCATTAAAAAAACAACCTGGGATTCTCCAAGAAAAACAAAGCTTTAGCTGATTCGTTTCCTCAATCCAATGATTTAGATTTAAGAATTTATTTTTTTGTAAAAAAAAAAAATTGAATAAAGTGAGAATTATAAAAGAAGTAAAAGGTGGAAAGGGAAAGCTTTTTGACTGTAATAGAGAAGTGAAGTGAAGTGTGCATACACACTTTTTCACTCTTAATTATTTAATGCTCAACTTTCTAAAACCCCTTTTGGCCTCAAAGTTATTGCAATACGTAAGAGAAAGAAAGAAAAATAAAACTCTTTAAAGATACTTTTTCTTCACAATATGGAGAAATGGACATTATGAACACTTATGAATTGTGTTGTGTGTGTTTCTAAATTATGTTGATATTTAGGAAACGATTTTCCCTAGTTACGAATTGCGATTTGCGTGGAATCGAGAATGAACTTTTCATTCTGTGCTAATGTAAAGAATTAATTTTGAGGTATTTTAATAGGTGATATTGAAATTATAAGTTACAGTGTTAATTACTTTTTAAGTTAGACTAATTTTAATTATTTTTTTTTTTTTTTTTGTTGTTTACTTTGTTTGAAATAGGATGACTAATTAGTACGAACCATTAAGATTTGAAATATCTCAAGATATTGTCACCAAAAACTTTCTCGGATTGACAGAACGTCCCACTACTAATATTTGAAAAAGTTGCTTTCAAGATCTTGTTGCTTCGGTGAATCACTTGAGCCCTGATACATTTTCGGTGCCATGGACCACAATTGAAATAGGCATATTGGTATCCGATCTATTCTATGTTCTGATCTTTCTCTTTTTTTTACCCATGACCAATAGCATACAAGTACTACGAGGAAAATGTGAAAATTCTTCCTACCCAGGTTATATGCTATCAAAGTTGTGATTATTGCTTTTAGCCTATAACATTGTTTTCTTACTAACCGATTAGTAAACGCTTTCTATAACTTTCTCTATCTCTATCTTCTATAATATTTTCCAAGGACAATTCTTCTTACCGAGGTTATATGATATCAAAGTTGTGGTTGTTGCTTAATTATTTTTAGCCTATAACATTGTTTTCTTACCAACCGATTTCTAAATGCTTTCTAAAACTTTCTCTATGTAACGATCCAAAATTTTCTACTTAATTTAAGGTCGCTACCGTATACGTACCATAAATATTGAATGCGGAAGACTTCCTTTAAATTCCATAAAACATCACCTTTGTCTTAAAACACACCCATGGACTTATGTGTTTCGAAAACATCTTTAAAATGACACAACAAAAGACCCGAAATAAAATAAATAAGTGTTTAAGTTTAAAACATCTTATTCTATCCTAAGTCTAAGAAAATAAATACCACTATCCTATGCATGTGCCATGATCTCGAGTTGCGATGTCGTCGTCAGCCGTACAGGAATGTCTTGCCTTAACCTGAAAAATGTAGTAGCACATGGCTTGAGTGTATTTAAAGAAATACTCAGTAAGTGACCCCACTATTGGGGTTAAACGCAACAATCACATGCAATGAAATGATGGGACCTATCTTTCGTTTCGTTTCGTTTCGTTTTCCCTACGGTGTAATCCTAACAGGTAATCGTGGACGTGTACCATATACTCTACACGCAGCCCATACGTGCGAGTATGGGCTCACCAGCTAGTTCGCACACTGCTGGGCCACTGTCCCTAGCAATGGCCATACTCTGGGAGCCCCTTATATCGGGACCCGTTAAAACTAGAACCGTCACGGTAGCGCTATGCAAAACATAACGATTGTTGTCCTGCCATTGGATGTACGCGTCCGTACCCTCGTGAATGGGATAGGGGTATCCCCCAAATGCATTAACACACAATATGCATGAGGTCCCACTAGTCCTACAGTTATCATTAATGAACATAACCCCCTGTCGCGTTTTCATGCTGACATGTCATTCTCATTCTCATTTCTTTACATATCATACATATTCCTAGCGGGGTTATGTTTCATGCAATTTACCGTAATTCGTGTCATACAATTCATGCAGTTACATTCAAATATTCATACAAACAAGCCATAATCGTTCAAGGATCACCCATCGTCACATGCATAACATATCACATCAGACTAAAAGCATACATAGCATACATTCATGTTCACATAACTACGTACTTAAGCACAATAATCTAGCATACAATGTACCATATCATAAACAAGTCATAACGTAAACACTTCATAGTCATATCGTTCTCTAACTTACCATAACGCTATCGTTCTATCAATCTATCACAAACCTATCCCTTTCTACCTATAACCTAACCGTATTCTTTCATCAATCTCTCCTATCTATAGCACTCCGGTATGTAACCTAACCTTAACGTTTCATGAACGTATCTTACTTCTATCGTTACATTTCGTTTTGTGCATTATTCTCGTATCCTATCTCAAACATATCATTAAGCACATCGTACCATAATTATTATCATACAAACCACATATAATAACATAACATAACATATAGGAAGCATATCGACCCACAGACAATTCACACATATCAAATATATATGACACGTGCAGAACCACAGGGCACGTGTCAACATCAAATATAACCATGTTGATAGTAAGGTCACTTACCTGGTTAGCTTAGGCAGATGTTCCGTCATTATTCTTAATAAAAGTCCATTGAATTCCAAGTCAATCTATGTGAGCCCATGACATCAGTTTCAAGTTTGAACTCTATAAAATTATTTCTCTAATTTAGATTGGTCATTCTTAAATTCTGATATTTTCTGTTAGACGAAATTTGATGGAGTTCCTTACCATGTTTCCTGTTTTATTTTTTAAAAATTATGTTCAACAAAATCTTTTCTCAATCTTCCATTGTAATTATTTTGGAGATATTATTGGCCAATTTTGTTAATCTAGGCTTACTTCCAAATCTTCCTTTTTATTTTTACTTTTATTTTCTTTTTTCTCTCTTTTCAGTTAACAGTAGTGTGGATTTCCATCTCTATTTAGTTTTTTTTTTGTCAGGTTCTTTTTCTATAATTCATATAAAATTATTGACAACCTAAATCATTGCAATAATTCAGGAAATCTTAGGAGGTCTAAAATATAATTGGTTGTGATTTCCTAAAACTCATACAAAATTCTTTTCATTTAATCTCTAATTCAAAACTAAATAATTGTAACCAAATTAATATTACTTGATAAAATAGGAGGAAGATTTAAGATACGACTACTCACCTTTTGTTTTTTTTTTTTTTTTTTTTTTTTTCTATTTGTTTGGTAGGAATGAAGAAATTCTGGGTAAATCTTTACAGAAAAGAATTCCTAAGTTATTGCAGATTTATTTTCAGGGAAGAGTGGTGAGAGATGGAAGGAAGGATGAGAGATCTATTACCAAATGTTATCTATATATATATATATATATATTATTAGTTTTTTTTTTTTATTATTATTATTATTATTTTTATTATTATTATTATTATTATTATTGTTATGGTTATTGTTACTATTTTATTTTATTTTATTTTCCCCGGTTGTTACACTCTATCCCCGTTTTCTAAAATATTTTCTAAGGATGAGGACGGAGGCTTGAACATATGATGTCCATACCAACCGTGAGCCAAATTTTAGTTGGGTGTCTTACTCAAGAGTGAGGATAAGTGTTGCAGAATAGCGTTGCAAGAGTCTTGACAAAGTGCAATTGTGTCAAGTTGCGCGCATGAGGTATGATTTTGATATGAACCAAGAAACATAAATCATACAATATATTTCAATGAAGTTGTGAAGAAAATGCTGTTGAAATTATCAAAAGATATTTCAATTCATGCAACATTGATGAAGAATGAAGTAATTATATTTCATTAATATATTTTAAGAAAAAGGTTACATGGTCAATTATGGCCATAAAGTATGAAGTATTTAATAGTTTCATTTTGAAACTATATAATGTCATGTACGTTGTATTTGTAAGTAGACTTGGAAAATATAGTAAAATGAGCCTTTTTGCTTTCTTTAGCCAATGACTAAGTTTCTTTGCAATTCTATGTAGTTTAGGTTGCACGTAGAATCATTCAAGCTCGACATGATCAATCTTGCTTATGGAGTGATTCGAATCTCAAACAAGTGTTCTTGCCTTGAGATATTTGATCAACAATAATCATTCAAGCTAGACATGATCGATCTTACTTGTGGAGTGATTTAAATCTCAAACAAGTGTTCTTGCTTTGAGATATTCGATCAACAAGGTAATCCGAATCTTATTTCCCTTGTAGTGATTTGCTTATCATTGGTATCAGACTTTTCCCTTAGGTTTATTCCACATATCATTTGGTATAAGAGTATTTGAGATTCGAATCACTCCACAAGCAAGATCGATTATGTCTAGCTTGAATGATTCTACATGCCTAAGCTACATAGAATTGCAAAGAAATTTAGTCATTGGCTAAATAAAGCACAAATGCTCCACTTACTATATTTTTGAAGTCTACTCACAAATTCAACATACATGCAAAGAAATTTAGCCATTGGCTAAATAAAGCACAAATGCTCCACTTACTATATTTTTGAAGTCTACTCACAAATTCAACATACATGCCTTTATATAGTCTTAAAATCAAACTATTAAAGGCATTCCAAGAGTTGTAACATTCCTACTTTATGGTCATAATTGACGATTACGTAGATGTAACCTAAAATAAATAAAAAATCTTAAAATATATCAATGCAATACAATAAATTTAAATTACTCTAAATTATAATCTATCCAAAATAAACTTCATTTTCTCCGGGCATGAATTGAAATATCTTTTGATAATTTCAACAACATTTTTTTTCACATTTTCATTGAAATATATTTTACGATCGATGTTTCTTCGTTCATATTAGATTTTTTGCCCATTCGACCTTTGTATGTCCGCTTTTTATTCCAATTTCGATACTAACTTTATTAAGACTTAAATTAGGACCTATCAAAAAAAATTGGAACTCTTAACACACGAAAGAAACTAGCTCGTATGTCATCCATGTAAATAGTCATTCGGACTTTAAGTAATACTTATAATTGTAACGACCTAACTTTTTGTACGCATAGCGTCAAAGCCGTTACAAAGAAAAACAATTTAACAGTTTTAAAATTAATGAAAAATATGTAAAAGAATTAATTTCTTAAAATCATATATTGTACCCCTCCGAAGAAAGTTTAAAACAAATGCAAACTAAATAATTTATTCAACAAGATAAAAACTTTAAACCAAAATTTAACTTAGTTTGACTCCCTAGTTTAGGTCTCCTCTACCACAATTTAAGACAATGAGCAGCGAAGGAAACAACTATCAATGAAAATATAAGATTCTCAACTTTGCCTCATTACTGACTAACCATGCAGGGTGAACATTAGTGGTTGATCACCCGATTAATACAGCGTATAACTCCTATCACAACTTCCTTAATTATCAAATATAATATGCATGCATTAAATCCCAAAACATTTATTTTCGTGAGCAAACATACATCATGTCACACAACTCACATCAAACATATTCTCAATCATCAAATACAATCCTCCATGCAATAGGTCTCAAAACATTTATTTCCATAGTCTAACATACATTGTGTCACACAACCGACAACCATACAATAGCAAATATATTCAACCCTTTTAGGAAAAATAAAACGTTTAAGTTGCAATAGAAAGGTCCCTTATCTTTAAGTTTCAAAAGAAAGGTCCCTTATCTGGATAGCTTCCCTCCTAATCACCCTAGAGATATTAGTCCAACTTTGACTTAGATCGTTCGTACATTTAAACACTCAAGTTTAGCCAACCCAACTTGACACGATATAATGGTTCCCACAATTCATAAGGTTTTATTTCTCACCTTCTTACGACGTAGAGGTTGGGTCCAATTTTGATATCCAGAAAGGAAACAATGTTGTACCTTCGTTGGTTGGCGCATTATACCTCTTTTACTGGATCGACATTTAGAGGTAAACTAAGGGTATGGTCCATTCAAGATCAAGATTGGACTCAAAGAAAAGGTCAAATGAAAACTCGCTGTTTACTCCTCCAAACGGTAGTTTCGGCAGCGGCAGTGATTTAACAAAGAAGAAGATGATCAAGAGGAAGAAAAGACGACGACTAGGATTTGTGAACGGCTGACTCGTCTGGGGCTTCGTGCTTTGTGAGGTGGGTAGCTGGCTGTGGGTTTTGGCTACATGCGATTGATTTTTTTTTTTTTTTTTTTTTTTAGCATTGGGCCTTGGGCTCAGAACTTGGGGTTTTACACTAAGGATGGCTCCGACATGCTAGCATGCAAGCATATCTTACCTTAAGTAGTTAGAATATGTATGTTTAGGACTTCGAAAGTGCTTTTTTGGATGAGAATATCATGTATGTCTTAGAAAATTACCGAAATGCTCTTATGATTAGAATTTAAGATTTTTGTCGACTTTAATGTTTTTCGTTGTGTTAGAATAGAGGATGGAATATTGTGAACTGTGCTCCGGGCAACGGATGGATGTTATCTCCCCGTTAAGCTTGTGTGAATGCATGATATAATATGTTTAGCTTTAGATGATTGATTGCGGATTCTTCCTATAGAGCGTGTTTATTAGCACTGAACTAGGACTAGGGTGCTAGAGTTAAGTCGACTATACGATGACTTGGGATAGGATGCCTCTAGTAGACTGAGCACTTTACGAACGTGAGTGATAATCAAAGGGTCTAGATCTTAGTGCTACCAAACTAAGGAAGACTCGAAGAATTAAAATATACTACCCTAGAGTCAAAAGTCCGCGTTAATGAGTGAACCAAGTTAATATTAAGGTACTAGAGCTAGAGAGACTAACACATTGACCTAGTTTAGTATGTTTCTATTGGATCGAGTACCCTACGATCTTGAGCGGAGATCAGAGGTCTAGACTTGAGTCCACCTAGAGATTAGATTAGCTGAAGAAGCTAGTCTCAAGTGTCCAGAAAATGTGATATGGTGCCCTTATCTTATGGAAAAGTCTAGGATACTCCCAACAAGGCCATTGTACTCCAAATACCCATTATGAGAGGGGGCAAGATACCACGTAGGAAGGCATAGTAACTAACTAGCACATAAGGTCATACTCCTCATACTAGAACGACTTTTGTGACACCTGAAGAAAATAGGAGTACATGGATAAACCTAGACACATTCGAATGATTACATTCATTAACTCTTGGACTTAGATATGTATTTCAAATGTAATAGAATTGTAAGTGAGACAAAAGATGTTTATTAACTCTTGGACTTAGATATCTATTTCAAATGTGAATTTAAATTCTAAAATTCAAGAATTGGAAGCCAAATACAAATTACCCTTACGTGGAGGTGGACTGGTTAATAGACAAATTTCTGAATCCACTCATGTTGGTTGGTCCTCCCAATCTGGGGAAAAGAACCATATTGTTTGGTGTCGAAGAACCATATCATAAAATTCTAAAACCACTCATGTCACGGTCCCTCCCTCATTTGGGGAAAAACAAACCGTACTGTTTGGTATTGAAGAACCTTTTGATCGACAAAGATGACACAAAATAAGAAAAACTGGCTTCATTATTCACGACATAAAACCTCCTTTCCTCTTCTTTTCTTGTTTGGCATATATATCACAAGAATTTCCAACAGTATTCCTCACTTCCAAACCACTAACGTATTGTATAAAGGAACACCCAAATGTTTGGGCCCATAACCCTCATAACCCTCTTCCTATTTTGCTCCAAAACTTCTTGCAAACCAATTTTCCATTTAACCGTGAGACTCTACGTTGGTCGGAGAGGAAACAAAATATTTTTTATTAGAATGTGGAAACTTCTCCTTAGTAGACTCGTTTTAAAACTGTGAAACTGACAATAATACATAACGGGCCAAAGTGGACAATAGCTACTAGTGGTGGGCTTGGATTATTACAAATGGTATCAGAGTCAGATATCAAGCAGTGTGCAAACGAAAACGCTGTGTGAGATACCATATCGATTGAAGAGGAAAACAAAACATTTCTTATAAGTGAGCAGAAACCTGTCTCTAGTAAACTCATTTTAAAACTGTGAGGCTGGTGATTTGTAACGAGTAAAAGCAGACAATATTACTATGAATTAGGTTGTTACTTCGATATATTTTGATTCTTTTTATGCTAGCTTCTTCCATTTTTATACCAAATTGTATCAATTAAATTTCTAATTCTCACAAGGGAATCAATTATGAAACCTCTATTTTTTTACCCAATATTATAATTTTTCAACATAATAATAATTGAGCTATTTGTATTGAATAAAGTTGGTATATACAAAAGAATAAAGAAGACACAAAACGACATACCAAGTTGAGCACTGTTAACAGCCCTGAAATCTGAGTCATTGTCTCCCCAATGGAGCTATAGCCCAAGCAATTAAGGGTAGGTGCCTTTCTTTTTTTTTACTTTTTTTTTTTTTTTTTTTTTTTGTCTGAAAACATTATAGGGTATCCCTCCACCCAAAGGTCAATAATTTTGTTATATCACCTACACTTTCTGACCTTACAATGATGTGAATATATTCTTTTGGAATCTTTACATTACAGCCTTCTAACATTTCTCTTCCTAATTTTCAAACCCACGTTTACATAAACTTCATAAATTAATGACAAGAAAAAAGAATGGAAATTCTCAAAGGTTGGTTGTGTTGGGATAAGTGTTTTCTTAATTTTGCAGCTCTTTTGCGGGTTTTTGTATGCAAAAATTTGAGTTGAAAGTACAATAATTTAGGGTTTATGGGAGAAGTAATGATGATGGGGTTGATTGAGAGATTGATGTGAGGTTTGTTCATCACTTTTACAGATTGCTTAGATACTCCTTTAGATCTTTTAATATCCTTGTTTGCAGCTCACCCAAATTCCTTTTGCCAAATTTATTAGCTCTGTGATTGAGATGACGCGAATGTGACATTCTCTAGGTTGCTTCTGTTTTGGAAATATTATAGGGAGAACCTTAGAAGAGAGACAACAACTTGGTGGACCTTAAAGTGTATTTAATAAGATGATTAGAAATTTGAATGTTATTTTTACTGTTGGCCTTAGACACGTCAATGTTAATATCTTTGTTTAAATATCGGTTTGATATTGTGAGATCTCACGTCGGTTGAAGAAGGGAACGAAACATTCGTTATAAGATTGTGGAAATCTCTCCTTGGAAGTCGCTTTTTAAAACTGCGAGACTGACGCGATATGTAACGAGTCAAATTGGATAATATATACTAGCGGTCGGCTTGAACTGTTCCAAATGGTATCTGAGCAAGACACTAAGTGGTGTGTCAACGAGGACACTAGGCCTCTAAGGGAGTTGGATTGTGAAATTCATAGAGAGTGGAACGAAACATTTCTTATAAAAGTGTAGAAACCTCTCCTTAGCAGATGCGTTTTAAAATCGTGAGACGTATAAGGTTATGAGATCACACATTGGTTAGAGAGAGGAACCGAATACTTCTTATAAGAATGTGAAATATCTTCTCGCACCTAATTGATCAAAAAGTTTGCTTTAAAACCATATTGAACGTATTAGATAAATACAAAATGATTATAGTCGAAGTGTTTATAAGTATAAACAAAATACAAAATGATCTATATGTGAGAGAAGAAATTCTCTTACATCCACATGAGAGGTAGCCAATTACTATAGTCAAAGTATTTACAAGTGTATCTTTCACACTCCCAATTGCCTCAAATACAAAACAAGAAAAATATATTTGACCACTCTAGAGGATATTGTTCTCTTTTTGGGCCTTTACTCAAGGCTTTAAAACACGTATGTTGGGAAGGTTTCCACACCCTTACAAAAAGGGTGTTTTGTCCTCCTCCTCAACCAATGTGGGATATCACAATATATTTCTTTTCTTTATTATTAATCGTTAAAAAAAAGAATAAAAAAAAAACAAGAAAGAAAGAACTGATACCAAACATGACTGTGTTTTTTTTTTTTTTTTTTTTAATTAAAGAAAATGAAATGAAAAACTAGAAACTAAGAAACACAATACAAAAAGAATCCTAAGAAAATCCCAACAATATAGTTTGAAGTCTAACATTTCTACTTTTGTGAAGTAAAAAATTTGGGTTTCTTAAAAAAAAATTGGACAAATTGAGACAATTGGACAATACATTTTTCACGACAACAACACAGAGCAGCTGAAAAACAAAGCACGTTAAGCTCAGCAATTCCCATTGTCATGTCAATTTCAAACCCTAAAAAATACACTGTTTTCTCACAGCTCAAAACCACACACCCCCCTCTTTTGGCCTTCATAATTCAACATCCTCCACTGATGGGTCTATTTGTAACCCAACAGCACCAACTATATCACCAAACATCTTATACGTCTTGATTATGGTCCCATGATTTCTCGTGGGCTTAACTGGCACTCGTTCCTTTCTTTAATCGATGTGGGATCTCACAATCTATCCTCTTTTGAGGCCCAACGTCCTCGCTGCCACACTACCTGGTGTCTAGCTCTGATACCATTTGTAACAACTCAAACCCCTCACTGACAGTCCTTTCCCTCTCTAATCGATGTGGAATCTCACACTTCCCGTTAATCTTAGAAGGTTATAGAAAATCCTAGGTTTAGCATGATATATATATACCTACTATGTTAGGTGAGCCTCTAAATCCCTATCAAAGAGAAAGATTTGCCCATATTCAATTAGGGTTGCATCGTTGAGAAAGACTTCTTCTAGTTTATGTATAATATCTTATAAATTTTGATTTTCTTCCTTATTTAGATCCATTACCATCTTGAATTGGATGATATTTATTTTAGAATAACCATCCTAATGATTCATGTCTAAGATTTGAATTAGGATTTGAAATGACCTTAATATTCTCCGTGACAGGGTCCCTTTACTTACTCCTCACTTCTAAAAGTGAAAACTATCCCCACAAATCAACACAAGACAAGTACTTTCTCTGTTCTCAATGTTTCCTAGAAAAAAAATCAAGAAGTCACCCTACGTATGAATTCTCAAAGTAAAACACCACGATTGATTTTGGAGTGCACCTTATTGGTATGTAAATTAACTTTCGATTGTTTTAAATCTTTCGTATCCATCATATCTTTAAGATCGCTCTCATTCGAAACTGATCTCCAAATTTTTGGTCTCTTTCAAATTGACTGACGTAGGAGTATGTTTGGAATATGAGTTGATAGCATGTTAAGAGAGAGGCAAGCAAACTGAAATATTGGGTGACCTGTGTCGGCAAGTTTTGTGGATGGATGATGAGGTCTCTGGTGGTATGTTCAGACAGTAAAGCAGTGAGAGACAAAGAAGGAGTGCAGGGGGATGGGGTTTGCGTTAATAGGAGAGTCCGACAATATTTCTGAGAACTTTGGCCCATTATACACTCTCTCTCTCTCTCTCTCTTCTAAATTATCTTCAACAACATTATTGCTCATCTTCTAAATTCATACCTTTAGTTTTTGTTTTTAGATTCCAATATTATGCATGCAAATGTTTGGTGGGATCTAAGCCACCCATCACCTCATAATGCATTATTTATATTTATATATATATATATATATATGAATGAAGAGAGAGAAAATTAGAGAGAGAATATGATGAAGTTTATTTTGTAAGAGATTGAATGATGGTACAAAAGAAATATTTAAAAGTGGGACATAATTTGTTTGCTTCATATATTTAGGCTAAATATAATCTTTTAAGTAAAACCAAGAATTCTACATCAAGGTTGACTAATTTGAGTGTGTAGTTTGAATGAAAATGTCTGTCCTCATTCTCCTATATCATCACGGTGGACTCTCCAAAGTTAGGGGTTTAAAAATCCGATCAACTCAACTTAATCTCTACGATTTGGGTTGGGTTATAAAATTATTTAGGTTGGGTTATAAAATTATTTAATAAGTGTTTTTGGTTGAAAAAAGGTACAACCAAATAACTAGATTTGGTCTAAAAATGTCGAAACCTAACCCAACTAAACACACGAACACTCCTATCCAAAGTAACTATTTAATCAAAATATATAGTAAAAATGTACTATTTAATTATTAAAAAAAAAATCAAACACAATTTATTCAATTTAATTGGATTAATTCTCTAAAGTGAATGCATAAAAAGAGGAATAATTTGATGTAATTTCCCTTGAATTGTTCTTTATATGGAAGAGGGTTTTATATACATTGTGTGATAAATATAGTAATATAAGGCAGCTAATTTCCCAAACTTAGAGAAATAATTGATACAATTGGATGCACAAAAATATATTGTGATAGCTAGAACCAATCCCCATAACCCTAAAATTTAACACACGAAATGAAATATGGGTAGCAACGGGCCCTACATGGACATACCTTTTGACAAAATATTCTCTCTTTTTTTTCCCCTTCTTGGTATGAGATACTCACATGCATATTTTACTATTGTTCGTAAGAGATCAAGTGTGTTAATTGTACGATCATAATAAATTTGGTAGCCGTAGACAATGAATGCAATTAGGGATAGAAATATCTATTTAACTGTCAAGAATCAGGTCCTGGCCCAAACGAAAGGAGGAATGCTCGTTTAAATGTAAAAATGGGGAAGGAGTGGAGAGAAATTTGTCCCTATTAGCTAAATATGGTTGGGAGATGGGAAAGCTCTCTTCTCTCGATCCTACCTAAATTCGTACGACATCTATATATAGTTAGAAATTGCATGATTAGGATATGCTAGTATGACACTATGAACGGCTTAATATAGCTAGAGAATGCATAATTAGGGTATTGAAAGAACTAAATTACGAGCATGATGTATGTGTTATCTACCGAGGGTTAAAATGCAAACATAGAACTTTATGCAATATAAGATGATTTTCTGATGAGCAAGAACTCTAATAAGAGCTTAAGAACTATGATTAAGGGATTGATTGAATTATCTCCCTGCATAAATAGACTAAGAAAAAATAATAGGGCGCTAGAGCTAGAATATTTTCATGATGACCAAGATCAAGATACGTTCAATGAACCAAGGATTGTGAGAGACAATCAAATAATAGAACCTTTGTGCTCCCAAAACTACACTAGTCTCGAGAGCCAGTCAAGAAAGCCCTAAAAATGAAAGTCCAAGACACGTGAAAACCTAGTTAACCTCTTGGCACTCATAAAAGACAAATAAATTACTATGCCTATAGTAGTAGTGCATGGTATCACGAGAGGAAGATTGCTTCTATTTCCTCTGGTACATTATTAGCACTATTTTAATGATCTAGATGAGACCTAATAATGCCCTTGTAGAGCGATAGGCATTCATAAATTCATATCCTCGAGCTTCACCAAGATTAGTCATATAAGATAGTGTGTCGACGTGACTTGGTGCCCCTATCGTATGTGAAAATGGATGAGACCCTTCTAAACAGGGCCGTTACTCCGTGAATCCTTCCAAAGAAGGAGTGAGGGACCACACATGTAAACTCAATCGTGGGACAACACATGGGATCACTCCCCCCCAAATTCAATTTAACTTTATGGTCCTTGTGGAATGGTTGCCAGTTAACCTTATATATAGATGATATTCAAAGAGATCATGATATATTTTCCTTCATGAGATGATTTATGATGAGATCGTGCCTCCCCAGATCTATCGATAACTCACGTTCAAGGTACTGTAAGTTAGCTAAATCTAAATAACAGAAAAGTTGATTCACTCCAAAACTCAGATAAGCCATAGTAGATCCGGGACGCATAATGGGTGAATAGCTTCCAAACCCGGATTGAATTTGATGTAAGTAAGAGAACAATTTCTAAACCTCGATTAGGTTCGTAACATACTAGAGAACACTTCGAACAAGAGGGCCTCCTAGAAGCTCATATATTTATAAAACTTAGATCCTAACGTCCTAAAAATTAAGGAAAGCCCGAACAACTAACTAGATCAAAGATGTGATTACTGAATATAAACGAAACCCATAACATTCTATTACACTTAGTATTGATTGAATAAACAAAATTATTGGAAGGACCAAAATTAGTGTTAAGATCATATTTGTCCATAATCACTTATTTTCAATAGTTGGTTGTGTTAATGTTTCACTTTATGAGCATGTGATGATCGAACTCAACGAAAAACAAGAGAAAATGGGTGACTCCCTCAAAAGTAAAAAAGAGAAAAAAGAAAAAAGGATTGATGTTCTTAGGGATTCGAGATGATGAAGAGAGTGGGAGTAATGATGAGTTATATTGTCATGGTTTTGCATGCAATGGAGAAGAAAGAAGCATACTTGTGTACCTTTCTTTTCGCTTTTCTTTCACTTTCTTTGCTTTTTCGATCATTCACTTTAATCAGTTTCTTAGATTTCAGTAACAAAAAGCCTTTTTTTCCTCTCTCTTTCTATTTCTCTCTCCTATCTTTTCCTTTTGCATACCTTTCAATTATGCACCACTTATGCTTGCTCCTATCAAACAACTGTTGGATGACATCACAACCCAATTATTGATTATTACTTCAAATATAATTGGGTCTTTAAACTACTATCATCATTCCTCTTTTATACTAAATTCAAAAAATGTCCACCCAACTTACCCATTTACTTAAATAATTTTGATTTTTTGTTAAAATTCATCAACTTATGCCTAACATTCATTCCAAAATTGATTTGAAAGACTTGGAAGATCGATCAGAGGTTCAACTTGCATGTGTTAAGCATATCGATGTGGAAGTTTACTAATTTTCCTCTAGGCAGATCGTCA
This sequence comes from Cucurbita argyrosperma subsp. sororia, assembly GCA_018691285.1. NCBI lineage: Eukaryota > Viridiplantae > Streptophyta > Magnoliopsida > Cucurbitales > Cucurbitaceae > Cucurbita > Cucurbita argyrosperma. The sequence continues at coordinate 4,116,275 of CM031885.1, read as the reverse complement.
AAGCCTATATGAGTAGTGAAGAAGAAATGGAGAATGCAATCACCTCCACCTTTCATCTATCGAGTCCATATGTGAGAAGTATTCTATGAGATCTAACTATTTCTTATTGTTATTCAAGTGTATAAAATTGTACTCTATAAAATAGTCTTTCAAAGTTGCTATTTTAGATCTGGAATATTTGAATTTTTGTAAATCACAAATATGCTAGACTTAAGATTGAAAATATAGAGTATAACACTCGAGTGAAGAATGGCTACATGAATGAATCGATGCCACATTTGAATGATAAAATGTTTAAGAATGACTTAAAAGAATTGGAAGTCATTTCTTATACAAACGAGACGTACCTTCCTATTTTGGAAGTTAATTAAAGTTTCATTAAAGTTAATATCAAAATTAATGATGAATTTAATAGTGTGTCTTATTTAAAATGTTTTTGCGCTAATGATTAGAGGGTTGAAAGTTGATAGACACATACTTTTTCATATATGTTTGTGATACACAATAATTATTCCATAACCATCTTGTCAAAAAAAAAAAAAAAAAAAGTACATTTTTCAATTCACTCTGATACACCCCAAGTGGGCAAAAGTTTAAAATTATTGGACAAACCCCAAAATAGTTATGCATTTATAAATTATATTTTAGCTTTCAATAAATTTCAATTCATATATTTCCATGAATGAATATATATTAATATCAATATCATAGTTTGACACTAAAATTACGATAAAATTATGCGCAATTTAAAAACATCACATATCGCGAGGTGTTCAATTGTTACAAAATGATACAAATTTAACTCGACAATAAACTCATATTTTAAAGACTGATGCTCCGGAACAACTCTCATCTGTGACTGCGAATGTCTCAAACAATCTCCCACCTTGACCAGCAGTCAGCGATTGCCTAAAAGCAAAAAAGTAGAATCTGATGAGTATAAACCTACTTAGTTAGTAACCTACTTCTTGTAATATTCGAGATCCAATACAAACAAATTTTCACACTTTTATGTTAAAATTCCAACTTTAGAGATTCTATTGAAGATCTTAGAGACTGAATTCCAAAACGTGATAGAAGAAAAAATGCTTAGAAAATTCTCAGGAATCCAAGAAAGATTTAAAAATAAGTAAAAAAAATAAAATAAAAGTCAAAATCAACCTCGGAAGGATATTCTGGACATTTTAGCCTCGGTTTTTTTTTTTTTTTTTTTTTTTTTGAAGTAGATACTTGTAAGTGAATTGATTAAGAAATTAGTGAGGAAGAAAGAAAGAAGAAAAAGGTAGAAAAAGAGGAGAAAAAAAAGTTTTACATTGATCTAAGTCAAGACGTTTTCAAGTAGATTAGACAGCCTCGAAACGTGAGTAGCGATCAATATTAAGACCTTAGTATTCATAGAACCTGATTGTCCAGAGGAGCTAGTCTAGAGTGTCCTAGAGATGTGAGTTCAATATTTTAATTGCCTAGACACTCCAAGAACCTAGCAAACCTCCACGACATTTAAGGATGATCAATGACACAACCCGAGCCCAAAATGAATTTTCCAACCTTTTCTTTTAAATCTATTAGGAATCCAAGAAAAAAAATTAAATAGAGAAAAAATTAAAGAAGAATGGAAGTTAATTTTATAAGGGTATTTTGGTCATTTCAGTGTTGTTTCTTTAAGGAACTATTGATAAGTTAATAAGTTAATAAGTTAATAAGAGGTTAAAGAAAACTAAAGAAAAAAAAAAAAAAAAAAAAAAAAGTAAAGGAGCAAGTCCTTAATGATATATTGATGATAGGTGATTGATAGCATTCTCTCCCTAATTAAAACATGTATGAACATATCGAGTTAAAGTAGGGCACTTGAGCTTGGACAATTTTATATTGACCTAGGTTAAAATGTTTTGAGTAGATCGAGCACTTTATGATCATGAGTGACAATGGATGATCTAAACCCTAATGCTCCTAGAAACTAGAACTGTTCGAGAGGTTGGCCCATAACGTCTAAGGAACGAGAGTTTAAGATTTAAACTTCTAAGGAATGAGAGTTTAAGATTTAAACTATCTAGACACTCTAAGACCCTAGCAAACCACCACGACATCCAAGGATGACTAAGAAAGCTTAACATGTACATTAGCAGTGTGAACAATGTTACTAGAGCCTCTGCCTTCTATCTTCTCTAGTATGCCATTAGTGCTATCAGTGACACCTAAGCTTTTAGTACCCTACCAAGCGATAGGAGCATAAAAGCAGTATCGTCGAGCTAGGCTTAGGTCGGATAGTGCAGTGTGTCAAGCTGACCAGGTGTCTTTATCTTGTGGAAATGAACAAGGGTCGTTTTGAACAAGGCCTTAGTAGCTGACAAGTATACAGGTTGCTCTCGCATGCTTAGAGTGACTTTATGACCCAGTGGAAGGGTCTACCAGTTAACCTTCCACAAATGTTGTGAATACCAATAAATGTCATACTATCCTATAATATTTTATGAGGTAGCGCCTCAACCTAGAATATCGATCATTCACTGTTGAAGTAATATAAGTTGACTAAGTCTAAAAAAATAGAAAAGTTAGTCACCATCATATACACAATTTAGTAGATTTTTGGTTCTAGAACCTGGTGAACAACTTCTAGAAGTAATTGGGATTGTGACAAGCAAGAGAACTAATCGAAATTTTGAAGCCTTTCGAGAAAAATCTATGGTAACTTATTAGGATTGGATGGAATGAAAAGATTGCTTATTGAGTATTTTTATACTCACTCCATTCTACATTTTTTTTTTTTTTTTTTTTTGGGTGTTTGAGGTGGAGAGTGTTTGAGAGTTACACGATTATAAAAGTGATCAGTCTAAGGAGTCAGTCCTTGTGTAATTTTTGGGCCATTTTGTATTGTTGTAATTTGTACCCGGAACCCTCGTTTTGTTTATAAATAACTTTGAACAACATCAGCTTATAATTAATTTTAATTGTAGTGTCGTTTGTTTTTTAAGTTGTGCAAAATCTTACCCTACTTTTACCTTTTTTTTATTTGTTTTCGTTTTGCCCTTCTCATCACAGTTTGAAATTTAAATTCTCGAAAATTATATTCATACTCAAAGTCTTAGTGTTTTCTTGAAACTTACTATTTTCGGGCTCCAACAGAAAACGCTCATAGAACGTACTTCCGCAACTTCCTCATTTCTCAATCGATTTTAGTGTTTCAAAAGCTTGTATGGATAAAGGCCTATTGAAAAACTTTCATGAAGGATCCTTAGCGAAAAAAAAGACTCGATCTCGATAAATCTTAGTTTGAAAACTCATTTTTCAACTTTTTCTGTCGTGAACCCTAAACCCTAAACTTTAAATCCTAAACCCGTTTCTTCTTTCTCTTCTTTTTCATTTTCCTTTTCTTTTTTATTTCTTCTATTTTCTTTTTTAGAATAGTCATATACCATCTATCAAACAGGGAAAAAGAAAACAAAATTACAAAACTACCCCTCGGGCTTTGGTATTTTACTTTGACTTTTACTTTTTTGTCCTCCATTTTATTTAAATTTTTCTTGATACCTTGGATATAATTTGAAACTTTTTCGTCCCCATCCATGAAATTTATTTCCTAAAATCCCTAATAAAATCCAACCACCTGAAAAAAACAAAATTATTCATACTTTTTAAAATTATTCCTTTCCTAAAATCTCTAATGACGGTTTCATACTTTTTAGCCCGACTTACATAATTATTCACAATTTTTTAGCCCGGATAATATCAGCTAGCGGTGGACTTGAGTTGTTACAAATGGTATTAGAGTCAGACATTCGGTGTGCCAACAAGGACCCTAAAGGAGGGTGGACACCATGTGATGCACCAACGAGGACGTTGGGCCCTGAAGGGAGGTGGATTGTAAGATCCCACATCAATTGGAGAGAGAAACAAGTGTCAGCGAGCACACTGGCCCAACAGGGTTGAATTGTCAAATTTCACATCGGTTGGAGAGAACAAAGGATTTTTTATAAGGGTGTGGAAACATTTCCCTAGCAAACACATTTTAAAAACATTGAAGGGAAGCTCGAAAGAGAAAGCCCAAAGACGACAATATCGGTTAAGGGTGGGCTTGGACTATTTCCAATGTATGGTATTTCTTCATTATTCTAAATTATTTGTTAAACATTAGGAGAAACCATTCTTACGACAACTAAGGAAAGAAAAACAATCAATCATACCTTGTCTTTTCAAATAAATAAAAAAAGTATCATTAAACTAACCAAATTGAAAAAAAAAAAAAAAAATTAAAAACTATTGGGGGACAGATTTAAGCAACAAACATGTTTAAACAAGTGACATCAAATCAATCCTAAGAAGGTGAAGAAGAAAACTGAAGAACTGAGAGAAATGGTGAAGGAAAAGCAAACAGTAGAAGGCGCACAATTTCCCAATAAAGGGATGGAATGTTTCACCAAATAAAATAGAAAAGAAAGAGAGAAAAACAAACGAAAAAGCTAAAAGATTCATTGCTATATTATGTATAACACAGGACAGAATGTATAAAGTAAAGCACGCTATGAGCTTTCTTTTTAGCTCCCCAAAAAATTTTCTTACTTTTCTTCAACTTTCACCAACACACATTTCATTTTTTAGGGTTTTCACACTGCCAATTTCTAGGCTCCATTTGGTGGATCTTCTTTATCTTCTTTCTTTGTTCAAAAAGTTTCTTGTTTTTCCCTCACATTTGATCGCCCCCACTTAAAAAGTTGTGTTTTTTTTTCACTTTTAAATGCTTTTGATCTAAACCCATCCAAAAAGTTGGCAATGGGTTTGTTTTTGTTTCCATCTTCATGAGAATTCAAGGTGGTATTGACTTGTAATTATGATTATGGAGGAGAAAATCTTCTCAAGATCCCCTTAATGTATAATCAAAGATGAAAATTAAGAGCTTTTTTTCAAATTTTTCACGTGTTTTTGTCACTAAGATGTTGAATTTTGCTAATAAATTTGTTGGTTTCTTTGAAGGAAAGGCTTGTTTTTTATGGTAATCTCATGTTAACTTCATCTAAATTATTTTAGGAGTTTTAATTGTGTTAGTTCGTGTATCACATGAGTTTGAGACTAACATTATGGGGCTATTCCAACCTCTAGGAGCTCTTAGGTTTATACGTTTGATTGCCGCTCATGATCCTATGGTACTTGATATACTGGAAATATAGATCCATTTGAAAACTTCTCCAGCTCTAGCACCTTATACTAAGTATTCTTAACGGGAAGATGACATTCATCAATCACCCAGAACACAAATAATAATAATATCTCGCACAAATAATAATATCTCACCCTTTCTTTCATAAAGCACAAATAATAACATCTCATCCTCCTTTCCTAAAGTAGACATGAGCTTAAACTCTCAACCAAGAGAAATTTCAGTTACAAAGTTTATGAAGTTCTTTGGTGTCTTGGTTCAAAACATAGTATCCATTTACTAAGATCACAATCATTGTTAGACCACTCAATGTGAACTCGGGTCTATATTGTGGCAGGGTATTATTTTATCACTAGGAAGTGCTTATTATTGATATTTCATCTTTTAATTATTTTTTCTTTTACGGTGATTCAATCATAGAAACTTCAAAGTATGCTCTACTTGGAGCAATTTTATATTGATTTACCTCAGTAAAGTTTTCTTAGAAAGCATGTGAATAAGGATAAAACATGTTGAAAGAACTCATGTTCACATGGAAGAATAGTCTTCACGAGGATGTAATTATGTTACAAAAAAAAAAAAAAAAAAAAAAAAAAATGTCGAAGCCATGCCAAATCCAAATTCTCTATCTTGAGCGTGAGTGATTATTTGATCAATCCATAACAAGAGACATACCTATGTTTTTTGAAATTAAGTGTCCAAAGTTCTAAGAAGAAACAAGTATTTATGTAACATATTATGATTCAATCCCACGTTGATTATAATGTATGCTAAACTTTAGTAATAGTAGTATTTATGTGATGGGAGATCAAATAATTGTTCCGGCAGCCACAAAGGCTATGTCCTAGCCTCACCTCTTTCCAATCTCCTTTTACTTTATGGAGATTCAATTTTGGTATCATTTCTCACTTCTTTTCAATCTCCTTTTTATTTTATGACTTAATTTTCGATTCAATATCATTTCCTACCATTTATTTTTCTTGGTAACACTACCCCTCTTCTAACTTTTTTACAATATTATCTTTCTTTTATATTCAATGTGTTCCAATGCATGCCCTTCGATTATTATCGTGTAGGTCATTTCAAATTTCGAGGGACAAGTCAAGCGAATCTCGGAAATAGGATAAAACGTAGGCTAAGGCCAACCAAATAAATGGCCTTACTATCGACTCAGTAGGAAGACTTACCTTACGTATGACGACAAGTGTTGAGTGACCCTTTTATGCTTTATATTATATGATGATGTGACTATATTATATGACGATGTTATATGATGATGATGAAATGAAAATGATAATTTATGATAAAATGGCGATAAGATGTATAATGATGAGATGACTTAATATGACGTTATTCCATATTAAGATGATGTGCACGTATTAAATGTTATGATGTATTATGATGATGGTTATTTTTTCTAAGACACAACCCTAGTTAATGTTAATGATGATGAACGCATGAAGGTCAATACATACATGTTACTTAAAGTAATATGTGAACGGTGTATAAGGTTATGTCATAAAAATGATTTAAAGATGAAAGCTATCAGGACCTCATGCATTTTGTGTGTGTATAAACATTGGGTTACTTCCCCATATATGATGATGAGTATAGACTCGTACACTTTGACTTAGGTTATTATAAAGTGTTTTTACTTTTAATGTTTTTTATTTTATTCGGTATTTCCTTATGTTGTTTTAAGATGGAACATATAAGTCCATAACAATGTTTTATGATGAAATTTTAAATGTTTAATTGTGCATAAGAACATAGGTTATGATAACGGTAGAGACTTTAGCTTAGTAGAAATTTAGGGTCGTTACACAACTCATTCTCTTTTTTTCTCTTTTTTTTTTTTTTTTTTCTTCTTAATGCAATCCGATTGGGTTGGGCTGACTCGGTCCTTTGAACAATGAAGACGAAGTGGATTGGGTCCTAAAAAAATCAACCCAACTTAATCTAAAATTCTATCTTACCCAACTCAACCCTAATAATTCAAGTTGGGTCAGTTCGAGTTCTCGGATTCTCTGGTTCAATGTATACCCCTACTTGTTGGCTCTATTGATGCCAACTTTTGGCCAATTTTGTTGAATTTTCTACCCTTTTTGACCGATGGATCGTAACGAAATTTCCTAAAATACATGAATGATTTTATCGGTACCGACATTTCGGAGATGATTCTTATGGTAATAGGAGATGTAACACCCAAGTTCAATAGACACATAATTTTCTTAATTTCCTCCTTTAATTTTAAGAAGACTTTACCTTTTATTGAGAGCCATGGAAGGTGAGTTTCAAAAAGGTATAGAATGAAAATGCTCGGAGTGTCTCGAGAGACCTAAGAAAATCAAATCAAAATATTAGAAAAAAATGGGTCAAAGTCAACTGAAGGGCAAAATAGTACCATCTATGAATCTTACCCATTAGTGTACCAGAAATTGTTGTATAACTTATATGCAAAGTATATTAATGATTAGACATATGTTCTAAAAAAAAGAACTAAAAAATGGCTTCTCTCCACCTTGAAAGATTAATTATTTTAAAATTTCAAATTCAATTATTCATGTCCAAATATAATTACCTTAACTTTTGGAAAGGCTTAAACATTAATTGTCGGATAGCAATTATTTGTTGTTCCTCCTTTTCCCTCTTCTATTTTCTTCTTTTGAATAATTCTTATTTAGATCATGTCTCGTGGTCGTGCATGGACATTATGAACCTTATCTGTTCATGCATAATTCAACCATTGAATAAGTTTGATATAAAACAATGAAGTTAATAGGGTAAAAGACAGCTTTTTTATTAAAATCTTCAAATTATCTTTCTTCCTTAAAATTATTAAGGATAGATTTTGGTTTTGTTATGATCTTAATTTCTTCTTTAGGGTTATGATGGAGCATTGACTCTAAATTCATGTCCCGTCGGTCCTTTCATATACTATACTTAAGATAAAACAAGAGATTAAACCATTAAAGTGTCACGCTTCTAATAAAAAAGCTCATATTCATAATGTCGGTCGCTAAATAACTTTAATGTAATTTTCAATCAGTGAGGTCAAAAGAATACTAAAAAATGACTGAATTGAGCTACATATCTATTATCTCGACGTTGTCTCTTGAAAAAAGATTTTCAATCACAGAGGAAAAAATCTTTGTCGGTTGTGCAGTATAGACCTAGAATCTAGGTGGGTCGTATTGTTTGACGAAAACAAGATACTCATAGACTATGTTATTAAAATTCAAATAGCTATACCTAAAGGGTTGGTCATGGGGTTTTTATAGTTTTCATATGATCAATAATGCATATATCAAATTATCATCATTACAAAAAATAAAAATGGTATATGCTTAACAAGTCACACTTTTGAATGGGAAATTCATGGAGCTGTGACGTTTGTAACTATCATCACCATTAGAAGATATTGTCTTCTTTATACTTTTACTTTCGAGATTTCTCTCAAGGTTTTTAATACGCATATGTTAGGGAAAAGTTTTCACACTCTTATAAATAATATTTTGTTCTCCTCCCCAAACGACGTGGGATCTCACAGTTAACCTCCCTTCTGAGCCTAGCGTCCTCGGTGGCACTCGTTCCCTTTTCCAATCTATGTGGGACCCCCCAATCTATTGTTCTCCTCCCCAACCAGTGTGGGATCTCACAATGTTAATCGCTAAATTTCTCAAACATGCTAAAAAAAACTATCTATTAAATTAACTTTAAATAAGCTTCATATATGTTCTAGTGTGACATTCAAGTAAAAGAGGAGTACGTGAATGAACTGAGACCACATCCGAATGAGAATGAACAAAGTGCACCTCCCTTTTCGGTGGCTCAATCGTAGGAACTCTTAAAAAACATTTTGGAATACATATGAGTGAGAATAAAACATGTTAGAGTAACTCTATGTCGGTTTGTGGATAGTTTTCACTCTTAAGTAGCAAAAAAGTAGGTAACATAACCATGTCATAGGAGAAATGCCAGAGTCATGATCATCAGATGACGAATCCAAATTTTGAATATTAATCTAAATCTTAAGCATGAACCATCTCACCTACTCAATTTAATGAATTTAATGGATTACAATGGTACGTAGCAGTAACCCAAGGCCAAAATTAGAGCACGAGGAATAATGTGGGCCAAAACTTGTCCACCCTTCTTTATTGAAATTTTGTTGAATCAAAAGCAGACCAAATCATTGAAATTCCATACGACAACACTATCCCTTCATTTGTTTATATTAGGTAGAAGGGATTCTTTGCTTGTAATCTTAGAGAATCCCTTCTCTCCTTTCATTCAAACCCTTCCAAAATAATGGTCCAATCATTTTCATCCCCTTTTATACACACACATATATATATATATATATATATATATATATATATATATATATAAACTTTTCTTAGTTTAACGAAATAATTTCATAATTTGTTGTGTAATACCCGAGTGAAAAAAGTACATGAATAAACCGAGATAGATCATAAAGAAATAAAATAATTAAATCTACTACTTATACCAATAAGATATAATTTTTTTTTATGTCTTAATCATCATAACTCTAAAATTAGGTGTACTTAATTAGCCCAGTGTGATTCTCTCCTAACTATGGTCAATTATGCCAAAAAAAAAAAAAAAAAAAAAAGAAAGAAAAGAAAGAAACATCCTTTTTGGATAAAAATTATAGATGCAATAATTGAAAACATTTGTCTTGTCAAATTCTCTTTGGCCTAAGGGTACCCATAATGAAAATAATGAAAAAGAAAAAGAAAAATAAAATTATTGTTATTATTATTATTATTATTTTGCTCTTCTTTTCTTCTCAATCATGTGAAAGATGTAAAGGAAAGAGGAAGCAAAAGGTGGTTTGATTGACGTAAATATGTTACCTTTCAATCAAAATGACACCTCTTCCACATCATCACCATTTCATTTTCAATTTTTACCCCTTAAAAATGTTGGACAAAAAAAATGTAATGATTCGACATTTTCTTACGATATGATCAAGTTATTTACTCTTCATTTTTAAGAGTGAAGATTATCTCCACGACCGAACACGAGTTCTTTTGTTAGATAAACATGACTCTCCACAATGTTATAATATTATCCACTTTGAGCATAAGCTCCTATGACTTTGCTTTGAGCTTCCCCTAAAGATCTCATTTCAATGAAGAGAGTAGTGAGAGTATTCTTTGATATAAATTCATGAACATTCCTTAAATTAGTCGATGTTGGACTTTCACCCAACACCTCCCCTCGAACAAACTACACCTCCCCTTAGTTTAGACTCGACTCTATTTCTTTTGGAGTCTTCGTCATTTTTTACTATGCTTTCGAGGAGCTTCGACTCATTTTTTTTTGGGAGTCCTTTGTTCGACATTTGAGGATTCTATTGACATGACTAAGTTTAGAGCATGGCTCTAATACCATGTTAGATGAACACGACTCTCCACAATGGTATTGATATTGTCCACTTTGAGTATAAGCTCTCATGGCGTGAGACCTTTTAGGGAAACCCAAAGCAAAGCTATGAGAGCTATGTTCAAAGTAGACAATATCATACCATTTTAGAAAGTCGTGTTCATCGAACATTTTTGACATGTTTTGTTCTCAATAACATGTCTTTTAGGAAAACTCCGAAAAAATCACTTTACATAAAATTGTTTCAAGCAAATCATATTTAACTTTGGAGTTTCTAGAACTGAGCCACAGAGGAAAAAAATACCTTGTCATTTTGTTCGGATATTATCTCTATTCATTCATATCTCATTCCTTTATTTCGGTGTAACAAAAAATAGGGCCAATCAAAAATTCATAATCCTACGTTCTTACCAGCATTCTATCATTAATTAATTAATTTATTTATTATTTGAGTTCAAAAATTAAGGATATAAAAAAAAATGTGAAACAAAATTGTTAAAAAAAAAAAAAAAAAAAAGTAAATGAATTGTCCACATCATTAAATTGAAGTCTATGTGTGTACAAAAACATCCAACTAGATATAACACCTTGTAGTCATATAACTAAAATAACAAATATAACTAATTAACTTTTTCAATATTGTCTTAAAGTTGTCTTTTGACTAACGACAAAATAAATATTTTAAAATTTCATGGTATTTGATTATTTCTTTGAAAACCTTTTTAACAATTCCTTAAAAAAAAATAAAAATAAAAATAAATAAATTAGTAAAGCTGCTTTTTTTTCTAGGCAAAGTCTTTCATTAAAAACATTATGTTTTTTTTTTCTGTCAATAAAACATGAATTTTAAAAATATTATAACATTCAACTACTTCTATTTAATTAATTTTTATTGTAATAACAATAATTTTAAAAAATATAATATTTTTTATATCCATAGTTTTAAGGTCGACTATTTTGAGCAGTCTTAGTCGATTTTTCTCGACTATATAAAGCTTAAAAAAGTATATTACTTTAGAGCGTTAAGTCGTGTGAATTGGATCCATAAATAATAATACTTAAATAACAATAATGAATTTAAAAATAAATAAAAAATAAAAAGGTGAGGTTATAAACATATGTAATATTTCAATATTATTTTACATATTTTATTATCTTTTGACTGAAAGGGCAACTTTATTGGCTTTTAGATTTAAATGCTCTCTTTTTCTCTTCCACTTTAATCTGAATCACTACTGTGGTGTTGTAGTGGCTCCAAAAAATATAATAATATTATTATTGTTATTATAAAAAATTTATAAAGTTATAAATTTGAAATTCCGGGATGTACCATAGGATAGCTCGCTTCCAGCATGACTTTCAACTTGAATTGATGTGTTTTATGTAAGAGAGAAACTCGAACAAGTAAACTACATTTTCATGAATTTTCCCTACTCGAGATATATATGGGAGAATCCCTTACTCGATCAGAAACGCATAATGTGTTAAGCTAGGATAAGTGTGGAAATTAATCTCTAGAAGTTGCAGGAACACTTTGGTTTATTATTTCTGAAGCACTTTGTTGGATTTGAATAGAAAGGAACGAGAGGGTGTTCAGCAACAAAGCATGTTCTTAAAGCTGTCTTTTTTGATCCATGATATTGGATTAGGATTTCGAATCTAGATTCAGCAATGGATAGTCTCGACATTCTCTTGTCACATGGGCACATTACTTGTCGCTTTTATGAGTGAAGACTACTATTTTCATAGATCTTTCAACATATTTTGTCTTCACTCACATACTTCCTAGAAAAATTTCTTTGAGGTTACTAACTTAGGGTTGTTCCAAGTAAAACACAGTTAACTTTGAAATTAGCGAATATTAAATATGTTAAACTTAGAAAGAAATTAAAAGAAAAAAAAAAAAAAAAAAACTTGTATGGCTGTATACATAATATTTTTAGGTTTAGCTGACTTGGCAAGTATCTAGTTCCTTAGCTGACCAATAAAGACATATATTTAGACCAGTCGTAAGAGACTATTCACCATTAAAGGTTAGTAGGTAAATTTCTATAGTTCGATCATAGTAACTTGATAACATTATAAATATGAGGTAAATTGTCACGATCGAATTTTCTAGGTTTCAAATCTCGGATCGTGACGAAAAGACAAAAGCGAGACAAATAAAATAGAAATAAAAATATGGTAAAATTTTGCTTAATTCAATAGAATAAAATAAACACTACAATTAAAAATAAATTGAAAATCACTTACAAACTAGTGTTCTTCAAGTTTATTACAAAATCGGGACCTAGGTTTGAGATAAAATTTAAAACAATACAAAGCTCCGGAATACTCGTCCACCTCAACCGACAGTCAGTGAATACCTGAAAAAGAAACATATAAAGAGATATATAAAATACTAGTTTACGGATAGGCTTTCATCATATCCAATCCTTAGTAAGTTACCATAAGTTTTTCTCTAGGCTCTAGCAAGTTTAAACTAAACTTTATAGAAAAGCCTCAAAGTTTCGAGCGGTTCTATTTCATCTAGCAAACCAAACTGGAGTCTCGAAATTGTTCTTAATTTTTTTCTAGTAGACCTTGATTCAAGTTGGTGTAAGGTCGGTACTAAAATTGGTGTGATAAACAAGCACATGGGAGTCAAAACATGAAAAAAAAAAATTCCATCCCACGCGCGTCTAGTGGGGTACATGTGCAACCACACACGAGAACCAACGAGAATACTGTTGGAGAAGTCGCGTTTGTTGCTCGACACGTGGTGACTATTGATTCTTCCTTCATGTCATGTGTCACAATTGCACCTGCTCGAGATGTTTACAAGCAATTGTGCGACACTCACTATCAGCACTGAGTAAGTTAACCAACTCGAAATCGTATCACCTATGACTCGCAATCTCGTTAAGGACTGGAAAATGCCTCCAATTGGCTTGATTATGGAACCTGCAACAAATCTTCTCTCAAAACCCACCCTGGTTAGTCTTTGGTCTCTATTTTATAATAAACTTTCAACAACGTCAATTTATAATTAATTTTGATTTGTATTTTAATTGTGGTGTTGTTGAATTTTAAAATGTGCAAAGAAAATTCGTATTTTATACTTATTTTATTTACATTTGTCTCTTTTTCGTCAGGGTTTTGAGACAGTCTCGAAAATTAGATCATGACAAATTGGTACCATAGACAATCAAGCATGTTTAAACTTATCCGTACTTAGAAAATCACATGTCATGTCATATCATAACATTCTAACAACCAAGCTCACCATTAACATATATTGTCTGTTTTGGCTCGTTACGTATCGTCGTATCGTCGTTAGTCTCACGGTTTTAAAACACATCTAATAGGGAGAGGTTTACACACCATTATAAGTAATGCTTCGTTCTCATCTCCAACCAACGTCAAATCTCACAATCCACCTCCCTTGGTCACAACATTTTCCTACCTTCTCTGTAATATGATCATGTTATCTACTTGTCTTGAAGTGCATCTAAGAATTAAGAATGTTTTTGTCCTCGCTTACATTTTAACAACCCTAATTTTCTACTAACCTAAGGTCACTACTATATGCATGACATAACTTCTTATGCGGAAATATTCATTTAAAATGTCTTCATAAAACAATGTCATGGACTTTCATGTTTAAGAAATGGGTCTTAAAGCAGTATAAAGAAAATACTAAAATAAGCATAGGTAAATATAAAAATAGTAATGCCCTATACTATCCTAAGATCTACGAAATTAAATACAATTACTCTATGTAAGTTTCATGGTTTTTAAGTGTGATATTGACGTTAATCATATAGAGGTCCCTTGCCTTTACTTGAAATATAAAAGTAGCAGTATTTTAAGCAGTAAGTGACCCACCACTGGGGTCAGTGAAAGCAAACACATGCAATCATGATTAGAACAAGTCTGAACAATTTAGATGTGCGGTAGTTTCCTACAAACAACCCACATGTGCGAGTGTAAGCCCACCAAGCGGGCTTGCACACCCCCTGGGCCTACATGGTCGGGCTAGTTGCCTATAGCTAGACGTTCGGAGGAACAACAAACCTTGAATATCATGCAAGACATGATCACCATCATCATCATCATCATAGTATACACGTCCGTACTAATCATAAAAGGAGAAGTATCCTGATGTAAATTAACATATAATATGCATGAGGCCTCTATATTTTTAATCTTAAATCATTAATGCAACAACCCCACACATCTTTCACATATCCCTAGGTAATATGCATGTATATTCCATACGTTCATCCTTCATAACATCATTTAGGGGTTGTATATCAAAAAAACTCTTCATTATCATAATGTAACATGACATCTCATACATGCACATCATCATAACATGAGATATCATCATACCACACCATATCATTATCATAAATTTCATGTCTTCATATCATAATGCATCATCATCATAATGTATCATAACATCATAATACATCACATCATCATAACATAATGTATCATCATAGCATCATAATACATCACATCATCATAACATATCATAAAATCATAGCAAATCACATCATTATAACATATTATGTCATCACAGTACATTATATAAGCATACATGACGCGTGCAAGGGCCACTGAGATGATGGGATGAACTCCAAGTGGGAGCAAGTCATGGATGATGGTATGTCTACGCTTCAAAAATGTGTTGCTCTTTCATCTACTGAGTCTAAGTACATGACAATAGCTGAAGCTAGAGAGGAGATGATATGGATGGTAGATTATCTAGAAGAATTGGACAATAAGCAGCATGAGAAGATTTTTTTATAGAGATAGCCAAAGTGTCATACAATTAGTGAGGAACCCGATCTATCATTCAAAGATAAAACACAAAAGGCAGTATCATTTCACTTGTAGGTTAGTGAAAGATGTTGATGTGTTTGGAGAAGACAAAGGGTGCAAAGAATACATCAGACACGTTGACAAAATGTGTTGATGCTGGAAAGTTGAGGTTGTCCAAAGCCTCAATTGGCACGGTGTAGTGAAGATTGAAAATGACATTCTTGGTTGACTGTATCCGTCGTAGAATTGTCCGGATATGAAACCTGATGACTATTTATATATACCCTATTAGTCAATACTTTCAAAATATACTTTCTTCATTCCTTCATTATATTTTATATTGGTGTACATACTTGAAATCATCAATAAAACCTTTAACCAATATTACTCCTTTCATTTTCTCTTTCTTGTTCTTTATATTCATCTTGATCGAGTGTATGCATTATCGTGTGATCCTAACAAGATTCATTCATTCATGTCATCTCCTTTCCTCGTACAACTATTGAGTATTACAATAAAAGCAATCATTTGAAAATCACTCCCAAATATGCAACAATAAATTAAATTGGAGATAATTGAGGTTTTGGAAGGTGAGAATCCATACTTGAACACCAATTTGCAATTCAAGAAAATGGTAAAAAAAAAAAAAAAACAATAAAACAATGAACAACTTGCAATGATTTCCCTTTTTTGTATTATAATGTTTTAAATGTTCACCCAAACACAACATTCCCTCTAACATCTAGCACAACCCAATTGTTGTTATGTTCATCTCAAATATATTGGATAAATGATAGGTAAGTTGTATTAAATAATTTAGAAAGAAAGTATAAGAAAGTAATTTGTGGGTAGTTGGAAATGGGATGAGAATGATGAGATTAAGACAAAAGGCTATAATAATGGTGGGTAGGAGAGTAGACACAGCCTTACTTTTTGGGTACTTGGAGAATAAAATGTTGTCCCTCAACAAGGATTGGCGTGACATTACCCCCCCTTTTCTTTTCTTTTTCTTTTCTTTTTCTTTTCTTTTTCTTTTTTTCTTTTTTTTTTTTTTCAAATTTCGAGAAATACTTCTTCCTAACTATTTCATTATTCATTAGATTCAAAAAATACAAATTTTAAAATTTTAATTTTATATAAATAATGAAAATTAAAAATTGATAATTTATTTTTGGCTTAATTATTTTATAAAGTTACAAAAGAAATGATATTATAAATATGAGACATAGGTGTTGAGGAATGAATTGATATGACATTTGGAATATTATAAAGTGTATTTAGATGGATTCTATTTTCTTTTTAATAATAAATTATATTCTATTACCATAATAATTTAACATAATGTCTAAATAATAATAAAAACGTTTTAAATAACAATTTAATTTTTAGGGTATCTTTAAAAATCATTTTATATAATCTCATTTTCATTTTGGGGTTTTTTAGACACATTTTGGTCATAAAGTTTTTATCAAAACTATATGTAACACAATTTTATATATATATATATATATATATACATATACATACATATATTTTCTAATAATTTTTTAATATATATATATATCCCCTTTTTTTCCCACTAATTTCCCCTTTTTTTTTTTTTTTTTTTTTTTTTTTTTGAATTTCTTCTGGGCCTGTCTGCCCATTACAAGGTTGGTGTGTTAAAAGGAGGGAAACTGATGTATGACCCTGAACCAATATATATATATATATATATATATATATATATTAATAATTAAATAATAATAATAATTTGAAAGGAAAAAAAAGAAAAATGAAAAACTTGTGGGGACCACAAGTGGACCACACATTTAAAAAAGGAAAAGAAAAAAAAAAGGGGGCATTGAAGAAACCCCATAATCATACTGTTTTGATTCTTTGTGATCTAATTAATATTAAAAACTAAATTATTTCCATTTATTTTTTATTTGGTTTGCAGCTTTTCATAATAATGGAAGATAAAGATTATGTTGTGATGCTATTAATTTTACTATTTATATAATATGCTTCCCTTCGCTACTCCCCAAAAAAAACAAAGTGTTACATTCTAATTGGATTTTCAAATTAATTAATTAAATAAATAAATCCCATTTTCTACTTAAATAAATACTACTAATTTACCTATCAGCTATACTAATCATGTCAGATAACCCAACTACTGGAAAATAGCAACCTAACTCTTTCCTATTCATTACAAGTCTAAAAAAATGTGTGACACTTAGAATAAATGAGTGATATATAAATAAACTAATACAACATTCGAATGAGAGTTGTCATAAAGATATAATCTAATGATTAAAAAAATGCCTGAAATAACTGAAAGTTACTACATAATACTAACAAAGTGCACCTTCTTTTTCCGTAGCTTAATCATAGAAACTCAAAGTAAGTATGTGACGACAAAATACCCTACCCATCAGTTATTTTTTATTTCAAATGATTTAAAATAGGTATGGTTCTAAGATACATTGCTTAAAAAAAAAAAAAAAAAAAAAAAAAAAAAAAAAAAAAAAAAAAAAAAAAAAAAAAAAAAAAAAAAAAAAAAAAAAGGTGGAGCTAAGACAAAGCATGAAGTTAGTATAAAGAAGGTTGGAGTGGGATTTTCCAAACCCCCAAAACCCTCTCTTCTCTTCTCTTCTATTCTATTCTCTCTTTTAAATCAAAGAAGGCTGCTTGGAAAAAAGAGCACCGCCGCCGCTGCCACCACCACCACCACGTAGTTGGCGTTATTGGGGGGGTGGGTTTCCGGCAAGTGATGCGATCAGGAGCTTGTGCTTCTCAGCAGACCCTCACCCCGGAGGCTGCTTCGGTTCTGAAGCATTCCCTTTCCTTAGCCGCCCGTCGCGGCCATTCCCATGTAACCCCTCTCCATGTAGCCTCCACTCTCCTCTCCTCCAACCCCTCCACGCTCACCCTCTTCCGCCGCGCCTGTCTCAAATCCCATCCCCCTCACCCTCTCCAATCCAGAGCCCTCGAGCTCTGTTTCAATGTCGCCCTCAACCGCCTCCCTACTTCCCCTCCTCTCCTCCACTCCCCTTCCCTCTCCAACGCCCTCATCGCTGCCCTCAAGCGCGCCCAAGCCCACCAACGCCGCGGCTCCCTCGACCACCAACACCAACAACCCACCCACCAACACCCTCTTCTCGCCATCAAAGTGGAGCTCCAGCATCTTGTCATCTCAATTCTTGACGACCCAAGTGTCAGCCGTGTCATGAGAGAGGCGGGTTTCTCTAGCACTGCCGTTAAAAACAACATCGAAGACTACACCAATCATACTAACCCCACTAACCCCACTTTCTTCTCTCCTCAAACCTCCCCACTTTTCTTCTTCCCTTCTGCTCCTTCTGCTTCCATTTCTAACACTGATAATGCAAGTAAGTTTGTGTTTGAGGCTTTCTTGGGAATGAGGAAGAGGAGGAATGTGGTTGTGGTTGGAGACTCCATTGGAGGGACTGAAGGGGTTGTGTTGGAGGTTATGAGGAAGTTCAAAACAGGGGAGGTGCCAGAGGAGATGAAAGGGGTCAAGTTCGTGGAGTTTCTCCCATTCATGGGGATGCTGATGGCTGGGAATCATAACAATAAAAGCAACTTATGTGAGGTATTGAGAAGGAAGTTGGGGGAAGATAGTGGCAATGGTGGGGGAGGAGGAGGAGCTGTGGTTTATGTTGGGGATTTGAAGTGGGTTGTGGAGAGGGACAGTAAGGAAGTGGATGGGTTGATTGGGGAGATCGAGAGATTGTTGGTGGGGGGTTTTGATGATCGTAATCCTAAGAATAAGGTTAAGATTTGGGTTATGGGTGTGGTTACTTATCAGAATTACATGAGATGTCAAATGAGACAGCCTCCTCTTGAAACTCAGTGGGATCTTCATGTTCTTCCTGTTCCTTCCTCTTCTTCTCTTGCCTTATCTCTCCATGCTTCTAGGTACCATTCCTCTCTCTCTCTCTCTCTCTCTCTCTCTCTCTGATCACTCTATTTTTGTTTGTTCATCTAGTAAAGTTTTCAATCATGTTAAGACGGTCTCATTGAATCATTTTTCTAGCTGCCTTCTCGGTTTAAAATTTTACTCTAAAGTACTCGTCGGGTTGGAATTTTGCATGGAGAACCTACATAATCATCATGTTTTTGAAGTTTTGGTTGAGAATTGTTGGGAGGGTGTAATGGTATACGCTCACCACTAGCAGATATTGTTAGCTTTCCCTTTTGGGCTTCGAGACTTCCACACCTTTATAATGGGTATTCTGTTCTCCTCCTCAACCGACGTGCTGCGATCTCATACAAAGTCTCACATTAGCTAATTTAAGGAAGGATCAGGAAGCCTTTTTAAGTCTAGGTGGGAGGGTTTGTACTTGTGTTTAGGGTGGAGGGTAGAGACATGGTCTGATAAGAATAAGGACAGAAACATAAAAGAAAAAGTAATGTTGGGGGAAAGTCAGATGGGATATTGTCCTTTGTGTTTCCTCCTTTTCTTCGTCATGATTCAACCACGCATGGTTTTGATTCACAGAGTTTTACTCGGAGAAATTAAACACAAATCCTTTCTCTCTCTCTCTCTTTCTTTCACTGCTAAACTTTTACAACTCTGTTATGGCGCGCAGTGCTTATGATTCAAGGCTGAGCTTCTTCTCTCAACCCATGGAAACAAAGCCATTCATCGCCAAAGAAGAACATGAACACCTTACTTGCTGCGCAGAGTGCACTACAAATTTCGAAAATGAAGTCCAACACTTGAAATCTTTCCACTCCAAACAAGTTCCCTCTTGGCTACAACACTATAACTCCAACCAATCCCTTTCAAAGGTATTGTAAATTGTTTAATATGCCTCTGAATCATCTTGAAAGTATGGCTAAGTTAAGAATCAATCACACTTTTACAGGACGAGTTGTTGGAATTGAAGAGAAAATGGAACAAATTATGTAGCAGCCTTCACAGAGATGGCTCTGTTCAGAGCTTAGCAGGGAAAAGCTTCTCATGTTCTTCTTCTTCTTCATCATATCCATGGTGGCCCAAGTTTCATGAATCAAACTCTAGTATTTCATTCACGGCTCATCAAACACCAAAGGCATTGCAGAGTTCTAGCTTTGTTCCTCGATTCAGACGGCAACAATCATGCACAACAATCGAGTTTGATTTTGGAAATGCTGCAACAAAACATGAACAGAGTCGTGAACCATGCTTGCATTCTCTCAAACACATGGTGGGCAAGGAAGTGAAGATCACTCTAGCGCTGGGGAATTCTCTTTTTTGTGATTCTTCAGCGGAATCCATGGAAATTGAAAGCGAAAGAAAGAGCCAACGAGGAGAGATTTTGAAGATTCTGCAAGAGAACGTGCCATGGCAATTAGAATCGATTCCTTGTATAGCAGAAGCAGTGATTTCCGCGAAGAACGATGAGAAATCCATCCAATGGGTTTTGATGGAGGGAAATGATTTCATTGGAAAACGAAAGATGGGTGTAGCCATTGCAGAATCAGTATTTGGGTCGGTCGATTTTCTCTTGAATTTGAATGCTAAAAGCGAAGATATGGAGATTTCTAGATCTGAAACGCTGGAAAAGGCATTGAAATCGAACAGAGAACTTGTAGTTCTTGTGGAAGATGTGGATATGGCGGATTCCCAGTTCATGAAACTCCTCGAAGATGGATTTCAGAGCGGGAAATTTGGAGAAGTGAAAGAAGAAAGCATCAAAAAAGTGATATTCATTTTAACAAAAGACGATTCCTCTGACAAAATGAAGAACAGAGCATCTTCTTCATCATCACCTTCCGTAATCGAGATGACGCTAAAGATCGAAGCTAGGGAAGAACACAATCCAGATCACAAGCGAAAATCAGAATGGGAAATCGAAAACAAATCAAAAAACCAAAGAACCAACGCAGCATTGGAAATCAAGAATCAAAAGAACAGAACAGATTTCAGGGATCAATCAAGCATCAAGAACACCCTAGATCTAAACATCAAAGCGATTGAAGAAGAAGAAGTACCAAATGGAGAGATAAGCCCAACATCGAGCGATCTAACACGGGAAACGGCGATTCCAAATGGGTTTCTGGAATCGATCACGAATCGGTTCATCCTGAACAGAAAATCAAAGCAAGAATCAGAAATAAGAGAGGAATTGAGGGGGAAAATGGGAGAGGCATACAACAAAGAGAAGTGTAAAAAGGGAAAGGAATGGAAATGGGATAGTAGATTTAGAGTGGAAGAGGGGGTTTTAGAGAGGATTATAGAAGGATTCGGTTCATTTTCTAAGAGAACGTTTGAAAAATGGGTGAAGGAGATTTTTCAAACGAGCTTGGAAAATGGTAGATATGGCGGGAAGGGTATAGATATAAGGCTGTGTTTGGAACAAAAACACGTTTTGGAGGAAGAAGAAGAAGAAGATGATGATGATGATGATAATGATGGGTATATGGGTTCTTGTCTCCCTAAAAAAATCAAAGTTTCTTCTATTATGGCCTGAAAATGGTCTCTGTAAAATTCTCACTTTTCTTAATACCATTCTCACTTTCTTCATTTCTTTGTCTTTCTTGCCGTATACAAGTTATTTCGATTTAATACGTCCTAATGAAACTTATCTACGAACGTGTTGTCAAACATTTACGTCACCGAACAAAATGATCGAACCGTACCTGAATTGAATTGAGTTTAGTTTAGTTGAATCGGTGATTCCACCCATAGTTTATAACTCAAGAATAGAGAATTGGGTTGAGTTTGGACAATCATGTAAGGACCTTATAGTTTACCATTAAAAAAATAGAGGGTTAAGTTGAGTTGGGATGTCTTGTAATCATCTTAGATTTCTGTTAACTTAAAATCCCTACCATCATCCTATTATGTTCTCGTGTGAGAAAATAAACATTAAAAACATCATCCTAAAATATTATTGTCATGGCTCAAGCATCCAGTGACAAATATTGTTTGTTTGGGTTTTTCCTTTCGAGTTTCCCTTAAATATTTTTAAAATGGTATGCTAGTGAGAATGTTTTGTTCCCCTCTTCAATTGGCATGTGATCTCACAATCAATGATATTTTTAGGTTAGCATAAATCTAGGGTCGTTACCTGTTTGAGTGGTCTTTTTTTTTTTTAATAATTAAAAAAGTTTCTAAAAACTAAAATTTTATAAAGTTCAAATATCAATTATTTATAAACACATCTTATAAAACGTTAAATATGATTAAAAAAAATTAAGTCGAGTAGGGTTAAATTTAGTTGTAACCTTATTTTCGGGATGATCAAATTGTAACCCACAAACGGAATTGATTTTGGATTTTTCAAAAATTTAACCCAATCCAAAAGAATTTAAGGTTTAATAAAGAATTAAAAATTAATTTTGTTTAAAGAATTAGAAAAGGGTAAAATGGGTAAAGAAAAAATAGGAGGATAGCAAGAATGCATGGGCATGTGAAGTGTAAGGCATGATTTGGGTATGATCATAGACCAAACCAAATCTTGAACACATGAAATGATTTATTTTTAACAGAATTTTTAATGTCATATCTCAATCAAATGTATAATTATTAATAAATAAATAAAGGTGATGGCCCCACATCCGCCGTTGGATGCAATCATTTGGTCTCTCATGATGAATGGATTTGGAAGAAAAGAATAGAAAAAATAGAAAAAATAAAAAGGTGAGCTATAATTCAATTTTAGTGGGAAAATTTTTTAATTATCCTATTTATTGTGATAAAGGGAACCCCAATGAAACATTCATCATTGTTCTTCCTTTTCTCCTTTTTCTTTTTATTATTATTTTCTTTTATGGAATTTGTGACCTAACAAAAATATTTATGATAGGATATGAACCAACGTTGTTATCTGATTGCAGTCAAACATACGTGTGAAAGAGAAATCTCGTAATCATTCTTTACTTTTATTTTTTTATTTTTTTTATTTTTTATTTATTATGGTTTAGGGTTTAGAGTTAGATTTGGAGCATTTTATTTTTTTATTTTTTAAATTTATTTGTTAATACGAGTTTAACTTAGCGATTAAGATATCAATTATGTTAATAAATTGATTCTCCAATAATTGTTTATCTCTAAAAAAAAATGTCTATTTTGATGTGGTTTGATAATAATAATAAGAAAAAGATCGAGTCGAGGTCCAACTTGTTCTCAACTCGATTGATGGGAAATGTGAGAAAATTGGTGAGTAGTTTTCACACTCGATATTTTCACTATTTTCTTCAACTTCTCATCATAAGTCTTTCTCCTCGACCAATTTAGAGTTTGAAGCTTGATTCGAGAGTTGTCGTTGTTTGAAATCATCGTTCATTCATGAATCTATTATTTCTTCTTTGCTTTCATTATATTTGAGGATGACTTAGTCTCATCATCGTGCCGTATATTATGAAGTCAGTCGATCCGAATAGTTAATAAATATTTCTTTCATCCTCTCAGATTTACCTTCAGTTTTTCATCTCCCGGTTTCCTTAAAATTCCACCACACCATCATGCCTTCAAAGCTTGTCATTGTCATTGAAAAGAGCTCATCATCGCAACTTCAACCATCGAAAGTTGTCGTTATAAACTTGGAGAAGACAAGAAAGTCATGATCGAACCACTGAAAAGAAATGGCCAAACAATAGACCGATTCAATCCAAAATTCAATTATTTCAGGCTAGCCACACATTCAACCTAGTCCATCACTCAAGACTCGGCCTAGAGTCCCAATCCTATGTAGTCTAGCCCAATTCACTTAGCCCATAGCCTAGATGCAGTGACTTAAGTCCAAACATGTGGTCTAGCCCAAACACTCAGGAATGTTTGGATGAAAGTTTCAGGGAATGATCATGAGTTTATGAAAGTTCCAGGCTAATTTAAGGAACGATAAAGGAATGATCATGAGTTTATAATCAAATAATACTATCTCAATTGGTATGAAACCTTTTGGGGAAGCCCGAAGCAAAACCATGAGAGTTTATGCTCAAAGTGGACAATATCTATTGTGGAGAGTCGTGTTTATCTAACAATGTAGTCTAGCCAAGAGTAGTGGTTCGCCCTTGAACCGTTAGGATTAACCTAAGCTCGAATAACTCATAGAAGCGTCGAACATTTGGATTAAGCTCATCGAGGTAAGTGTACTAACTGCTGGTTAACTACAAACCACGATAGAAATACATAAGAGAATTTTGCGATTAAATATCGAGAGAAAACCTTAAAGTTCAATCAATCAATTATATACTAATGTTTATTATACTGATTACACAATGAGGGAGAGAGCAGAAGCCGATGGTTACAGATCAACAAATGAATGAATACTTACTATTACTATACAAACAAACAATGATACAAACTCTCACATCCTAAAACTACTTTCCTTTTCCCTTTTCCCTTTGCATTTCTGAGCTAATACATTCACACACACAAGTCAATGACTTACTTAGTAGAACTTAACGATGCATCTTGGACGAATCTACAGCTCTTTCGAGGTCAATCAATGGTTTAAGTCGTCTCTCGACCTCCTGGCTTTGCAGATTAATCTCCTCCAAAACCATAGATAAAGCGGATTTGCAAGTATCGTCGTCCTGGAATGCCAGGATCCATCTCCCATCAACAAAAGGCTTTGTCTTTAAGTTTAAGGGGGTACCATATTTAGCAGGATGATCCAAAAAGGGTAAAGTTGATGGACGAATCCTCAAATGCAGCCATCTTGGATGCTTTTCATCAATTCTAGGCTGATAAGAACCAAAAAAAGTGTTCTCATCCAAGCAAGGAAAGATTAAAGATTGGCCAAAGATCAAGTTTTTCGAAATCGAGAGTTCGTTCACTCTTACATTTGATCCAGCAAGAGGTGCAGCAACTCGAATAATTCCACAATTCAGTTTTGATGGAAGTTCTTCAGCAAGAATTATCCATCCGGAAGTTCCCATGGAAGTTCCAAGAAAGTAAAAATAGCGCTCTTTGCCTCTCTCAAATGAAATTCTACAAGGCACAGATCCATCTAGAAAGCAACAACTATGGAGGTTTATTCACAAACTCACAGCAGCCGACGTGATTGAACTAAAAATACGTTCGAATCCTACACAACTTTGCCATATAAAATTGTGTAAAACACCTCAAGTAAGCAATTCAAAGTTTAAAACTAACCAAGTCTCAACTCCGCACCCGGTTTAGGTTCCGAAGCATCGAGCCCAGCAACCTTTGCACGGGAGCATTCAGAAGCTTCTGAGGGAGGGTCCATAAAGGGTTGTTCTGACAAAGCCTTGCCAAGGGAAAATGACAGAAGTTGGTGTAGAAGAACAAATACCTTGAATGAAAGGAGGGGAAGATATTGTTAAAAGAAACTTCACACAAAATAGTTAATCGAAGAGGGAAGGGGGACGAGAGACACCTTTACCAACTCGGACATTCTTTGACCAGCAGCGAGTGATGATTCGGGTGGAACAGCATCTGTATGGACAAGAAGTTGAATTTAAGGAAATCAATCACAAACTATGAATGTTATAACTAGTCAGCAGTCTTACCTACGACAGAAGCCTTTGCAGAATACAAGAGCATGCACTTTGGTTCTTTCCTTGGTGATGGGGCTTCAATTGCTAAAAAAGTTTATTGGTTCAGCACGCATAAAACTCTTAATACATTTATCATCTAAGTCCGTGTCTGACATGTGTCAGACACTTGGACACTCTGAAACTTGTTGGACTCATATCGTACACTCGTAAACACAACAAATATGTCCTAGACACTAATGATCCAAAATCAATACAGGTTGACAAAATTAATAATTTAGAGAATGTGATATGAACCGAGACATCAATCATGTAATATAAACTTTAAGGATGATGTGAAGAAAATATTGTCAAAGTTATCAAAAGATGTTTCAATTCATGTCACATTAAAGAAGAATCAAGTTTCATTGTTATAAATTTTGGTGGATCATAATTTAGAGTAATTTAGAGTTATGGTATTTCTTTAATGTATTTTAAGGCTTATTTATATAGTGGCTAATTAGGCTAATTATAGTCATAAAGCCATGTATGTTATTATTGTAAGGGAGACTTGGAAAAGATAGTAAAAGGAGCATTTGTGCTTTCATTTAACCAACGACTAAGTTTATTTGCAATTCTATGTAGTTTAGGTTGCAAGTAGAATCATTCAAGCTAGACATGATCAATCTTACTTGTGGAGTGATTCAAATCTCAAACAAGTGTTTTTTCCTTGAGATATTTAATCAACAAGAATCATTCAAGCTAGACATGATCAATCTTGCTTGTGGAGTGATTCAAATCTCAAACAAATGTTCTTGCCTTGAGATATTTAATCAACGAGGTAATCCAAATCTTACTCCCCTTGTAATGATTCCATATCATATCAGAGTGAGATATATTAACACTCAACTTTAGCGTATAAATGCATAAATTTATTGATTTTGAATTTCTTTCTAGTATGTGTTGTATTGTATCCATGTCTCAAATTCGTATTTGTGCTTCTTAGCTAATCATTCATCATTAAGTACCTCTTTTGCACTTTTTCCACTTGTCAGAAAGAATTATTACGAGGAAATCAGACCAAATTCCTCTAGCTTCCTGTAAGAGCTCAGTAGCCCAGTACTTGTATGAATCCTATTAGATATCAAAGAGAAAAAGATCAGAAAAAACAAGGCTAAACATTTTCTTTTACAGATACAAGCAATGATCATGATGCATTTCCTTCAAGGAATCAATAACAGAAATAGAATGTGCTTTATCATTCCTCTTCCATATATAACTTACTTTCAGCAATTTTAGATGATGACTGTTAAACTCTGCCTCACTATAAGGTAACAACTGCCGCAGAAGCCACCCGCCATCCCACAAAATTTCAGCAGATATATTTGAACGACAAAAGAGGCTGACCAATGCATCTAGCACCTAGAACATGGCCAATAAAAATGGATTAACCCAACCACGCTCGTAGTACATGAACGATTTCACGCTGTTATGTGAATAAAATGATATCATTTCACAACAGAATAATTTATCATTAACTGTAGCTTTAACAGTCTGTTCTTTTCGTTCGGTTTTCGCTTCAGCATAAGTGAGGAACTTTTATCATCACTAACACACAATATATGAAAGTGTTTCTGATCCAAATGATATCCATAAGATATAGAGAAGTACCTCAAACCTAAGGGCACGAGGGCTTGCACCTACTTTAAGAAAATATGAAATGCCATAATCCTGCAATTAAATAAGAATCAAGCAGCATGAAATTAAATCTTTTTGTCCTCAAACAAAGGTGCCATAATAAAAAACCAGAGTTTAACTTCAGAAATGCAACTAAAATATTATCAGAGTAGCCCTTGAAAGCCTTTCAGTATTACAATTCTTGTATGCAATATGATTCCTTTCTTAATATTAGCATGAAAGAAGGTTAGTGGAAGCATGGAAGACAAAAAGAGTACCTTAAGCTTCTTTAGGTAACCATCAAGTTCAACATTGACGCCACCTTTCGATGAGGCGTTTTCTGAAGAAAAGAGTTGTTGTTCGCCAGAATCCTCACCAACTAAGGCTTCCTGTTGAATATAATTTATAATTTGAGACTTGTCTGAACGTGTTTGTCAAAAAGCAGGTGCAAAAATAAAACAGCATAATCTTAGGTTCTTAACAGGTAGTAAGTACTCAAATTCTGAAAACATGATCAAATGTGGCCGTAAACTGCAACATGTAAAAACAGTGACAAGACAGAGCTACATATGCAAGAGCATCAGGAAAGAATAAAACTCAATTTAAAGTTACAGACCCAAATTTTTCGAACTTTATCCATACAAGCATATAAAAATACAAATAAAAATTTAACACTACAGAGTCCATTGAAGATGACCAATATGTTAACAACGTGATTGAGGATTCAACCCCACAAACAGCCTTAAAATTTACTTCATTGAAGTTGACACAAATGCTGTAATCTACTGGAAATGGATTATAAACTGATATAAATCTTCAAATATCTATACTTCCAAGATTACAAAAAATAAATCACAAGTTCAGATGCAATAATTTAAAAATAAATTCAGAAAAATGCCAATGATCAAGTTCAGTGTGATAGATGGAGCAATAAAAAATCAATAAATTACTACATAAATCTTTAGTATCAAGTGATCAAATTAAAATATGGAAATGCCAGGCAGGCATACTTTTTTTTTTCTTCTTCACATATTGTCCATTTGAGGAGTGCTCAATAATGTTCGTTAATATCAGTCAAGAAAACAAAATTAAGCCTGACGAGAACATAATGGAAAAGGACCAACACATGCTATCTATTGAAAGAGTCCAAAAATTGCAATATTGTATATCATGGAAGAGTACCAATAACAATTTCTTATGTTGTTTTCTTTGAGGAAGGATTCCAAGCGCATCCAGCATTGATTCATCCAGCTCTACAGAGATGGGATGCATGATAAGAAAAGAATAACGGAGTGAAGGAAGTTGAATAACTGCATTGATCTGACCTTCAGTCTGCAATAGTGTAGCCAGAACACTTAGAGCACCCAAGACTTCTACATCGTCCCCAGTTGTTATATGAGAAAGCAAAGCTTCCCTGCAAAAACATACATGTTGGGATATTTTGGAACACATTGCTGACAAACATTAAATATTATTTGGACTAATGTGAGTACATATATTATGCTGAGTCAACCTGCCTCCCAATAAAGTGAAAGGAAAAAGAAAATCTATTGAATCAAGAGTTTCTAACATTTGCAAGAACCACTTTAGAAAATAGAAATTGGAAGTTTCAGATTGGATCTGATATGCACAAAAGTTCTCCTGTCATCTTATTCATATTCAAACACCCATCTCAACTTTTGTGAGGTATTTGGATCGAGAGGAACAACAAGGTTTTAGCGAGTCAAAGAGATTTAAGGGGACCCTTGAGCTCATTTTAGGTTGCATGTCTCTCTTTGAGCCTCAATCATTAAGACTTTTTATAATTATCTTTTAAGTTTCCTTTTACTTGATTGGAGCCCTTTTTTGTTTTAGCATGGCTCCTTTTTATTTGACATTGATTTTCCCCCCTTGAAACATTTGGTATTGGAAAAAAAAAAAGAAAGAAAAAACAAGAATGAGAGATAGAAACAGTGTTGGAAGTAGAACAAATAGTTTGATGGAGGTGTTGATAATAATAATAATAATAATAATAAAAAACATTTCTGGTTAGAAAAAACAAACAAACAAAACAAAAAGAAAAGCCTATACAAGGTGTTCATAATAATTACAAAAAAAAAAAAAAAAAAAAAAAAGGATGTCAACTACAAGCCCAGACACTTCTCCAGTCTGTAACTGGGATCCAAACTCTGTGGTGCAGGAACTAAATTTTAGTGCCACCGCTTGCATATTGTTCTACAAGAAACAAGAACTATTTAAAAAGAACATGGAGTTCAAAACATGGCAAGACGATAAATCCTACAAGGTGATGAAGAGAAGAAGAAAAATGCAAAACTCTAAAACAGTAGAAGTGTAGGAAAAATAAATAAAATTGGCAGCTAATTATTTGCAACCAAATTCTTTCGACAAGTAAAATAGAACATTGTGATTTCAGATATCATATGTTGCAGAGTTCAGGAAGCCAATGCTATGAGTTTATTTGCTCTTGGTTAATCATTTAAAGGCATAAGTTCAGTCATTGAAACCTCTTTTCCAGTTGAAAGTTGAGATGGGTGTTTGAATATGAATAAGATGACAGGAGAACTTTAAGCTAGCTCTAATTGGCTAAAACGTTACCTCAAATCCAAACGGGAGCCTCGACAACCATTTTTCGTAGACGCGCCTTCTAACTCAGTTTTAGGAGTAGAAGAATATAATACTTTTCTTAAAGACTCGGCATCCAAGGGCTGCCTTACAATGCTATCACTTCCTGATGACTGGCTTCTATTTGCACAAGATAACCAATTCATATTTTCGATCAGTCTGCCTTCACAATGTGGGGAGAAAGAGTCCAATGGACAAAAAAAGGCAGCAGAGATGGTGTTTGCCAGATCTTTTATTTTAACTATGCGCAAAATGCAACAAAGTAAATATAGAGAAGTGACAGCTCCAATTTGAATTCCCTGGATGTTCAAACCACAATTGGTCAAATAAAAAAAATGCAATAATGTAAAAAAGATTTTTTAATCCCAAATAATAGAGATATGTGAACTTAAAACTACTGCAATCTATCGAAAAAGGAACGATCCACTTATGAGGCAGCTAGGCCAAAAAAGGTACCTTGAAGGCCTAACCACTAAGAATTTTGGGAGATATAAAAAGCATTGCCTACATCAGGTTTAATAATTAACTCATGCTAAAAGTTGATAAGGCAACCCTAATCCTTAGCCCAGCGATCCAAGCTTTTGTTGAAGCAAGAACCCTTGAATCAAAGAAATTAACACCCTCCTTATACAAAATTTGGCTCAACCAAGAGATAAGACTAGAATTAGATTACCTCTTAAGATCAAAGATTTAAAAGTAAGATTTGGAACCTTGTTCTAAATTGAGTCACTCCACAATCGAACTTAATCAAGACTTGTTTGAATAGCTCATATGTAATCTACCACAAGAATTGCATGAAACTTAGAAATTGCAAGAATTATGCTCAAATTTCTAATTTCTAAGGGTGAAAGTGTCAATTTGTGAGCTAAATTTCATTCATCTAAAAAAACTAACTTTTAGATAGTATTCTGTGGGTATTTATAGTCTATCCACAAAAGAAATATCCAACTCTTCAAATGCCCACCAAGGAAGTTAGTAGCCATGATTTGTGAGCTACTCCCACCATCCTTTAAATCTCCACAAAATAGATGTCATGACCACTTTGACAAGTAAATTGCCACCCTTGTTACCACTCCAAGAAATTATGGAATTAAAATAATAAATAAAGTTTTCTAACAAATTATCCATTAAATGCTAGTTATAGCAATCTCATCCGCTACTTCAAATGTGAAAATATTCACTTCCGAAGCTCCAAGCGATCCTTCTTCCTCAATCGAATCAGCTTGTAACACATGAAATAACGATTGACCCAAGTCTATCCAATTTTGTAGATAAAGAATGAATGTTTTTTGAATCTTCTCGATCTTTGATCATGTAATAAGTCGAGTTGGAACATTTGGAAAGTATTGTGAGGTAAATTGGGTACCAAGTTGTTGTTTTCAACTACATCTCATCCTCAGACTGATGGGCAAACTGAGGAGATTAATAGAACATTAGGAGTGTTGCTTAGGGCTATTATTTCTAAGAATATTAAGTCTTGGGACGAATGTTTGCCATTTGTAGAGTTTGCATATTAACATTTGTAGAGTTTGCATATAATAGAGCAATTCACAGTACCACTCATTGTTCTCCTTTTGAAGTTGTTTATGGATTTAATCCACTTACGCCTCTTGATTTGCTTCCTATTCCTTCTAATACTTTTGTGAGTGAAGTAGCTACAAGTAAAGCAAATTTGATCAAAACATTGCATAAAATGGTGAAGGAGAGAATTGAAAAACAAAATTTCAAAGTTGTTTCAAGAATTAACAAAGGACAGATAATCATATTTCAACCTGGTGATTCGGTTTGGATACATTTTTGCAAGGAGCGATTTCCATCTTAAAGGAAGACAAAGTTACATCCAAGAGGGGATTGTCCTTACCAAGTTCTTGAAAGAATTAATAACAATGTCTGTAAAATTGATCTTCCTGGAGAATTTTCAGTACATTCTACTTTCAATGTTACTTATTTGAATCCTTTTGACGTAGGTGATGATTTTCCTGATTCAAGGACGAATTCTTTTGAAGAGGAAGAAGATGATAAGGATCACGGTGTTCCAAATGTTCCAACTGGACCTATTACACGACCCAAGACCGAGAAGATTCAACAAGCATTCATTTTTTATCTACAAAATTGGATAGACTCGGTTTAATCGTTATTTCATGTGTTACAAACTGATTCGATTGAGGAAAAAGGACCATTAGGAGCTTCAGAAGCGAATATTTCCACAGTTGAAGTAGCGGATGAGATTGCTATAACTAGCACTTGATGGATAATTTGTTAGAAAACTTTATTTATTATTTTAATTCCATAATTTCTTGTAGTGGGAACAAGGGTGGGAATTTACTTGTCAAAGTGGTCATAACATCTATTTTTATGGATATTTAAAGGGTATTGGGGGTAACTCACAAATCATGACCACTAACTTCCTTAGTGAGCATTTGAAAAATTGGATATTTCTTTTGTGGATGGACTATAAATACCCACAAAATACTATGTAAAAGTTAGATTTTTGGATGAATGAAATTTAGCTCTCAAATTGACACTTTCACCCTTAGAAATTTGAGCATCATTTTTGTCATTTCTAAGTTTCATGCAATTCTTGTGGTAAATTGCATATGAGCTATTCAATCAAGCCTTGATCAAGTTCGATTGTGGAGTGACTCAATTTAGAACAAGGTTCCAAATCTTGTTTCTAGATCTTTGATCTTAAGAGGTAATCTAATTCTAGCTTTATCTCTTGGTTGATCTAAATTTTGCATAAGGAGGTGTTAATTTCTTTGATTTAAGGGTTCTTGCTTCAACAAAAGCTTGGATGGTTGAACACTGTGATCCTTGTCAACCTTGTCAAAAGTACTTGACATTCTCTCACTTGAGTGCAAGGAATGGATGGTGGCCATGTCAAAAGCAGTTGACATTCTCTCACTTGAGTGCAAGGAATGGATGGTGGCCAGGTAGAGGGTTCTGTTCTAACAAGATGAGAACTAGAAATTATAGTAGCCATAGAAGGAGTTAATCGCCAACCAAGCACCGATCCTTTTGGTAACAAAAACCTGGCCTTGATCTTTATCTTTTTTCATTTCAAGAGAACCTTATCTGGATGCAAAAGAGTTCAAGGAGAAGGGACATCAGTGAGTTCCCAAAGCTTAGAGGATTTTTTTACCAACCATCACGGGTAGAATCTCCTTTGATCAGAAAATAGATGGCCTGTTGCTTGGGAATCAATCAGACTCCGGGAAGTCGCCTGTTGGTTTCTCCCGTCACTTCTTGGCTACAGAGAATCACTCCCTTGACCACGATTTTGTTGAGTCATTTGGAAAGATAACATTCCCAGGAAATATCTCTCTTTAATAAGTTTTCAAGAGCAAGATAAACACTGTGGATTATATGCTAAAAAGCAACCTTCCAGCTCTCTCCCTAGATAATTGCTGCCTTTCCAAGTTGAACAATGAGACTCTAGACCATATGTATGCTATTAGTCAGGATTCTGGATGGTATACCCCTCTGCATAATCATAACAACATAGTGATCAATCACTATTCCATTTTAGCAGCTCACCCTTTCAAATGGCAATCTAACTATTTATGGTTGAACTTGATCAGAAGCTTATTCATGGTTGAACTTGAACAGAAGCCTACTTTGAACAACTTGGATTTAGAGAAATAACAGAACTTTGAATTGCAAGGAGAGGAGTTACAGTCCTTTTTTACCTCATTTCGTACACGGCAGCCACATTTTGAAAACTAGATAACCTAATGTAATTATCTCTCAGTGAAATTTGTGCTAATTGGAAGGGATTTTTTCTTTTTTTGCAATCTCCAATGCGTTTTTGTATATTTCACTACATTAAGAAATATGTCTCTTTCAAAAATAATAATAATAATAATGAAATAGAAAGTGCGAATGGCCAGTGAATTAAACAAGTAAAAGAAAACATATGCTTCTCATCAAAACGATTAGTATCAAAATGCCAAAACTATTCTGATTAAAGAAAATGTTGCAAATATGACAGTTCATAAATCTATCTTCGTTGTTGTTGGGGAATTTATTGGTTATGTCAGGGAGGGATTTTCATTTTTGGGCTCCCATAGCTGTTTGGTGCGGGGTTGTGTTCTTGTTAGTCTATGTTCCTTCTCTTGAGTGATCCTCTCTTCTCCTAGGTCCCTTCAAAGGTGAAATTTCCAAGATCCATTTTTTGTGTTGCAGATTTTACTTGTAAAGGTTAACACAATGGACCATATTCAAAGACATCATATTTTTTGGTGGGACCGCATTGGTGCATCCTCTGTAGGCACATGACCAAGGAACTTGATCATATCCTTTAGAAATGCTGGTTTGCTTCTTTGCAGTGAAATCATACTAAAACGAATTGGGGTTTCTCTCCCTCGTAGCAGAGATTGTGCTACCTTCATTCATTACATCCTTATGTTCCCTCCCTTTGGAGTTAAGGGGCAGTTTCTGTTGACCGCTACCTATTTTGCAATCTTTTGGAGCATTAGGATCAAGCAGAATAACAGAAATATTTGCGGTGGAAAGATCAAGATTGGCTTTAATGTGTCATTGTTGAAGGGTTTTGCAAGTTGTAACTATTAGCTAGGTTTTAATCTTTTGGATTGGAACCCTTGTATAGCTAGTCTTTGTGACTCTCTTTCTTGGATTAGTTTTTTAGTAGGCCCTTGAAGTGTGTATATATATGATTGTTCATAATGTTGATAACAGCATGATTTAGAAAGAAATTCATTAAAGGATAAGGAGATAGTAAGAAAATGTCAATACGTTAACCACCTCTATCATCAAAGATGGAAGAAGCAAAGGAAATATCAAGTGCCGCAAAATGTTATCAGTTATTAACCTTCCCACGTCAGGAATTCCTGCAGAAATAATATCACTAATATAGTATAGGTTGTCTTCAATTCCATCTATAGCAGCAAGAATGGTAGAGGTTGAGAGCTCAGTGCTTCTGTCAAAGAAACCAAACAGAGATTTAAAGCAGTAGTGATCTTCTGTGCAATATTATATTAATTCCTTTTTTTTAAAAAAAAAAAAAAAAAAGGTGTCATTCCAGATTTTTACCTCTTTGTCTCAAAGACCAACTCATTCAAGTTAATGCACTGCTTCCTAAAAAAGGTCACTAAATTTGAGAAATATTCTGCATGAGGAGGACTGGTGATGAATCTATTGACACAATCATCTCCAACTAAAATTGAAATTAGCACATTAGAAGTCTATCAAGTTTCCATTATATTCTTAATCAGAGAGATAAGAAACCAGTGGCAACAACGAACTAACCATGGTATACATTAAGTGTCAAGGCCCGAACTGCTGTGTGGATCATACTTTCTTCATGAAAAGCAAATTGTATAGCCTCTACGTACATTGGAAAAGATACTACTTTACCCTACATGGAGAAATCATGATGCAAGAACAAACTCAGAAAACCACATTTGCCAACTACGAATAAACTCTGTAAACAGACCTATCCCAAATAAAAGTGTAACTTGTAGAAATTAGGCAGATTTTCTCTTTATAATTGTAAGTGATTTTGTCAAATAAATATGCTATTTAATCGTATCTCACACGTGTAGTAGAACAATTCCTTCCATTAAGTGACCAGAAATCAGTATATTAACCCTCAGAAAACAAATACATACCCAGTCAGTATCATTACGCGAGTAGTTTGGCTTTTGAAGAAAGCATAATCAAATTGAACTAAAGATGTAACGCATTGAGTCGGAGGTCTAATCTCCTTACAATTAAACATGCTCAGATACGTTTTCTTTATTGAATCAAGGAACGATATGTAAATGGCAAAGATCTTATTGAAAATATGGTTTCATTCTTTTTCTAAATGTATATAGTAAACCTATTTCTTAGGGGGAGCCAAAACATGCAAAAAGAAGGGATGACCTTCAAACTAAAGGAGTGATAAGAACCATAAATGGAAGGGAAAAATAGTAGAAAATGCTTGGGATAAGAAAGAAAAACTGGAAGATTCTACTCAATTCCCAATACGGCTAACTCCTTTTCTTAAAATGATGCAAACTTTTCATTGATCAAAGGAAGGGAACAACAATGTTCATGATACAAACTCTCTTGAAGGAGTGAAAAATAAAGACAGTCCTGAGAGGGATGAAGAAACACATCCAATTTAAACAAATGTCACTAGAAGAATAATGTTCCAATGTTTGTTGATTCCGCTTGAACCATAGTTCTGACAGAATAGCCTTGACAGCATTAACTTATAATAGAAGAGCTTAAGAAGATAAAACTAGACCGTAAAGAAGCTGAAGCACATTAATAGTTGAATCTTTCGAGAAAATCCATTGGAGATTGAAGAGATGAAACAAAGAATACCAAGTATACAATGCATATGGACATTGGAAAAATATATGCTGCTGACTTTCACTATCTGAAGAACACAAAACACAGAGGGCCCAGGGCTGCAAAACTGATCAAGGAAGCTTCTTTTGAAGAGTTTCTGCCGTAATTATTCTTCCATAAAGCAAAATCCAAGAGAATCCCTCACTTCCCTTGGACTGTATTTCCAAATTGCTGAGAACATTTCTTTAGGAACGGAAGAGGAAGATGTTTGTAACTCGTTAATGATATCTTCAACTATAACAAACTTGCTAGTTAATCACTGATATATCCCCAATAATTATAGTCCTTAAAGTCTAAACATATACATAATTACAGCCTTGCATTGTGCCTTTTTGGACTTTTAAGTCTAAATCTTTTGTTCGCTTACCAACTGGAGATAATTTTTGTAACTTAGCGGTCACCAACTGGAGATACATTCTCACTTTTAATGAAATCTAGATTCTAACCAATGTATGTTTATGTCCTTAATAATATCCATATAATCACCTTCTTAGTAGCTTTACTCCAATAGATATAAGATCAAACTGTTTCCAAGATTCTTCCCCTGGAGTTTGGGAGTTGCTTGGCTAAGTTTCAGTTATTTAATCCATTTTTTTTTAGCGTTGTCATGATTGTTCCTAGGACATCCATCGATATGACAGACATGTTTCCCTTTAGATGACCCGTGCAATTTGGCCAATATACAAACGCATCCATAACTAGACATACAGCAGTACATTTCCGTAAAATCATAGGCAATTGCAAACCACTTTTTCCAAGGATTTGAGTCTTACCTATTAAAAGTGAGAAAAATAATACTTTCAAGAAAAGATTGAACATAAAAATTTATAACAAGCAGAACTTACATTTTGTGTTTTCACAAGAAGGGAGATTGTGTTCTTGTTCAGCTTTCCACTAATTGCTCTTATAAAGACCATGAGAACATATTCATTGTTGTCAGATGATAGAAAAATAATAGCAGATGATACCAAAAAACGAGAACTCTATTTAATGAAATTACTTCGTTGAAAAGAAAAGCAAACAATTCAAAACAAACCTTAAGAAAGACATATAGTAAGACAACAGCTCATCATTCCGGAAATCAAATGCATATGTTATTAGCTTGTTAATATGTTCAGTACTGAATAGGTAATCTGAAACAGACCCAAAATAGTCAATTCTATACACAGCAGTAGCAAGATTGAATTCATTTATGAAGTTATATTCAGGAAATTACATATAGCATGTTCACTTTTAAGATTCTGAATTATAATGCTCATTGTCTGCAACAACTGAAGTGAAACAGTAGCAGTCCTACTAATTTGCAAAATACGTACAAATTCTCCCATGATTTGCTTCTCCATGAAAAACCTGAAACAGCCAGAAGTACATAAAAGTTCTGGAACATTAGAAATTTACCAAGAAACAATAAGCATTAAAAAAAATCCTCACTCGAAGAAGGAAGCATCATGCTGGTCACCGTAAGTTATCAACTCTGATATTGATCGCAGCGCCTCAATAACAAAATCCTTCATCCAAGTTTACAATTAAATAGTGCTATTACATATCCATGAAAATAGTAATTTAACACACTACCACTGGAAGGAAAAAATCGAAAAGCATCTTTTACCTCGTTAACCTCATCGACTATTTCAATGTTTAACAGCTGATCAGTTAAATACCTGTGTCCCAGTAAATTTAACAAAATTTTGAAACAGAATCGAGAAATAAGGTAGGCAAGTCTATCATGTCCTCAATAAGAAATGTGTAATTTGATCAATGAAACAATTGTTTTCTATTAAAATAAAATAAAAGTAAACTACCAACCTGAAAAAGTGATTTTAACCTCACCTCTCACCAACCTGAAAAAGTGATTTTAACCTCACCTCTCTTCTACCCTTTTCTATTCTTAAAAAAAACTTGGTTTTCATCCACACTAACTAAATAAACTTAAATAAATTAAATTAAATCAAGGTTACAAATGTTTATCTTCTGATGGCCGAATGTTTATATCTAGGAATGTGTTGTTTGATAAATGTTCTTTTCCCTACGCTCTTGTCACTAAACAGCCAACAAGGTCAATTACTTCTTTCTCTCTTATTCCTTCCCTTTCTTCCGTCTTATCTTATGATTCTTCTACTACAAGTCCCTAAGCTAATAATTCCTTGAAATCTAATGGTGTTTTCCAGATCTCTGCTCCATTCCTATTAACCGCGATCACCCTGTGCCTACTAATGTCTATCCTCTAGGGACATTGCCTGTTATTCATTGGTAGTTGATTAGATGCATATTGAGGTACTTGAAGGCGGCCATTAGTCATGGTTTACTTCTTCAATGTCCTCGAGAACTCAGCCTGTGTGGCTTTGCTGATGTCAATTGGGTATCTGTTGTTGGATTCAATAGATTAAAATTCAAGCCTAATGTTTGTGCTTCCACGGCCACTGGATTTGGGAGTGTTAAGACCAAACCCATTGATTTCCTTTATCATTTTGTTTTCTTTTGTAAAGGTTTTCTTCTAGAATGACTCATTCTGTTATGGTGTATTATTTAGTGTGGATGAGTATTTTTGCGAGAGATTTATTCCCAGGCCTCTACATATAGCTCGTGATTTTTATCAATCATATATGGAAGCCAAGGGTTTTCTTGCATTTTCCCGCATCTTCCTCTCTGCTACCGTTTATACTGCCTACTATTGTTAGTTTGAAACCTTCTAAGCACCACCACCATCAATTGCTTCGAAGATGTTATGAATTGGTGCATCTTCTAACCTTTGGTCAAATATCTCACACATAAGAGGAGTGAGAATCCGATACTCTCTCTCTAACCAGCCGACGTTATTTGGGAGTTCAAAGTTTCCAAGAAGATTAAGATGATTGTGAGATCTCACATCGGTTGGG
Source organism: Cucurbita argyrosperma subsp. sororia (assembly GCA_018691285.1). Classification (NCBI taxonomy): domain Eukaryota; kingdom Viridiplantae; phylum Streptophyta; class Magnoliopsida; order Cucurbitales; family Cucurbitaceae; genus Cucurbita; species Cucurbita argyrosperma. The sequence continues at coordinate 4,076,927 of CM031885.1, read as the reverse complement.
GAGGAGAACGAAACATTTTTTATAAGGATGTGGAAACTTCTCCCTAGCAGACGCATTTTAAAAACCTTGAGGGGAAGCTCAAAAGGTAAAACCCAAAGAGACAACATCTACTAGCGGTGAGCTTGCTGTTACATTCATGTGCACTCTCTTATTAGAGACATAATACTGCTGACACTATTCAAAGAAGATAGCCCCCACAACTGCCCTCTTCTAATTGGTGTACCCTTTTTACAAAAGTAAAAAAAGTACAACACTAGATGTGGTCCGAAGAATACACCAAGAAAGGTTGAAGAAAAGGCTGATTCCTTTTCCGTATTCAATCCATATGGTCGGCATTGCAGTCTTACAGTAGAACAACAGCTCTAAGAAGCTGCAAAGTCCGAGCCATACCTTTTGCAGCTAAATTTGTTCCATGAATAAAACGTAATAACAACTTAGAACACAGAACCAAAATATAAACAAGCTCCATTGGTTCAATTTGACTGCACAAAGACATCATAAGAGACAAAGAAATGATTGAAATTATATAACATGGAGACCATTGTTGCAATGTTCAACAGTCATACTGATGGTGCCCCAGTGTAACATAAAAAGTAACAACCAAAAAAGTAATCTGAAATTCAGTTCCAAACCTGAGCTCTTCCAACGAGAATGGATCCCTGGATCTCCAGAAGGAAAACCACATGGCTGAACAATCAGAGCCCCGAATTCAGATACCCAGTAATCATTCTGCACCCTAAACACAATCCATCCCAGAATTGAAGGTTTCAAAATGATTCAGCGATGTTCTTCTTTACCACAGTGATTGCCTGACCTCGACAGAGAACAATTAAGAACAATTTTCAATCTGATCGAGAGCTCTCTCGATAGAGCAAGAACAACGGAGATCTTGATCAGGAAATTTTTGGGTTCTTTGTTCCGTAGATACTGCAAACAAAACTGAAAATGCAAGTGTTGTGAAGAAGAAGGGAGCCGATAATTATTGTAATCCCAAAAGCAAAACTCCGGTTGAGTTAGTATTTTCTTTTTTAATTATTTAAAAAATTATATTTATCTAAAACATGTTACATTGTTCAAATGTCAAACCTTTACTCACAACTCAATAATCGTAATCTTATTTTTTTTGTTCGTCTAATGGATCCAACCAAAAAAATGTCTGAACACATAAACCTCTTAAATCTTCTTATCCTAAACAATAATCAAAAGTTGGGTTGCAAACTCTATTTTTTGGTTGGTCTTGTTGACTCGATCAAAAAATGTCAATCTACAAATCTCTCAAATCTTCTTATTCTTAGTAATTATCAAAAGTTGAGTTGCAACCCTATTTTTTTTTTTGGTCGAGTTGTCTAACCCACTCACTTATTCAAATTTTTTAGTTTCTAAAAAATAATTTAATAGTCAGTAGATTGGGCCTAAGATAAGATCTAATTGGGTCAACCGTTAGTTTAATGGACCAACCGCACGGCCCATTTGCAATGTGATGAAGTCCATATACAGTGCGATGTGTAGTGAGGTAAAAATGTGTAAAGAAACTTGTGAAAAAATAATCTATTTTTAAAAATTTACTAAAAAAAAGTATGTTATAAATTATGAGTAACAAACTATATTTCTCAAAAATAAAAAATTTAAAAGAAATTGTTATCGTCAATTTGAAATTAAGAAGACGAATCATTCTTTAAAACATGCTTTAAAACATTGGGAAGAAAGAAAGCTCTTTTTTCTTCGTGTCCATGTACTTTGTTGTTGTTTTCTACAAGTCGGACGGACTTGATGTGCATTGTCGTAGCTATATATTTTTAACGGTATTTATAATACAAACTTTTATCCATTCAAAAATTAAATTTATGGTAAATGTTATATCTTTTCCAAAATTTGATAGTCTATATATTTTACACTTATAATAATACATTTTATATATTTTTTTAAAAAAATCATTTATTATCATTTTCTATTTTCGTTTCCCAACAATGCACCCATATTAAAAACAAAAAGTGAAAAATAATATTATTAAGATTTTTTTATTATTATTATTTTAAGTTTTTAAAAATTAAGCTATTAAACCTCCTTGAAATAAAATATTTGTTTGTTTGGTATCAACATTTTAAAAATGAAAAAAAAAATTAAATTAATTTAACTAGTAAAATGCATTATAATTAAGATTATAGACGATGAGATCTCACGTTAATTGGAGAAGAGAAAGAAGTATTCTTATTTAAAATGTGTAAACCTCAACTTTGGTGAATGCGTCTTAAAATATTGGGGGAAGTCTTTCAATGGAAAGCTCAAAGAGGAATATGTGCTAGAGGTGGAGGATGGAACACTCAAAGAGAACAATATCTACTAACTAGTGGGAGAAGAAAGTTCAAAAAAGACAACGATTGACAAAGAAAACAAAAACAATATGTATTCAGTATGGTTGACAAGAAGAACTCAAAAAAGATAATATCTATTATTCCAGTCACGAAATAACCATTAACAAATAAGCTATTAATTTCTCATTTTCACCCTTAACAAATAAGCTAGTAATTTCTCATTTTTCACTTTTCGATTTTCATTATTTGTTGTTGATGACAAGAAAAGCCAAAAAAGATAATATCTACCTGCATTGAGAAGAGAAAACAAAAAAAAAAAAAAAAAAAAACAATATCTACTAAGGCGAGAAGGAAAGCCTACAGATTCCCACTTATTATTCCAGTCATAGAATAACCAAGCTCTTACTTTCTCATTTTTCAGTTTTCCGTCTCTCATGGCTCACGAACAAAAGCCAAAAAAGACAATATCTTTGACACGAAAAAAGACATCTACTATTAGTGGAGAAGGAAGAGCCCAGATTCACACCTATAATAACCATTACCAAATAAGCTCTTAATTTCTCATTTTTCATTTTCAATATCTAGTGGCCGTTGACAAGAGAAAACAAAAAAGAAACAACATTTATTATTGGTGGAGAAGGAAGAGCCCACAAATTTCCACTTATTATTACGGTTCTAAAATAACTATTGCCAAATCTACTATCATGCAGAGGAGAAGTGCTGCCTATTATTCTAGCCATAAAATAATCGAAAACTAAAAACAACATCTACCGTAGGAGGAATAGAGAGCCCACATATTCCCACTTATTATTCCCGTCATAAAATAACCAAGCTCTTCATTTCTCATTTTCAATATCTGATATTGTTGACAAAGAAATACCAGAAAAAGACAATATCTTTGACACCGAAAAACCCAAAAAAGACAACATTTACTACGGGCGTAGAAGAAGAGCCACAAATGCCCACTTATTATTCTGGTCATAAAATAACCATTACGAAATAAGCTTTTAATTTTTTATTTTTAGTTTTCAATATCTTCTAGCTATTAATAAGAGTAAACCAAAAGGAGACAACATCTACTACAGGTGCAGAAGGAGAGTCCACTCACTTATTACTCTAGTCATAAAATATCTATTACTAAATAACCTCTTAATTTCTCATTTTGAGCTTTCAATATTTGCTAGAGTTAGACAAGCAAAAGCGACAATATCTATTAGTGAAAAAAAAAAAAAAAAAAACATCTACTATCGTGGAGAAGAAAGAGTCATACTTATTATTCCGGTCGTAAAATAACCATTACTAAATAATCTCTTAATTTCTCATTTTTAGTTTTCAATATCTCCAACTATGGATAGAAAAAAAAATGTCAAAAAAGACAATGTTTACTGTGCATTTGACAAAAGAAAACCCAAAAAAGAAATATAGAAGGAAGAGCCACACACATTCCCACCTATTATTCCGGTCATAAAACAACAATTACCAAATAAGCTCACCTATTTTTCTGGTCATAATATAACAATTACCAAATTAGCTCTTAATTTCTCATTTTCAGTTTTCAATATCTCCTACCTCTTGACAAGAGAAAACCAAAAAGAGACAACATCTACGGGTGGAGAGGAAGAGCCCACAGATTTCCATTTATTATTGGCGGTCATAAAATAAACCATTACCAAATAAACTCTTTATTTTTCATTTCAGTTTTCAATATTTGCTAGTTAGGGAAAATATATATATATATATATATATACTGACAAAACAAAACTAAAAAAATACTAACATTTACTATCGGCTGTGAAGGGAGAGTTCTATTTATTAATTTGGTCATAAAATAACTATTACCAAATAAACTCTCAAATTCTCATTTTCAATTTTGAATATACCTGTTGACTCTAAAAAGCCAAAAAAAAAGGACCATATCTATTAGTGCAGTTGACAACATAAAATCTAAAAAAAGACAACATCTACTATTAGTGGAAAAGGAAGAACCCACAGATTCTCATTTATTATTCAGGTCATAAAATAACCATTCGTGGGTTAATTTCTCATTTTTAGTTTTAAATATATCCGCTGTTGACAAGAAAAAGTAAAAAAAAAAAAAAAAAAAAAAAAAAAATATGTGTGCCGGTGCGATTGACAAGAGAAACCCAAAAAAGACAACATGAGAGCCTTTTCAGTTGAGCAACTGTTAAGGATAGTTGACCGTTCATTAGATATTTGCCTTACATTAACCATATTTTCCATTTGATTAAATGCAAATATATTGCATTCATTTATTATTCTTTCCTCTTATTACTATTTCCATATTATTTGTAATTTACCATATTTCTGTATCCTGTAAATGATTATAAATAAGAGAACTCTCACCCCATTTAAGTGTGGTGATTCAGCAAACATTCACATGGTATTAGAGCTCTTTCGGTTTAACAACCCTGATCCTTTCTTCTCTACGGCTTCCGAATCTTCTTATCATCTTCTTCCTTTCAATACTCTAATCCATATGATCACCATCAAACTTTCTTCCTCCAATTATCTTCTTTGGAAAAGCCAACTTCTCCCTCTCCTTGAGAGTCAAGACATGCTGGGCTATGTCGACTATGGTTCCACCACCTCGCTTTGAACTAGAAACCTCTTCAACACTCAACCCCAAATATTTGGCATGGAGAGCAGCCGATCAACGACTTCTCTATCTCCTGCTCTCCTCTCTCACTGAGGAAGCCATGGCTGTTGTCGTTGGTCTCTCTACTGCACGTGATGTTTGGCTTGCGTTGGAAACTACGTTCAGCCATCAGTCAAAAGCTCGTGAACTGAGACTCAAGGATGACTTGCAGTTGATGAAACGTGGCACCAAACCTGTTGCTGAGTATGCCCGTGCCTTGAAAAAATTTGTGACCAACTTCATGCCATTGGCAGATCGGTCGAGGACATTGATAAAGTGCACTGGTTCCTTCGTGGACTCGGCACCGAATTTTCAGCTTTTTCTACTACTCAGATGGCTCTCACCTCTATCCCCTATTTTGCAGATTTAGTCTCTAAAGCTGAAAGTTTTGAGTTGTTTCAGCGCTCTCTTGAGTCCTCTAACTCCACTCCTACAGCATTCACAGTCACTAATCGTGGTCGCACCCATGGAAGCCACCCTGCTTCCTTTACCAACCAGCGAGGTCGTTCTTATTCTCACAAAAACAACTCTTCTAATCGAGGACGAACCCACTCAAGTCAAGGTCGTCAACCACCTCACTGCCAAATATGTCGCAAAGAGGGCCATTATGCTAACCGCTGCAATCAACAGTATGTTCGACCTGATTCTTCTCATGCTCACCTTGCTGAAGCCTTTAACACGTCATGTTCTATTGCTGGACCCGATGCTGCTGATTGGTTTTTGGACACTGGAGCTTCGGCCCATATGACTGCCGACCCATCTATTCTGGATCAGTCTAAAAATTACACGGGTAAGGACTTTGTGATTGTAGAAAACGGTGCATCCCTACCCATTACCCACACCGGTACTCTTTCTCCTGTTCCAAATATTCACCTGTTAGATGTCTTGGTTGTCCCTCACCTCACTAAAAATCTTCTTTCCATAAGTAAATTAACGTCTGATTTTCCTCTCTCCGTTACATTTACTAATAATCTTATTACTATCCAAAATCGTCAAACAGGAAGGGTGGTGGCAACCGGTAAAAGAGATGGAGGGCTATATGTGCTGGAGCGCGGCAACTCTGCTTTTATTTCAGCCTTTAGAAACAAATCTTTACGTGCTTCATATGATTTATGGCATGCTCGTCTAGGTCATGTGAATTATTCTGTTATTTCTTTTTTAAATAGAAAAGGTCATCTTTCTCTTACGTCTTTAATGCCTTCTTCATCATTATGTAATACTTGTCAGCTTGCGAAAAGTCATCGATTGCCTTATTCCCGCAATGAACGTAGGTCGTCTCATGTGTTAGATCTTATTCATTGTGATCTTTGGGGTCCTTCTCCCATCAAATCAAATTCGAGTTTTCTTTATTATGTTATTTTTATTGATATTATTCTCGATTCACTTGGTTTTACCCTTTAAAATTTAAATCTGATTTTTTTGATATTTTTCTTCAATTTCAAAAATTTGTGAAAAATCAATATTCTTCTCGTATCAAGGTATTTCAAAGCGATGGTGGTACCAAATTTACTAGTACTTGTTTCAAAACTCATTTACGTAATTCTGGCATCCACCACAACTCTCTTATCCATATACACCTGCTCAAAATGGTCGTGCTGAAAGAAAACATCGTCATGTGACTGAGACTGGCTTGGCCCTTCTCTTTCACTCTCATTTTTCTCCTCGTTTTTGGGTTGACGCCTTCAGCACTGCAGCTTATATTATCAACCGGTTGCCTACTCCACTTCTTGGAGGTAAGTCACCCTTTGAACTCCTTTATGGCTACACTCCACATTATGACAATTTTCATCCCTTTGGTTGTCGTGTTTATCCTTATTTGCGTGATTATATGCCTAACAAGCTTTCTCCCCGCAGCATTCCTTGTATTTTTTTGGGTTATAGTTCTGCCCATAAAAGGTTCCGCTGTCTTGATCCCGCCACCACTAATCTATATATCACCTGTCATGCTCAATTTGATGAAACTCACTTTCCTGCTATCCCTAGCTCCCAGACCCAACCTCTTTCCTCTATTCCTATTTCAAATTTCTTGGAACCACATCTTCATCATATTGATTCATCCCCCCTACCACTTCATCACCGCAAACTCCTCGATCCAGTTCATCCCCGTGTGATATTTGTTCTGATCTTGTAGATGAGTCTGTGCAGGTTGATACTTCTCTTGCAGGTTCCACTTTGCCACCCTCGACTTCTAATTCGACCTCTATTGAACCTCCTGTTGATTTCTCTTCTTTGGGCACTCATCCTATGATCACACGAGCCAAAGCTGGTATATTCAAGACTCGTCATCCAGCAAATCTTGGTATTTTGGGCTCATCTAGACTTCTTTCTGCTCTTCTTGCATCCACTGAGCCAAAAGGATTCAAATGTGCGGCTAAGAATCCTGCTTGGGTGGCTGTCATGGATGAAGAAATTCGAGCATTACAACAAAATGATACTTGGACTTTGGTTCCTCGCCCTGCCAACACCAACATCGTGGGCTCTAAATGGGTGTTTCGTATTAAATATTTGCCTGATGGATCCGTCGAGCGTTTCAAGGCTCGTCTTGTTGCCAAAGGTTATACTCAGGTTCCTGGTCTTGACTACACTGACACTTTCAGTCCGGTTGTCAAAGCTACCACTGTCCGTGTTGTGCTTTCTATTACAGTCACAAATAAATGGCCTCTTCGACAACTTGATGTCAAGAATGCTTTTCTCAATGGAACTCTTATTGAACGTGTTCATATGGAACAACCTCCTGGGTATATTGATCCTCGATTTTCCACTCATGTTTGTCTATTAAAGAAAGCCCTCTATGGTTTAAAGCAAGCTCCTCGTGCTTGGTTTCAGCGTTTTAGCTTATTTCTTCTCACACTTGGGTTTTCTTGCAGTCGCGCTGACACGTCCCTTTTTGTCTTTCATCAGCAATCTAACATTATCTATTTGCTTCTTTATGTTGATGACATTATTGTTACCGGCAACAACTCATCTCTTATTGACAGCTTTACTCGCAAGCTTCATTCTAAGTTTGCTACCAAAGATTTGGGTTCTCTCAGTTACTTTCTTGGTCTTGAAGCTTCACCCACTCCTGATGGTCTCTTTATTAGTCAGTTAAAATATGCTCGAGATATTCTTACTCGTGCTCAGTTGCTCGATAGCAAACCAGTTCACACTCCCATGGTTGTTTCTCAACACCTGACTGTTGATGGTTCTCCTTTCTCTGATCCTACTCTCTACAGATCTCTTGTTGGCGCCCTTCAGTACTTGACTATTACACATCCAGATATTTCCTATGCTGTCAATTCTGTCAGTCAATTCTTGCATGCCCCTACTGCAGATCACTTTCTTGCTGTCAAACGTATTCTTCGCTATGTCAAAGGAACACTCCACTTTGGTCTTACCTTTCGTCCATCCACTGTTCCTAGTACGCTAGTCGCTTATTCGGATGCTGACTAGGCTGGTTGTCCCGATACTCGTCGTTCTACATCCGGCTATTCTATTTATCTTGGTAACAATCTCGTTTCTTGGAGTGCCAAAAAGCAACCTACTGTCTCACGCTCCAGCTGTGAATCTGAGTATCGTGCTCTTGCCACAACTGCTGCTGAACTTCTTTGGGTTACGCATCTTTTGCATGATCTCAAGGTCCCTATTTCACAGCAGCTCTTACTCTTATGTGACAACAAAAGTGCTATTTTTTTGAGTTGTAATCCTGTTTCTCACAAGCGGGCCAAACATGTTGAACTAGATTATCATTTCCTTCGAGAACTTGTTACCGCTGGCAAACTTCGCACACAATATGTACCCTCTCTTCTCCAAGTTGCTGACATCTTCACAAAGAGTATTTCTCGACCTCTCTTTCAATTTTTTAGATCCAAGCTTCACGTTGGTTCAAATCCGACGCTCAGCTTGCGGGGGGGTGTTAAGGATAGTTGACTGTTCATTATAAGGCAAATATCGAGATATTTGCCTTACATTACGGGTTACCATATTTGCCCTTTTATTAAAGGCAAATATATTGCATTCATTTATTATTCTTTACTCTTATTACTATTTCCATATTATTTTGTAATTTACCATATTTCTGTATCCTGTAAATGATTATAAATAAGAGAACTCTCACCCCATTTAGGTGTGGTGATTCAGCAAACATTCACAGCAACTCTAATCCTTTCTTTCCAATGGCTTTTGAATCTTCTATTGTTCTTCCCACCACCACCACTGCTGGCTTTGACGCCAAGGGGCATTCTCCATGGTTGCCACATTCGGAGCCGATTGACTACTCTTCGGCTCCTCTCTTTTGACCTCCAAATCACCCTTCGCCATACTCTGTACATACAACCTCACCTTCTCCAACACAATTGGTTTTCCCTTAGCCAACATAGCCTCTCTCATTTTCTTCCCAATCAATCCTTCATCTTTCACAAAAACCCTAATCTCAGGATCCTCATCATCGTTGTCCTCGAAAATATACGAAATCTTGATAAGCCCATCGACCTTCTGCAGAGATTTACCTTTGGAATCTGGGCGCTGTACTAGCCTCTTCGCCAACCAAGTCGTCGCCACCCT